>JANAVB010012958.1:0-123715 GCA_029216955.1 Iris pallida | reverse complement strand
CAATTCTCAGAAATCTCACTCATAATCTCTAACTTATACTCTAACTCAAAACCCTACTAACCCGACAATCTAATATCTAACTAACACTCACACTCATACTTCCAATCCTCACAAATTCAGTCATCTATACTAACTCAGTGAAACCTCTCAATTACAATATCTATCCCTCTCTCAAAATCACACTCTCTCAATCTCACCACTCTCTCAATTTTCTCTCCTCCTGCTGCTGAATACCATTCTCTCCTCTTGCTGCTGCTACTACAACATGCTCTACTGCTGCTGCTGCTATTTTGTTACAGGGCATAGCAATGCTAAGCCAAGGCAAAGCAAAACCTAGTCCAGACCATTCAATGGCCAGACCCCTCCCCTGCTATCCAGTCACTCAAGACTTCCTACTGTTATGCCTAACCCACTCCTCCTATACATACACGCACACAAAATACCTATACATACATATAGACATACATATATTATATATATATATATATATATATATATATATATATATAGTCATATGAAAGTATTTAAAAATGAACAAAACTGGGACTACAACCAATTCGTTCAAGTCTCCGGAAACACAAATACTGAGATAATTCAGTTTATCAAAGGAAAAAAACTGAGAATGCATTATATCCTTCCAACCTCAAACCATTAAATCAAATTTCAATTTCATTGCTTCAACCCAATCGACCATATCATCACCAGATATGTATGACTCATGAAACCACATTATCATACAAAATCCTAAACATGTTAATATGTTTAAACATTACAAAATTTATTTTAAATCAATTTAAAACGCATTTAAAATTCAGAATTACTGAATACTGCAAAACTGAATCAGAAAAAATGGAGAAAACCCCAATCCCAGTTCGAAAATCAATTAAAAACCCAAATCAATGGTTGGTAATGATTCGTGTATAGTATACGTGTCACACAAATCATCTCGTGTCCACAATGGACACGACGTGTCTGTTTCACTTAACAAAACCTTGAAGATTGGCTTTTGAAAATAAAACGAGAAAAAGTACAAGAAGTACAAATTTGATTCTAGGAAAGTATTGCTATGGAAGTCTGATTCGTAAATGATCACTTTGTTCCTTGGACCATATGATGATGATGAAGATCACTGCTTGAAGTAGAACAACTGGAAGAACTAAGTCACCAGAAAGGTATCGACGCACTTGGGCACTGATGGCGAGGCCGAATGCTTTCCTGCTTTGCTTCACTCTGTTCTGAAAGAAAGGTTGAAGAAGAATGCTCTGGAGAATCAAAATCTCTAAGTTCTGATATCTGTATTCTCTTCTGTCTCTGTGTGTCCGTTATGAGAAAAATAAGTCTATTTATAGACTTGGGCTTTTGTGCGTAAAAACTCAGCAAAAGTTCTATCTTTACGCTAACAACTGCCACCCACGACTGAAGCCATCCTCTGTATATGTTGACACGTGTCCCATCATTTCAGTAAGAATAGGATGCATGTACACACGTTCTTCGAGAAGAATGGCATAAAAGCCACGTAGGCAAACCATGTTCCAAACTGGTGGAGGAGAATAGGGCGTAAAAATAGTCCCAATGTACTCTGAGCGTAAAGCAGTAGATTAGGCATAAAATAGCCCTGACATAGACTTCCCGCTAAAGTGGTTGTTAAATAACCTTGAGCGTAAAAGTAGCTCAAATAGACTTTACGCACACGTCAACTGTTGAGCGTAAAGGCTCGTATAATCTTCGTGCGTAAAAGAAGCCATAGTGTGAGCGTAAAGTAGCTCAGTCTACATACTAAACGACAGCATTGGTCTCTGTGTAAAAACAAATCCCTTTGAATTCTGTGATATATGCGATCATTAATATCTCCATGTCAGAGTTTGCATTAAATGCGAGATTTGACAGCTTTGTCCAGCGTAAAAGTGGCTAGCCTGTTCTGGGCGTAAAACCATGGGTGTAGACCCGAGCGTAAAATGATCTGCCTGCTTTCGGCGTAAAGTGATTAGCCTTGTCTTGGGCGTAAAGTATTTAGCCTCTATGCGGCGTAAAGTGGCAATTGGAGTGGAATGATCTATCACTTTGACTCTTTCTTTGAAGCACTTTTTACGCTCCTACAAGACCCCCTTCAAAGTTTTCAAATATCTCCAAAATTTGAAACACTTTGAACAGAAGCGTAAAAGTTAAAGTTTGATCAGTCAGCATAAAATTTGGGATACGCAACCGTCATCCGCGTAAAAGCGGGGATACCCAACAGTCGGTATAATTTTCAATAGTGTCGGTCAACACTTAACCGTCACAATGAATTTCTTTCTCGAGACTTTTGAATGCCTTTTCGTTTCACCCGAGTTTACATTAATAATGAGCGGTTTCCAACGAGGAATATGAAGAGTTGATTTAATTGTATAAATAAGAAGAAATTCTTCACTCTTGTCATTCATCCTCATAGTGACATGGCGCCAAAGAACGAGATTACTAACAAAGAGGCTTCGAGCTCCAGGCTTGATTTTGAGCGAGCATGCAACCTTTTAGAGTGCTTTGGACTGACTCCTGCAGTCTTAGTCGCATCGATGGTGGTCCCCCAACTGCGTACGAAGGGCCAGGAGATGCAAAAGCATTTCTTAATCTGATGCGTTGCTCCGGGATTCGTAATATGCACGAACTAGGTACCTCCCTTCGCCAGCCCGACGAAGGAGAGAAAAAATAATGTTTTTTTGTATTGCGAATCTTTTATCTGTAGGGGGCCACTCCCCCCTTTTTATAAATAAAGTCTGATGTTAATCTCATCTGTTGGTACATAGAACTGTTCAACACTTATTTTGACTGCTTCTATGGTTGTTCATTCCCAAGAAACAAACCGACACGTGGCGTCTGTCTTGTGGTCACAAGAGCTTTTTAATAGGATCTTTTTCCGAAATAGACTCCCAACAGTTTCTTCAGTCTTTATAAATAGCCGAGAATGTTTCATATATTCTCATTCTCATTCCTCTGAAGATAACTTTTTGCAATGTTGTTCTCCAACAAATGACAATGGCGATGCTTTCCAATAGCGTTCCTTTGTACGCCCAATCATCAGACGTAGATTCATCCACTATTAGAGCCAAACCATTTGACTTAAGTGGTAAGTCCGATCATAAGCAAATATCTGTCTTCGAATTTTTTTTTGAAAATAGTTATTCAGGAGCGTAAATTCTTGACGAGCGTAAAAATCCTTGCTGAAGCACTGGTATAAAGCCTTGCTGAATCACTGGCATAAAAGCCTTGCTGAAGCACTGGCGTAAAAGCCTTGTTGAATCACTGGCGTAAAAGCCTTGCTGAAGCACTAGCGTAAAAGCCTTGCTGAATCACTGGCGTAAAAGCCTTGCTGAAGCACTGGCGTAAAAGCCTTGTTGAATCACTGGTCGTAAAAAGCCTTGTCATCTGTTTTTAGTTAGCGTTTAATACGCATCTGATGATACTTCTGTTTAAAACACTTCTTCTTTGTTGTTTTCTGCAGAAGTTTGGCTGAACAGCTTTTCCAGAACCGGCATTGGTGACTTTGATGTTGTGAAGAGTGTTCTTCTGACATCAACATCAGGAAGCTCATGCGCTTTTGACGCGCAAATCAGACAACTCAGAACTCTTCATGAGATAGAAGGGTCTTCCTCTGTTGGTAGGAAGAGCCTTTATACACGGAGAGTTGGATGGTGGAGTCAACTCTACCCCGAGAAATCGGGTAGTAAGTTCCTTTCGCGGCAGAACTAGGAATTGTATCCCAATGCTGGATGCATTCCTATCTTCTCTGGAAGGCCGCCCCTAATCCACCAGTTGTATTGGCAGCAACACGCCTTCGGGCTGCCATACCCTGGGGTTCTCCTCTCGTCTGAGAGAGAAGACCAGAGTTTGATTCCTACTGTTCTGATCGCCACTGAGGCTCAGACAGCAAGGAATTGACACCAACAACGAATCCGACGAAGAAGATCCGAAGAAAATAAATCTCCATTAGGTTATCGTTGTGTGTATAGAATGAAAATCCAAGATGTAATAGATTTCCATTATGATTTGTAAGAAAGTCTAAGAAATGTAATAGACTTTTATGATATGAGAATAGAAATGATAATTCTTCTATGCTCAATGATTTGTATCTATCTAGATAAAATATGGACATGATAGATAATAAAATCTTGTTTTCTGTTTTTGGAGTCTACAATACTATCAGAGGTAATATGGACGTGACAGTCTGTAAGAACCCAAAGAAAAGTAGATTAATATCTATGCAGAGGTCAAAAATAGAAATAATAGATAGGGAAAGTAGGTGGATTTAGTATTTATCCAGAGTTATGAAAACATGATAAATAATGAATCCCACTTTTTAATCAATTGATAAAATAGAAGATTTAAAATCCCTCTCCCAGGAGATAAGAAATCAGCTTAACCAAACCTTGGTAGCTGGGGAATAAGAAGACAGATGTCATGAGCATACAAGTCCATCTTAATGTATGAATGAATCATAATTTTGGGAAAAGAAAACATTGATTCGATTCCATAATTAAATGAATGAACCCGATAGAACGAACGGACAGGTCTTTTCAGGAATGAAAAGTTGTTCTCAATCTCAAAGACCGGTTCATCCACAGTCCTCTTCTATAAATAGGCGAGAACTCTCTGTAATCATTTCATTCTTATTTCTACTCCTCAATTGAAAATGTCTTCCGAGGATGTACAACAAAAGAATGAAGTCACCAGCAAAATTGAGGACATCACTGAGATATGTCCCGTTGAGCAAACAGTGGCAGGCCTGACTCAAGTAGGCAACAGCTCTTCTACGCCCAAGCCACCACAAGATATCCTTGCATTCTTAGTAGAGTCAGAAAAACTCCTGAAGAAGAAGCGCTGAGGATGGCCGCCTGCAAGTTTTTTATGAACTCAGGCAACGATGCCTTCGAGACATTAACTGACTATGTATTCAATAAGGGAGGCAGTGGTCCTCGTCCCCTTTTGTTTTGAACAAAAATAGTAATAAAAGAAACTTTATTTCCATTCTGTCTTCCCCTTTTTTTTATACATAGTATTTCTTAAGAAATTTGCCATTGATTGGCATCATAAGTAGATCTCCATTGGGCTTTGATAACCGATAGGCGCCATTGGAAAATACGACTCAATTACATAAGGGCCTTCCCATTTTGCTTGGAATTTCCCTTTGCTTTTATGAGTCATCACCATCGGTCTTCGAACAGCTAATACAAGTTCGTCAACCTTGAATACCCTCTCTTTCACTTTACGATTGAAAGTTCGAGATATACGGGCTTGATATAGTTCAATATGCTGTTATGCTTGAAGACGCTTCTCATCCAATCCTTCAAGTTTTTGGAGTCATAAGCGATCATTATTCTCTGTAGTTAGCTCATTAGCAATAGCTATTCATAGAGATGGGATCTGGATTTCCAATGGGAGGACAGCTTCACATCCATAAACCAATGAGAATGGTGTAAAACCAGTAGGAGTCCGGACTGTTGTTCGATAAGCCCATAAACACTCTCCAAGTTTCTCATTCCAATCACGTTTATTAGAAGAGACAAACTTTTTGAGAAGTTTAATGATCGTCTTATTGAAAGCTTCGGCTAAACCATTAGCAGCTGGATTATAAGCCGTAGAAGCCAAATTCTGAATTCGATTCTTATCACAGAATCGATAAAATGCCTGACTGGCAAATTGTGGACCATTGTCATGAATTATCCGTCGAGGAATCACGAAGCATAAATGACATGGTACTTGATGAAGCTGATCACGTTAGATGTTTTCACTTCCGCAAGGGGAACTGGTTCTGCCCACTTAGAAAAGTAATCTGTTATAGCTAATATGAACCGATGTCCTTTAACAGAAGGAGGATTAATAGGACCAATGACATCTATACCCCAAGCTTCGAAGGGCCAAGAGGCTGCTGTAGGGTATAGAAATTCAGATGGTTGATGAATAAAATCAGCATGAATCTGACATACTTTACATCTTCTGGCATAGTCTACAGCATCTGCTATCATAGAAGGCCAATAATACCCCATTTTCGAATACGGTCTTGTAATTTAGGACCCGTTGATGAGCACCACAAATACCATCATGAGCTTCTCGTAGTGTTTGTTTAGCTTCACTTTCTGAGAGACAATGCAGCAAGAGTCCATCATAAGAACGACGGTATAGCATATGTAAAGACGAATCATAATAAAATCGAAACGATCGTCTTTTGATTGATGCAGCTTCTTTTGGATCTTCAGGCAAAATCCCATGGACTGCATAATCAATAATGGAGCTCTCCAATCCTTCTGCTGGGAACTTGACTCTGTAGTATAACTTTGTTCAATATACAAATTATTCTTGACACAGAACAAGTCTCGATCCAATAAAGTAATTGTATTTTGTCTTCGGATTGGAACAGCCAGGTCTGCAGCTAAACTAGCAAGAGCATCAGCTTCCACATTCTGAGAGCGTGGTACAAATTCAATAAAGAATCCTTTGAATGAAAGGACCAACTCGACTACCACTTGATGATAAGGGATGAGATCAGGATTTCTGACTTCATAAGTCCCTCTAACTTGATTAACGATCAATTAAGAATCTCCATAAGCCTCTAGGAATTCAATATCCAGTTGTTTTGCTACTTAAAGACCGATCAATAGAGCATTATATTCTGCTACATTGTTGGAGCATGGCTCATTGAGAGAATAGGTACGATATATGACCATTTTGTCAGGAGAAACCAAGACGATTCCTACCCCAGACATATTGCCTTTAGGTCCTACTCGTGATGCCCTATCAAAATATAATTACCATATGTCATTCTTCAAAGTCAGGTTACAATCCACGACTTCATCTGGAATGTCCTCATATAATTTTGATGTTTCAGGTATAGGGTGAGCAGCTAAGAAATCGGCTAGTGCTTGACCCTTTATTGATTTTTAGGTACATAAACCATGTCATAAGAAGTAAGCAACATCGCCCAGGTAGCTAACCTGGAATTAAGAATGCTTGGTTTTCTCATCAATACCCGAATGGGATTTATTCTGGAGATGACATGAATAGTCTGTCCAGTGACATAATGCCTTGTCTTTTGGACGACAAAAACCAAAGCTAGACATTCCTTTTCCACAGGAGTATACCTGTGTTCAGCTCCGACCATCATTCTGCTCAGATAATATATTGCTTGTTCATGACCCATATCACTTTTCTGTGCAAGAAGAGCGCCAAGTGAATGATCCAAGGCTCGAACATATAACAAAAATGGTCTTCCTACCGCTGGAGGTACCAGAACAGATGGGTTTGTAAGGTATTGCTTGATGTCATTGAAGGCTCTCTGACATGTTTCATCCCAAACAAATGATACGCCTTTCTTTAACAGTCGGGAGAAAGGTTGACATCTCCCAGATAGATTAGATATAAATCTTCTGATATAAGCAATACGATCCTGAAAGCCACGAAGTTCTTTCAGATTACGAGGAGGACGTTTTCAAGAATTGCTTTAACCTTATCAGGATCAACGTGGATACCCTGAGAGGTAATGACAAATCCTAAAAATTTGCCACTGGAAACCCCTAAGAAAGACTTAGTAGGGTTCATTTTCAATTGATGCTGGCGCATCAATTCAAATACTGTCCTCAAGTCCTGACTGTGATCATCCTTTGATCGACTCTTAACAACAATGTCATCTACATAGCATTCAACTATCTTCCGTAAATGTTCTTGAAAGATGTTGCTCATAGCCCGTTGATACGTGGCACCGACATTTTTAAGACCAAACGGCATAACCGTATAGCAGTAGACCCCAAGGGGTGTACGAAAAGCGGTATGCTTCTCATCTTCTGGATGCATCTTGATCTGATTGTATCCTGAGAATCCGTCCATGAAAGACAAGCGTTCAAAACTACATGTATTGTCTATCATGACATCGGTAATTGGAAGTGGAAATTCGTCCTTTGGACAAGCTGTATTAAGATCTCAATAATCTATACAAACTCGGACTTTTTCGTTCTTCTTCATAACAGGAACAATATTGGCAACCCAATCCGGGTGTTGCTCTTCACGAACAAACCCATATGTAATCAACATTTTGACTTCTGCTTCAATTGTATCCATCATATCTGGTCTAAAGCGCCGTTGCTGTTGTTTTACAGGCTTGACATTGGAAAGAATATTGAGTTTATGAGTAGCAACTTTAGGATCTAACCCTGGCATATCCTCATAACTCCATCAAAGATGTCAATATATTCTTGGATAAGTTTTATCAACTCTTCCTTTTCATCTTCGGAAAGATGCTTACTGATGAATATTAGTTTGGACGTAGTTCCATCTCCAACATCAATCTGGATAACCTCATCTTCTGTAGGTGGCTGTCGCTGTTCAAAACGGAGTTCCCACTGAGTATCCATCTGTTGAGCCCAAGGATCATTCTCAAATAGTTCAGATTCATCATCAGTTTGAACCATATTGACTGAAAATACTTGTCTAGATTTATCATATGAGAAACGAGACATATCAGTTTCAATGAATTGGACTTCTTCTGAATCTGATGATTGCGAAGAGCTAGAAGAGAATTCTTCTTGTATATCGTCATTAAACATGTGGGACGGATCATATCCCAACCCATACGAGTCTTTTGGTAAAATGGATCACCACATAATGGTAGTCGTCTACCTTTGCCTTGATTGAGACCTTGCATAGTCTTCAAATCATATCCCATATTCTGGATAATCTTGATAGATTGTTGACTATACTTGTCAATTCGGATTTTCCTTTATCTTTATCTTTCAGATCATCTGTATGAGCAACAGGGATGTTTCTAGCCAGGCCAAACACAATTTGGTGCTTATTTTTCTTATCAGACGGAACCACGAAATAAGATTCTTCATGACGTCTAAAAGTTACGCAAGCTTGTGATGAAGCGGCCACATATAGAAGATAAGGAGAAGATGTTAGGAACCTTTGAGCATAAGGTCCAACATCTACATGAGGAGGAAAAGAATTTTCCTTATGATCGATGTATAAAGTTTCTTCTGGCTCTATGTCGCCTTTATATTGATGACTTTGATTATCAGAAGATAAAGTCATTCTTTCGATAAACTTGACAGCCATATACTCGAAAAGGAAATCTTCATTGATATCAAAAAGTATAGAATGATCAATATTTACATCATTTACAATTTGACTGCTACGCTTCGGATTAATCATCAGTGGACCATTATCTGTCTTCTGCGTAGTTTTGCCAAGATTACAATCAATGGTGGTTCTGGATCATTCGTACAAGAAGTACGCCCTTTGACCTTGATCATAAAAGGTTGAACTTGGCTCTTAGCAGGAATATTTGTTGATTCCTCAGATGAAGTTTGAGTTCTTCCTTTAACCTTGATTATCAGAGGTTGATCATTGACAGATTGGGATTAGATTCGTCCCTTGACTATGATCTTCAAAGGTTGCTCCTCTGGCGGATCTTCATTAATAGACTGATCCTCAGTAGGTGATTGATCTTCAGCCATGTCTGATATCTCTTTCATATGCTCTTGTTTATAAAGCCTTGAATCAGAAAAATAGGCTTCAACACCCTTGAAAGGATTGATATCAGCAAACTCAGTCTTCATAACTCCTTGGGAATCCACATACTTGAAGCATTGGGAGAATTAAGGTACAATATTGTGCTCATGAATCCACGGTCTCCCTAAAAGGATATTATAGGAGACGTCTGAGTTGATAACATAAAAAGTTACCATGGTTCGAAGATCACCAATCTGAATTTGCAGACGAATCTTCCCCAGTGGCTTGCTCTTGCCAGAGTTGAAACTGACTATCGTAGTACTAGTGTAAGTCAAATCACTAGTAGGAATCCTCAGGGGTCTTAGCATACTCTGAAGAATTATGCTAATTGAGGATCTGGGATCAATGTAAATTCTGTCAATTTCAGTGGATCCAATATACCCAGTATAGCACAAAGGTCTGTCATGTTTGTTATGCTTCAACAGCATATCTTCTTGTGTAAAGGTGATGTTGGGAATTGCCTCCATCACACTATGACATTGTGGACATGACACTGGTATACTATCAGGAGTCTTGAGTTGAGCCAAGCATGAATCTGCTTGAAGTAAAGCTTCACTCAAAGTCTCTCTGCTTTCTCTGGAAAGGCGAAGCAACTCAAATATAGATAGTCTAGCCGGAGTATTGGCCAACTGAGTTAGAATATCAAACTATAAGGCTTCATCACCATCCCCTGACTGGAAGCAGACTTTAATGGGACGTCGAAGCGTACTGCTTTCTGTTTCCCCTTTTCAACCACAGAAGGTTTAGCAGGAACAAGAGAAGGTTGAGTTGGTAGTGTTTCCACTACATCTTCTGCTTCTTTGGAGGATCCCTCATAGTCTTTGTGGTACTCTTTTCCAGATCTTGTACCAGCAAAAGATTCTTCCTCAGATTCAGGAGAAGGAAGTACCACATTACAGGATTTTGTCTTCCCTCTCTTAGCCTTCTTCTTGTGAGGGTTGTTATGAGGAACTTCAGAACCCAATCCAACAGTAAGTTTTGATTTTGAATTTGTAAAGGAAGTCGTATTCCTTTATCATAATTCAAACCTTCTGCCTTTTGAAAGTTATAACCCATCTTCTTCATGAGAAGGACAGATTGCTGACTATACAAGTGAGTGGGCAGCGGACTTTTGGCAGGTGTTTCAACAGAGGAAGAGGAAGAAATCTCTGTAACTATAGGAGAATGAAGCATAGATGTCTCTATAGCTACGGAAGGAGAAGAATTCGGGATACGAGGAAAAATCCCTGTCGGAGCTTTTTCATAAGCAGCAAAGACTTGTTGTGCCCGATATCAAGGAATACTCTTCATGGTTAACCACTGCTGATGAGTAAGCTTGAGCTTGGTAGAAGCTAGACTTGGAGGACAGATGTTCAGTCCTTTCAGTCTATCTTCTAAAGGAAGACCATCCCATAGATGATCCAAGTCATCAGGATCTGGAATAACATGGGAAATCATGTTGAAGGTTTTGACTTTCTTACCCTTCTTGGATTTTGAAGTTTTATCTTCATTTTCCAACTCAGGCACTAAGTCAGGATGTACCCACATGATTTCACCTTCTTTAGTGTGAGCGGCAGCAATCCTACATTTTTTTCTCTGGCAGGCGGATATTCACAATCTTCATCGTCGCCTTCGGAATTGGGATAATTCCAACTGGGACTTGCTGTGGAGGAAAATCTCCGAACTGAAGAGAAACCATATTGGTCGTAACCGTATGGTCATCATTGGTTAAAGCAATAGCACCACCATTTATCAGCTCTTGGATTTTCTTTTTCAAGACATAGTAAGCACTGTAGGATGATTAATGTATCTATATAGATACAATCCTCATTGGCCTCTTTGGCTCCGGAATCTGAAGTTTACCACTCTTCACCAGACATTGAAATATCCCTGGGATATCACTTTGTCAAAAGAGTATTCTTTCTTTGGCCTGGAAGATTCTTGATTATTCGGCGTCGTTTTGTTCTTGGAAAGATTGACCATAAGAGTATCTTTTCCCTTCACATTACGATTGCCAGAATTATTACTAGGATTACTTTTCTTCCCTTTATCTTCTGAAGCGAAAACATCCCATGCTCTCGAGCCAACCTACCATTGGTCTCGGCAGAAACTGCTGCTATAATAAACGAAGCCCAATCTGAGAATTGGGAACCCGTGAAAACAGCGATGGATGGTCGCAGATTCATCTTGCATGTATCAATCAATGCTGAATCTGGCATACCAGGAGGCATCTTTAAAGTAGCTGTCGGAAATGTTCGATGAACGTCCGAGTATCTTCTTTCTCCTTTTGTTTGATTTCTATCAAGGAGGACATGTTCATGTCCATACCTCCTTCATAGAAACGGAGAGAAATATTGCCTTGAATTCGTCAAAAGACGAAATAGAATTATCGGGTAAACTACGATACCAGTCGTAAGCTGAACCCGTCAGGCACCCGATGAACACTCGAGTGAGAAGAGCATCATTTTTCTGCAAGTGTACAGTCATAATATCAAAAAATTGATATATTGACTGGGAGATACTTTTCCATCGAACAACACCATAGATTGTGGCTTGAATTTCGGTAGAAAGGGTACATCATTCCAATGAGGAGGATAAGGTTGCATAATCCCCAACCTCTGGAGCTGATCTTTGTGCCTCAAAACTTCAAACTGTGCTTTGAACTCACGCACTGCTTGAATGGCTTCACTGTTTGAAAAGCACATTTGATTGAATGGTTGTTGGATGTACCGTAACCCCCACTGGAGGTGGTACATCTTCAGGAATGATGGGATCTGGAGATGCAGAATTTTGATTAACAGCGGGCTCTTGAATATTAAAGGTATTTCAGCCCCTTGACTATCTTGAGTTTGTGCTGTTACTGGTACCGGTGTTACTACTGCCGGCTGAGCAGTTTGCTGATTCAAAATTATCTGATGCATACTTTGCACCATATTAAGCATGTCTTTCAGTGATTGCTCCACGGAAGTGAGACGTTGTTCCGTATTAGCAGATGACGTCTCTGGTTCATCTCCAACAGCGTAGGATTCAACCTCTCTTGAAGATATAGAGGGATTAGTATAGAAGTATGAATCCACACTATCGGTATCAGACTCAAAAGATTGAGTACCCCAGCTTCTGAATCAGAAGTCTGCAATTGTCTTTGTCTTCTTGATCTAGTATTCTGATATACCCTTCAAAGGAATCAAGAGCCTGTTGAACTGTTGTTGACCTGGAGTTTGGGACATATTCCGTCTTGGATGTCGTCCTCTGTTAGTATGAGATGCCATGTTGATTGATGCATATGACAGCTCATGTTTTTGGTCTTCAGCTTGATGTTGAGGCGAATTAAAACTTAATCGATCAAACTGACCGTTTTGAAGCCGAACAACAACAGTTGATCACAACCTGGTGATATTCACAATGATGTTTTTCTTGGGGGAATGTCACCGGAGATTGTCTGTTCTTTGCATTTGCAATTCACGTAAGTCAGAAGGAGTGGAGGGAGTAGTCTTCTTTATTACATTAGGGGTAGAAAAACGTTTAGTACCCTGTGTATAAAGAAGATTACTGGCAGCATTCGCAGAACCAAATTACATTTCTACGCGTTTGGAGTTGTGTGCGTAAATCTTGAATTTTTTGAGCACGAAGGACTCCATCTTCATTGCGTGTAATTGTAGATTTGGTACTTTGCGTAGAGCAGTATAAGAAGGCTGTTGGTGTAGAACTGAAGTTTTACCAACATCATTTTTATGCTGTACACGTTTAGGTACATTCACATTAGATGTGCAAACATCATTGTGAATTTTATCTACACTGTCACAGACAGGAGACTTACCTTTACGCGTAAAGCGAAAAAAATTGATTATCTACCACGTCACAGACGGGAGATTTTCCATTACGCGAAGAGCGTAACTTGTGTGTGTCTACCACGTCACAGACGGGAGACTTATTCTTACACTCAGAAGCATTAGAGTCTGCCACATTACAAATGGAAGACTCATTCTTATGCCTTGAGCGTAAAACTTGGTTTTTACCCACTGGGCGTAAAACCTGGTTCTTACGCAGTGAGCGTGGAACCTGATCATCTACACTGTCACAGACGGAAGATAAATTGTCACACGTAGAGTGCGACGCTGAAGTAAGGACTGCCTCGTTACGAACGAAGCCCCTACGACAGGAGTGGGAAGAATTCCCTTGCTATCAGAAGCAACAGAGAGATCAGAAGCCACTTTGGATTTAGAAATCCAAACTTTTCGTGCTTTGCGACTTTTGAACATTGAGTAGCGAGAACCACCCCCAGTTTGGAGCATTTCTTCATAGGCAGTCTGGTCGAAGTGCACAACCAGAGTCTTCTTGGTCGAACCGACTGAAACATCATCATATTGAGCAATTACCTCCTCGTCAGAGGAGAAGGTCATCCCCAGCAGAGTCGCCATTTTTGTTTCACTTAACAAAATGCCTTGAAGATTGGCTTTTGAAAATAAAACAAGAAAAAGTACAAGAAGTACAAATTTGATTCTGGGAAAGTATTGCTATGGAAGTCTGATTCGTAAATGATCACTTTGTTCCTTGGGCCATATGATGATGAAGATCACTGCTTGAGTAGAACAACTGGAAGAACTAAGTCACCAGAAAGGTATCGACGCACTTGGGCACTGATGGCGAGGCTGAATGCTTTCCTGCTTTGCTTCACTCTGTTCTGAAAGAAAGGTTGAAGAAGAATGCTCTGGAGAATCAAAATCTCTAAGTTCTGATCTTATTCTCTCCTGTCTCTGTGTGTATCTATTATGAGAAAAATAAGTCTATTTATAGACTTGGGCTTTTGTGCGTAAAAACTCAGCAAAAGTTCCATCTTTACGCTAACAACTGCCACCCATGACTGAAGCCATCCTCTGTATATGTTGACACGTGTCCCATCATTTCAGTAAGAATAGGATGCATGTACACACGTTCTTCGAGAAGAATGGCATGAAAGCTACGTAGGCAAACCACGTTCCAAACTGGTGGAGGAGAATAGGGCGTAAAAATAGCCCCAATGTACTCTGAGCGTAAAGCAGTAGATTAGGCATAAAATAGCCCTGACATAGACTTCCCGCGTAAAGTGGTTGTTTAATAACCTTGAGCGTAAAAGTAGCTCAAATAGACTTTACGCACACGTCAACTGTTGAGCGTAAAGGCTCGTATAATCTTCGTGCGTAAAAAAGCCATAGTGTGAGCGTAAAGTAGCTCAGTCTACATACTAAATGACAGTATTGGTCTCTTGTATAAAACAAATCCCTTTGAAATCTGTGGTATATGCCATCATTGAAATCTTTATGTCAGAGTTTGCATTAAATGCGAGACTTGACAGCTTTGTCCAGCGTAAAAGTAGCTAGCCTGTTCTGGGCGTAAAATCATGGGTGTAGACCCGAGCGTAAAATGATCTGCCTGCTTTAGGCGTAAAGTGATTAGCCTTGTCTTGGGCATAAAGTATTTAGCCTCTCTGCGGCGTAAAGTGGCTCAATTGGAGTGGAATGATCTATCACTTTGACTCTTTCTTTGAAGCACTTTTTACGCTCCTACATGTCCGTGCTCCTCGATGCAACACGAGACCATGTCAAACTTCTAGGGTGACCTGTCAGTGTCTGCCCCCTCCCTCATGCCAAGAGGCATGGGTCCACGTGGCAAAACAAAGGAGAAATCAGGGTGTGGTAGCAGGGGACAGCACGGGGTCTGTGCGCGTGTGTGCGTGTCCATTATGGACATGAAAAACTCCCAGAATTCAAGTCAGTCCCTACGATTATTGTTATACACATATTATCCAATAATTTTGTTTAATTAGATTTTAAAATTAACAAAATAAATCTCTTATAAGCATTTCATCGAACACCCTATTAAAGACACTGATACGTGTACGATACGACACGAATGGACACTACCTTGCACCAAACTAACTCTACAGCTAGGGTATACCTATATGCATGCATCAATGAAAGGAAAACATGATTTTATATAGTTTTCATGGTATTTACCTATTGAGAGTATATCTCAATGCAAAGGTGAAAATGAGTGTTTCCCCTTGAACTTCAATTGCCCAAAGCACTCCAAATCCTAGGTAACAAGCCTCTACTAGCTTCCACTATGGTGGAGGGTGATGTTGCAATTGATTAGACTCAATTTGGACTCAATTTGGATATTAGGGGAAAGAATTTGGGGAAGAACAATTAGGGCTTCTCTATTGTATAAAAAGAGGCAAGATCTTTAATATGTTGCTATTTAAAGAGGGGGGCACATGATGGCTGGTCATTAGATGAATTAGGGTTAGGTTTTACATGTAGATGAGTGGCTAGGGTTTGTCCACCCAATTCCAAGCCTTCCTATTGGTTCAATAGTCCTAAGGCTTTCTTTTTTATAAATATCTAAGGGGTAAATATCCTACTTAGAAATATCTAGATATTGTTAATCTTGTCATTACTAGGTTATCCTAATCAAGATTCTAGGTTCAAGGCTAATCTAGATTAGGCTAGATTCTAGGTTAAGGCTTAACTAAAAGATTAGCACAATATTTAATTAATGCAAATTACAATTTCACCAAATTATCAAAATGACCAAAATCCCTAGGTTAAAAAGTAGTAATTAGTCATCCTAATCACATGGTTAGGTTCCCGTGGTCAAGGTTAGTCTCTAGGTCATGCAGTCTCTAGGGTTACACTAGCCAAACATCAAAATCACAAGTCATGTTTTGAATAGTTTTAAATTGATTAAAAATCATCATAACATATTATGATTTAAATAACATTATTAAATAATTAAAAATACAAAAGTTTAAAATTACCTTATTTTAGAAACTGGGTGCTATACATGCGCACTCATATTCTTCCAGAATATTTGTGAAAATAATGTTCTTCTGCTTCGCAAATTTATCTTCAAAGCGTTCTGCGTTGCGAGATTCGATGACATGATTTGATTCGATATGAAAAAAACCTCCCTGCATCCCTTTTCTTAACATAACCCAGGAAGATAGTCTTCGTAGTCCTCATACCCAGCTTCTGACTTTGAACCAGAGTTCACGAGGAGTGACATCAAAAGTGTCAAGTGGTACTGTATTCAGAATGAAATTCGCCGTAAGCGCAGCTTCTCTCCAGAAGCAATTTAGAAGACCCGCCATCAACAACATAGAGTTTATCTTCTATGTCAATGTCTTGTTATTCCTTTCTACGACACTATTTGATTGAGAAGAATATGGAGCAGTTGTCTCATTGACTATTCCATGTTCTTGCAGAACGATGCAAATTCGAGATACCAATACTCTCTGCCTCGATCACTTATGAGTCTCTTGAGTAGTTGTCATATTTGACGTGTAGATTCAGCCTTGAAGTCCTTAAACTTATCGAATGCTTCATCCTTTGACTTGAGTAGATAGACAAACATGTACTTCGAGAAATCGTCGATGAAAGTAAGAAGTACTTTAAGCTGGTCTTTATAAAGAACTGTTTGAAGTCATAGATATCTGAATGCACCAACTCTAAAATATTTGTGCTTTGGTTTACCCGTTTGAATGGTTTCCTCGTGATCTTTGTCTGCACACAAACTTTATACTTCTCCACCTCCTTACCCCTACATTTGGCGATAAGACCTAGACTAGACATATTGTTTATTCTTTTACAATGAACATGCCCTAGTCTATTATGCCACAACTCAAGAAAATAACTAGAGGAAGAGACTGCATTAACATTATCAGTCGGAGTTAGAAGTGGAAGCTTGAACATCCCTTCAGTACAAAAACTTTTTTAAAGTATATTCCTTTATAGGACATAACCATCTGACCAGCATTGTTGTCCATCCTCAAGCCTGCGTTGCAGAGCAGACTTCCTGAGGCGAGGTTCTTGGAAATCATCGGTACGTGCTTCACATTCTGAAGCATCAGTGACTTCCCCAAAGTCAGATTTAGTACCACTATCCCGATTCCAAGTACTTCAGCTTGTGCCTTGTTTGCCACTATAACTTTTTCATATGTAGGTTTATATATGGTGAATAACTCCCTCTTTAAGCAAACATGGCAGAATACACCAGTGTCCAACACCAGTCGGTGTCGACACTTCTCGTGACAACCTACGCAATCATGGCAACTAAGTTAGCCTCACTTTGCTCTTTTAATTTTGGCTTAAATCTGCAGTCCTTCTTGAAGTGACCTTTCTTGCCACAATTGAAACAAGCCCCATCACCCTTAGGTTGGCTTAAACGAAGCTGACTTCACCTTCAGATGGTTGAAGTCCTTATTTTGTTGTAAAAATCTCCTACTTTCCCTTCAAGTCTCCAGCTTGGACCAAGTTGGCTTTGGCCACCTGTTTGGACAATGTGTCCATCTTGAGTTGAGCCCTCAACTCGTCTTCAACATAGATCTAGTACAGGAGGCGCTCAAGGTCTACTGCCATCTTCTTACAGTGCATGTTCATAATGAAGTTGCTCCACCCAGGTGGGAGCTTGGCAACAATACCCCCAACATTGAAAGCATCACCAAGAGGCATGCCATCATCTTCAAGTTTTTGACGCAACTTGAAGAATTTTTGACTTGAGGCAACATCGTCTTGTCAACCTCAAATCGTATTTTCCAGACTTTTCCAGTCATATGGATCTTGTTTCTGTTCTTATCAGACTTGTAGTGCTTGTCCAGAGACTCTAATACGTCCTTTGCCTGAACTGTCTTATTGTATGACTCCGCCAGAGAATCCTCCATGGAGTTTAGTGTCAGCAACTTGCAGATGTTGTTATCTCTCCTCCAATTCGTCTACAAAGTAGCCATGTCAGCGACCCTCCGAGCATTTAGTGTCAACAACTTGGGTATCTTGGAGAATAGAGTGGGAGCTAGGCCACCTGTGGCGCAGCATCATGCCTCGCACCAGCAGCGGGATATACCCCGCTAGGGTAGGGCTTTTACGGTAGCAGTCGATGATACCCACACTGCAGGTGATGACTAGGAGGTTAGGTCTTGTTCTTTCTTCTTCCTGTTTCTTTCCACCCATTGATTGCTTGATTGATTTCTTAGTACCCTTAGCTTGCATATGTGATGTTCATGCTAGATTAATAGAAAACTCCAATGGACTACAATAACATGACACTGTAGTGACTAAAACCATGCATGTTTGTTTCCCTTTCCATAGAATTGCATGTTGTATAACTTTGGATAGAATGTTGTAGGCTTTGATTGTTGGGGGTTTGACCTAGAGAAGAGTACAACCAATTCAAATTTCAAAGACGAAATTTTTCTAAGGGGATAGGATTGTAATTGCATGTTTCAAAAATGAGGGTAATTTTGTCATTTTCATATTCTAATATTTTGTGAATATTTATTTATTAATATTGTATTTTGGGGATTAGTTTAGTCGGGTTTGAGTTTCGTCTAGTTTTGACTTGTATTAGTGGTCCGGGTAGATTAGACTCTAGTCGGAGACCAAAGATTAGCTAGGCATGGCCCACAAACTTGACTCATTAGGCTAGTGCATTTAGACTACAAGTTTAGTCATTTAGAGTTTAAAACTTTAACCAATTTGACCCCAATTCCTTGCATGACTTAAATTAACCAAAGGGAACCATTAGGGGCAACTTGGACATTTCCTATTGACCCAAATAGGGTTTACATGGCAGCCAAGAGACGGGGGAGGCCTCCATCATTCATTTTTCATAGTAGCCTCCATCATCTTCCATTTGGTGTTCTTCCCCAACTTGAGAGCAAACTCATTTTTTTCCCTCAAATCCACTCATTCTTCTACCAATCTCATTCTTGCAAGGAGAAGGAGCCTTCAAAGATTGTGGAGCCAAGAGCAAGGAGGGGAGTCCATTTGCTAGAGAAGTCCGTGTCGGATTCATGTCCTTTGGGTTGTTCATTGGGAAACTACTCCCAATAAGTATCTCTCTCTCTCTCTAAACCCTCTCTATTTCATCTTTTCTTTGCATATTTTAGTTTTGAATCCGTAGGAACCACCCCCATGCATGAACCACCCTTAGGATTGATTTAGAGGCTCTTTTGAGTCCTTAATAGGAAATTATGAGTAGTTTGGTGTCACCTATGGAGAAATTCCGAGGGTAGCCCACCAAATGTTTGTGTTTATGCCCAATAGGCTATTTAGACTTCTAATTTCAACTTTATACATGTTAGAGAATAGATTAGCCATGGTTATGATGTCCCATTTAGTTTTCATATAGATACCTATGTATATCTTTGTATATTTGGTCTACAAGCCATGTTTATAAGTAGAGATACCAATTTGGTATATATTTACATATGTGGACTGATTTGGGTGATATTATATATATATAGATATGTTAGAGGTCCCCGTGGCCGTAGCCCGTTGGGAACGGTGGAGCACCACGGCGCAGTGGCGCGGGTTCGAGCCCCCTTGGAGGCATGCCTCCAAGCACCATTAAGAAGTGGACACCCTCAAATATATATATATATATATATATATATATATATATATATATATATATATATATATATGTGGAGTGTGGTTGTGGTTTGTTATGTTAGATGTTTATATATGTGTTGTGTCTGTGTTTGGGGAGAGGGGAGAAGTGCATGTGTGTGAGTGTGCTTGAGGGGAGTTGTGAGTTGTGTGTGGTTTGTAAGTGGCTTGGTTGTGTTGTGTCTAGTATTAGTGTGTGTGAGAGGGAAGAGATGAGATTGTGTGTGTATATATATGTGAGAGTGTGTATGTGCTTGTGAGAAGTGAGTGATAGAAGAGAGTGTTTGTGTTGTATGTGCGTTTGTGGAGAGGGAAGAGTGTTTGAGAGAGTGTGTGCTTGTTTGTGTGTGTTGTCAGTGAGAGAGTTAGAGGGAATTAGAAGAGAGTGAGTGAGAAGAGGGGGGCTTGTGCTGCCAATAAGCAGCAGCAGCAACAACTTGCAGAAGCAGCAGTAGCAGCTTGCAGAAGACAGCAGCAATTTGCAGAAGCAGTAAGCAGCAGCAGCCCCTTTGTGTTTGAGTGTGTGTATGTTGTGAGTTAGTGTTAGTTAGTTAGATGTATAAGTTACTGTCCTACAAGTTAGTATCTTAAGGTGTGCTAGTTAGTACAGGTATATATTAGTGTCTTGAGTTAGGATACTAGATGAGTCGGTATCTTGGAGATTGGGATAATAGATGTTAGAGTATTAGATATCTTAGGAAAAGGTAAGTTGGTATCTTAGGGTAAGATATAGGTTAGTATCTTTAGTATCTAGTATCTAGGTTAGTTTCTTAGGATATAGATGAGTGGGTATCCTACGACACGAATGAGTATCTTAGAGGGTAAATTAGTAGGCTAAGGTAATGTCTAAGGTATTGATAAGGTAATAGGGATTACCTATAGTCTAAGGGTAAGGTATTGGTAGTATATTGAGTTAGATGGTTAGATAAGTTATATGTTAGAGTTAGTTAGTTATATATGTTAGAGTTAGAAGATTAGATGGTTAGTTAGTTAGTATCTTGTATCTTAGTCTATGTTAGTAGTTAGATGAGTTAGAGTTAGATATATTTATGAGTTAGAGTTTCTAGTAGGATGTTAGAGTCTAGAGATAGTATAGATAGTTAGTATCCTATCTAGAAGTATCGTTGGATACTAGGATTAGTGTTTTAGGATGTAGATAGTGGTATCTTGAGATACCTATAGTGGTATCTTAGGATATCTTTAGTTTTACCTTTTATCTCAAGGTATTGGATTTACCTACAAGGTAAATAGGTTACCTAGGAACTAAGGTATAGATGCAAGGTATTGGTTATCTAGTAGCTTGGGGTATGTAGATAGATACTTGATATCTAAGGTTGATATTGGGTGTTAAGGTATTGGTATTGGAGACTAAGGTATTGTTACCTTGCCTAAGGTAGAATACTACTAAGGTAAGGGTATTACCTAGTATCTAAGGTATTGGGATATCTTGGTAGGTAATGGTTAGGATTGAGATATCTTGGTAGGTAATGATTAGGATTGGGATATCTTGGTAGGTAATGGTTAGGATTGGGATATCTTGGTAGGTAATTGTTAGAAATAGAATACTTGGCCTAGTTTGACTAAGGTTGACTATTTTGACTAAAAGTCAACGTAGAGTCAATATCCAACCTAGAATAGACTAGGAGTTGACCAAAGTTGACCAGTTAACCAAAAGTCAACTGTAGGTCAACCATCGACCTAGTTTGACCTAGATTGGATTAGGAGTTGACCAAAGTTGACCAGTTGACCAGTTGACCAAAAGTCAATTGTCAGTCAACTTTGACCTAAATTGACCTAGTTTGACTTAGTTTGACTTAGTTTGACCTAGTATGACTTAATTTGACTCAGTTTGATTTAGTTTGACCTAGTTTGACTTAGTTTGACTGAGTTTGACCTAGATTGTATAGCATATACTAGAAAATCATGCCTAACACTGTTAAACCCTATTTAACTCATATATATCATCTTTAGGTCTGTGACTTCACTTTGAGCCTCGATTCACTGTCAACATTTTCTACCGGATCTCAGACGAGTACATTCTCTGATAATATTTTTGTTTTATGATATCGTCTATATTCTTTGATTTAGTGTAGATTGTCTTGTTCTCTTGACACATTGTTCACACGGATTAGTATTTGTCTGGATCCCGTCATGAGATGTTATTCTTTGTATTCTTGGTATATCTTGTGCGAGCCTTGTCCTTGTCCTTGTCCTTGTTCCTTGTGCACTGTATAGACACGATACCTGCGAAGGCTAGCTACCTTCTCAGAGAGTCCCGTATCATAACGTGTCATGATTGGATCCACTATACTGGTCGGGGGCGGGGGTATTAGCGTAGATTTGTGATCAATACCCTTCTTGTATCAAGTCTTGAACCTTGAACAGTGTTAATCATACACCACGTATGATTAACCAGACCAAATCTTGTATCATGTTCCTAAGCCGATCACATGTTGAAACTAGTACTAATTTATATAGATAATAGTTTTTTTGATTCTTGTACATGATATACACTATTCTCTTGCTCTTACATTTATTTATAGTCTTGATATGCCTTACCATGATTCATGTACGTATTACTTTACCTTCTATATTCTCTCTATTTACTGCTACATATTCTTTATCGTCTAACTAGAACTGTTATTGGAAATTTGTGCTCGTTCCATCCTGACTGGATATGTTGACAAAATTTTACAAATTATGGCCAGGACGAGTGTCCTACCTACTATGGTCCTCATGACGTAGTAGGCATAGACCGAGAGACCCTAGTCCAGCAGGGGTTAGTTCCAGCCGATGAGGCATTAATGGTAGCTCAGCTAGATTAGTTTGGTACTAGACTTTGTCTCTAAATTACTCTTTGGCATGTTATTATATTGGAATTTGTATTTGAGATTGTTGACTCTGAGACTATGGACTTGTATTATTCCTGTGTTGAATTTTCTGGATGATATTTTAATATCTTGTTGTCTTTATCTTTCAGTATCATTTATCCTTCTTAGAATATTGTGATTTCAGTATATTATGTTATTGCTTGTCCTTCGTTTGGAGTTGACCATCTCGACAGGTTTTAATATTATAATTGTTGTTAGATAGTAGACCTAGACATCATTTTATGCCGTTTCTGTAGCGTAGACAGGGACGCTGTCACGCACTCGTGCCCTTACTCCGGGTGCGGGTCGTGACACATTTTTAGTGGTGGCCCATGTAGGTCAGACGTCGCAATTAGTACGATGTCGTAGTGGTGCTCGACTTAGAGTGCTGCTACAAGTCTGCTATAGGTTTAGAAGATATAGGCTATAGGCTAAGGATACACATTCATAATTAGGACTTTTGAGAAGATTCCAGGTACGACCCTTGAGAATTTCATGATAAACTATCTCAAAATTTGATTCCAACTGTTTCTGTCTATTCTTCCTTGTCCGTAGTTGAATTTGATTCTTGGTGTTCATTGATTTTCTACCAGGATAAACCTTTGGACTAAGTTGCCTCGGTTATGGAATCTAGAGTCTTCTACAGCCATATTAGCAAGCATGGTGAAGACATAGGGTCTGGTTTTGGATGTATTTCTCAGGTTGTGGAATTTAAGGTTTTCGCAGCCAAGCGTGCAGAAATGCAAAAATATTAGATACCACGATCTTAGAAGTATTTACCTTAGTTGCGGACCCTATGGTTTATTGCAGCCATACTTACATGCGTGACGAGGATTCCGATAACATGATTCTGAGTTGACGGGTATGGTTATCAGATTACAGAATAGATACCCTATAGAGGGTACCCTAGTATAATGGAGTAGGTATCAGTAGAGATGTTACTTGGGTATCTTGGAGAATAGAGTGGGAGCTAGGCCACCTATGGCGCATCATGGCCCACAGCAGCGGGATATACTTGCTAGGGCAGGGCTTTTGCGATGGCAGTCGAGGAGACCCACACTGCAGGTGATGAACTAGGAGGTTAGGTCTTGTTCTTTCCTTCTTTCTGTTTCTTTCCACCCATTGATTGCTTGATTCATTTCTTAGTACCCTTAGCTTGCATATGTGACGTTCATGCTAGATTAATAGAAAACCCTAATAGAGACTGCAATAACATGACACTGTAGAGACTAAAACTATGCATGTTTGTTTCCCTTTCCATAAAATTGTATGTTGTATAACTTTGGATAGAATGTTGCAGACTTTGATTGTTTGGAGTTTGACCTAGAGAAGTACAACTAATTCAAATTTCGAGGATAAAATTTTTCTAAGAGGGGTAGGATTGTAACTGCTGTTTTCAAATATAAGGATAATTTTGTCATTTTTTATATTTTAATATTTTGTGAATATTTGTTTATTAATATTGCATTTTGGGGATTAGTTTAGTCGGGTTTGAGTTTCGTTTAGTTTTGACTTGTGTTAGTGGTCCGGGTAGCTTAGACTCTAGTCGGAGCCTAAAGATTAGCTGGGCATGACCCACAAACTTGACTCATTAGGCTAGTACATTTAGACTAATCCCACATGACAAGTTTAGTCATTTAGTGTTTAGAACTTTGACCAATTTGACCCCAATTCCTTGCATGACTTAAATTAACCAAAGGGGAACCATTAGGGGCAACTTGGACATTTCCTATTAACCCAAATAGGGTTTACATGGCAGCCAAGAGAGAGGGGTGGCCTCCATCATTCATTTTTCATAGTAGCCTCCATCATCTTCTATTTGGTGTTCTTCTCCAACTTGAGAGCAAACCTATTTGTTTTCTTCCTCAAATCCACTCAATCTTCCACCAAATCCTCTCATTCTTGCAAAGAGAAGGAGCCTACAAGGATTGTGGAGCCAAGAGCATGGAGGAGAGTCCATTTGCTAGAGGAGTCCGTGTCGGATTCGTGTCCTTTGGGTTGTTTATTGGAAAACTACTCCCAATAGGTATCTCTCTCTCTCTAAACCCTCTCTATTTCATCTTTCTTTTGCATATTTGTTAGTTTTGAATCCATAGGAATCACCCCCATGCATGAACCATCCTTAGGGTTGATTTAGAGGCTCTTTTGAGTCCTCAATAGGAAATTGGGAGTGGTTTGGTGTCACCCATGGAGAAATTCCGAGGGTGGCCCACCAAGTATTTGTGTTTATCCCAATAGGCTATTTAGACTTCTAATTTCAGTTTATATATGTTAGAGAATAGATTAGCCATGGTTAGGATGTCCCATTTAGTTTTCATATAGATACCTATGTATGTATCTTTGTACATTTGGCCTACAAGCCATGTTTATAAATAGAGATACCAATTTGGTATATATTTATATATGTGGACTGATTTGGGTAGTATTTTATATATATATAATATATATATATATATATATATTATATATATATATATATATATATGTTAGAGTGTGGTTGTGGTTTGTCATGTTAGATGTTTATGTATATGTGTTGTGTGTGCGTTTGAGGAGAGGGGAGAAGTACATGTGTGTGAGTGTTCTTGAGGGGAGTTGTGAGTTGTTTGTGTTTTGTAAGTGGCTTGGTTGTGTTGTGGTTTAGTATTAGTGTGTGTGTGAGGAGAGGGAAGAGATGAGATTGTGTGTATATATATATGTGAGAGTGTGTATGTGCTTGTGAGAAGTAAGTGATAGAAGAGAGTGTTTGTGTTGTATGTGTGTTTGTGGAGAGGGAAGAGTGTTTGAGAGAGTGTGTGTGCTTGTTTGTGTGTGTTGTGAGTGAGAGAGTTAGAGGGAATTAGAAGGGAGTGAGTGAGAAGAGGAGGGGGCTTGTGCTTGTCACTCCCCGTTCCCAGAATGCGTAGTCTTATTCATGTACAACTCATGTGTATTTATTTAGTATTTATCATGTATTACCCTGTGTTTAAATTCCTTTAATTCATGTTAATTAAGTTTTTGTTAATTAATTATCTGCTCTTTAATTCTTATGTTAATTTATTTCCTGCAATTAATTTTCCGTAATTTATTTTTGTATTTTATTTCCTGCAATTTACTTCTCTGCTTTAGCTTTATTTTCGGTTGGATGAGCCCCTTAAACCCGACCCATTAAGAACCCGGCCCAACTCTCATCTACCACCCCTTTGCTACTTAAAGCTACCCTCTCCCTTCTCTCTCCTCATTCACTCCTTCTTCACCATTACTTCTTCTTCTTCCTTTCATTACTCTCTCCACCTACCAACTAGGCAAGTACATCTTGCTCTACATGAGGACCATATTTTATGGTTCAATATTCTTCCTCTCATGAGTCTAAGAGAGTTTAGTGCTTAGTATTTTTGATTTCATTGGTTCATTTCTTGTAGATCTAAGTTATTATATTTTCGGTTGTCTATGGGTTTTGATCTAGCAAACTCCTTTGTTCTCATGATTTGATGGTTCCATGTCGTAGAGCAGTTCATCCTACCCAATTTTGACCTTTAGAAAGTTGGATTTGGACTTGTTTTGACCAAGTTATGGACTTTTGAAGCTTTGGGGTGCAACTATGGAGTTCTTGCTGTTTGGAGAAGACAGTGAGCAGTGTACGCTAGCTTTTTAGCTTGCGCCACTTAACTACGCGCGCTCTTTAGCGCAGCGCAGTCTGACCCATACGCTGCCTTTTTGGAGCGTATGACTTGCATACGCTGACTTGGATGGTCAGGAGTCGTATGAAGTCCATACACTGCGTTTTGGGAGCGTATGACTTGCATACGCTGACTTGGATGGTCAGGAGTCGTATGAAGTCCATACACTGCCTTTTGGGAGCGTATGACTTGCATACGTTGACTTGGATGGTCAGGTGTCGTATAAAGTCCATACGCTGCCTTTTGGGAGCGTATGACTTGCATATGCTGACTTGGATGGTCAGGAGTCGTATGAAGTCCATACGCTGCCTTTTGGGAGCGTATGACTTACATACGCTGACTTGTTTGGTGAGGAGTCGTGTGGAGCTCATACGCTGCCTTTTTGGAGCGTATGACTTGCATACGCTCACTTGAGTGTCAAGGAGTCGTATGGAGTCCATACGCTGCCTTCCTGAGCGTAGCCTGACCTAAGCGTATGACTCTTGCACTGAGCGTATGGCCTTTGGCTGACTTGGTCTTATGTTAGCATGTCAGTTTGGTTTTATTTTCCTTGCCTGGATCTTTTATAGCCCTGTATATTGATATTTTATTAGATATTTTACGCCCATTTTATATCCTTACGCCTTTTGGCATGAACCCGATAAATCTTGATATGTTAATATTGTTAATATCAATTGTTATATGGAATGTGCCTTGTGTCCCGATTGATTTTTGGGATACCCAGATTGACTGGGACTTGACCATGAGAGTTATAGACTCGACCCCCGTTTAATGCTAATTGACTTTCATGCCTTGTCACCATTGATAATAATGGTTATCTTGACTAAATCGATCATACGTTCCTAGTTGGAACTAAGAGACTGGCTAGTCATCTTATTGAATTAAATGAATGAGACACGTCCATGTTATGAACTATTGTAATCGACTGGCTGATCCCGAATATTGACTTACATGCACATGCAGGCTTCAATCTATTTATTTATTTATTTACTTATTTATTTTCTACAAAAGAAGCATGTGTACTTTATGGTCAAGGCATGATTACCGTGGTTAGATTTGATTGTTGCATTACGCTATGTAAGACCTGCAACCTAACCGTACTGGTATCGTTGTAGAGTTGTGCATATCGTACCCCGTACGAAGGTACTCATTTGAATGACCATGATCCACGGCATGGGATTTCACTCAACGTAGGGACTATTAAGTTAAATAAAATAATGATTGCATGGAGAGAATAGATTCCCGAGTTCTTACATGGCAGCCCCCTTGGGACAAGTAGTACCCGACGGGCCGGCTGGTTCCCACAGATACTGTAAAACTGCCACACGGGCAGGGAACAGTATCTGCTTTTATTATTATTGTATATTGTATATTGACGGGCGTCCTGCTAGGACTCGTCTAATTCATGCATGGCGCACATGATTGACTGGATAGACTAGCCTTGCTCGCACATGGTAAGAACTGAGGAACCCCTAATTGCATAATTCCAGGATAACTTGGGACTCACAACAGTAAGCCGTAGGATTTGATTGGCCGTTCAAGATGATTTGTTTGTGTACTGTACCTACTCTGTTACCTAACTGGGATGATCAGAATGTCAGGACATGACGGGCCAACTTCTGTCCTTGTTTGGTTGGGAGGTTGGTTCGAAGTGTCGTGATGTGATGTGAATCCTAGTAGCAAGCAGAGATTTATTAGTATTATTCTCTTACATTACTGGTTTTAGTTCTCATGTCGTGCTTCCTTGTGGTACTTGCTATTAGAGGTCTAACCTCTCTGGTTTTTATGGCCAGATTTAGAGCCGGTCCCCGAGGATCCAGCTTACTTCTACCTCCAAGATGGTCAGCACTAGAGGGATGATCGCAGGAGGACTCGAGTGGGTTTCTTACTTCACCGCTCGTTTTGTTATTTACCTTATACTTTGCCGTTTGGCACCGACATGTTAGTCGGATCGTCTAGTACTTACTTTTACATAATTGTAACTAAGTCAGACTGCAGCTGATAACAATTGTGTACACTTGCTATATCATCTGGCTGTGTTTTGTAAAACCAGATCTCAAGAACATTTTGACTGAGCGTTTGGGACGCCTTACTGCTTTATCTTACATGTTCTCTGTTTCTGTTTCCTTATTTGAATGATTGAGACAATAGATGTGTAATGACCATAGCAAGACTTTTATGTAGTATGCACCCCCTCGTCTGGTTAGACAGCATTGATCGTATTATACGGTATTTATCTACCCGTAATACGTAGCTGGCTGAGTCATTCCCCCGCTCTCCAGTATTCTGGTTCTGGGGCGTGACAGTGCTGCCAATAAGCAGCAGCAGCTTGCAGAAGCAGCAGTAGCAGCTTTTAGAAGCAGCAGCAGCAGCTTGCAGAAGCAGTAAGCAGTAAGCAGCAGCAGCCCCTTTGTGTTTGAGTGTGTGTGTATGTTGTGAGTTAGTCTTAATTAGTTAGATGTATATGTTAGTGTCCTACAAGTTAGTATCTTAAGGTGTCCTAGTTAGTAGAGGTATATATTAGTGTCTTGAGTTAGGATACTAGATGAGTTGGTATCTTGGAGATTGGGATACTAGATATTAGAGTATTAGATATCTTAGGATAAGGTAAGTTGGTATCTTGGGGTAAGATATAGGTTAGTATCTTACTAGTATCTAGTATCTAGGTTAGTGTCTTAGGATGTAGATGAGTGGGTATCCTAAAATACGAATGAGTATCTTAGAGGGTAAATTAGTTTGCTAAGGTAATGTCTAAGGTATTGATAAGGTAATGGGGATTACCTATACACTAAGGATAAGGTATTGGTAGGATATTGAGTTAGATGGCTAGATAAGTTTAGAGTTAGTTAGTATATGATATGTTAGAGTTAGAAGATTAGATGGTTAGTTAGTTAGTATCTTGTTTATTAATCTATGTTAGTAGTTAGATGAGTTAGAGTAAGATATATTTATGTGTTAGAGTTTCTAGTAGGATGTTAGAGTCTAGAGGTAGTATAGATAGTTAGTATTCTATCTAGAAGTATCCTTGGATACTAGGATTAGTATTTTAGGATATAGATAGTGGTATCTTGAGATACCTATAGTGGTATCTTAGGATATCTTTAGTGTTACCTTTTACCTCAAGGTATTGGATTTACCTACAAGGTAAAGGGGTTACCTATTAACTAAGGTATAGATGCAAGGTATTGGTTATCTAGTAGCTTGGGGTATATAGATAGATACTAGATATCTAAGGTTGATATTGGGTTTTAAGGTATTGGTATTGGAGACTAAGGTATTGTTACCTAGCCTAAGGTAGAATACTACTAAGGTAAGGGTATTACCTAGTATCTAAGGTATTGGGATATCTTGGTAGGTAATGGTTAGGATTGGGATGTCTAGGTAGGTAATGGTTAGGATTGGGATATCTTGGTAGTTATAGTTAGGATTGGGATATCTTGGTAGGCAATAGTTAGAAATAGGATACTTGGCCTAGTTTGACCAAGGTTGACTATTTTGAGTGAAAGTCAACGTAGAGTCAACATCCGACCTAGAATGGACTAGGAGTTGACCAGAGTTGAATAGTTGACCAAAAGTCAACTGTAGGTCAACCATCGACATAGTTTGACCTAGATTGGATTAGGAGTTGACCAGAGTTGACCAGTTGACCAAAAGTCAATTATCAGTCAACCTTTGACCTAGATTGACCTAGTTTTACTCAGTTTGACTTAGTTTGACCAAGTATGACTTAGTTTGACCTATTTTGACTTAGTTTGACTGAGTTTGACCTAGATTGCATAGCATAGACTAGAAAATCATGCCTAACACTGTTAAATCCTATCTAACTTATGTATATCTCATCTTTAGGTCTGTGACTTCACTTTGAGCCTTGATTCACTGTCGACATTTTCTACCGGATCTCAGGCGAGTACATTCTCTGATAATATTCCTGTTTTATGATATCATCTATATTTCTTGTATTTAGTGTAAATAGCCTTGTTCTTTTGACACATTGTTCACACGGATTAGTATTTGTCAGGATCCCGTCATGAGATATTATTCCTTATATTCCTTGGTATATCTTGTGCGAGCCTTGTCCTTGTTCCTTGTGCACTATATAGACACAATTCCTGCGAAGGCTAGCTACCTTCTCAAAGAATCCCATGTCATAACGTATCATGGTTGGATCTACTATACTGGTCGGGGCGGGGGTATTAGCATAAATATGTGATCAATACCCTCCTTGTATCAAGTTTTGAACCTTGATAAGTGTTAATCATACACCGCATGTATGATTAACCAGGCCAAATCTTGTATCATGTTCCCAAGCCGATCACATGTTTAAACTAGTGCTAACTCACATAGATAGTACTTTTTCTGATTCCTGTCATGATATACACTGTTCTCTTTCTCTTACATTCATTTACAGTCTTGATATGCCTTACCATGATTCATGTACGTATCACTTTACCTTGTATAGTCTCTCTATTTATTGCTACATATTATTTATCGTCTAACTAGAACTGTTATTAGAGATTTGTGCTCGTTCATCCTGACTGGATATGTTGATAAAAGTTTACATATTATGGCGAGGACGAGTGTCCTACCTACTATGGTCCTCATGACATAGTGGGTATAGACCGGAAGACCCTAGTCCAGCAGGGGTTAGTTCCAGCCGATGAGGCATTAGTGGTAGCTCAGCTAGATTAGTTTGGTACTGGACTTTGTCTCCAGATTACACCTTGGCATGTTATTATATTAGAATTTGTATTGGAGATTGTTGACTCTGAGACTTTGGACTTGTATTATTTCTGTATCAGATTTTCTGGATGATATTTTAATATCTTGTTGTCTTTATCTTTCAGTATTATTTATCCTTCTTAGAATATTGTGATTGAGTATATTATATTGTCATTGCTTGTCCTCCGTTTGGAGTTGACCGTCTCGACAGGTTTTGATATTATAATTGTTGTTAGATAGTAGACCTAGACAGTGTTCTACGCCATTTCTGCAGCGTAGGCTGGGACGCTGTCACGCACTCGTACCCTTACTCCGGGTGTGGGTCGTGACAAGAGTATATCGAGCTATGAGTTTCTGCTATCAACTCATGCCAAAGCTCTCCATTGGAACATACAGACGGTTACCACACCTCAATGTCCCATCAGGTTGTATTTTTAATTTTGTATGCTCTTCTGCTTCAGTCTTCTCTCCGAGTCTTCAAAACGTGGCATCTATGGAAAGTGCCGCTTTGATCCTCCCTACCAGTGATGACTGTACCTGGGGATTGGATAGCAGGCCATCAGCTCCGGGTAGTATAACCTCTATCCCAAGTTTACACAAATATTCCAATATATTCCGTTGTGTCGTCAAGAAATAGGCCAGGGGCTTGCGGCTCAACTCATTTGCTACTATGTTAGCCTTGTCCGGATGTTAATACAACTCCAACTTGTAGTCCTACATCAACTATAACCATCTTCGTTGTCTCATGTTCAGCTCCTTCTGTGTGAAGACATACTTGAGACTCTTGTGATCGGTATAAATATCAACCTTCTCACCATACAAAAAAAGTCTCCAAAGCTTTAGAGAAAGACAACGACGATGAGCTCCAAATCATGCATCGAATAATTCTTCTCATGCACTCTCAACTGTCTCGATGCATATGTAACTACTCTTCCATGCTGCATCAAGACACATCCCAACCCCTTTCCAGATTTATTGTTATATATCACAAACCCTCTTAGCCCTGATGGAATGACCAATATTGGTGCAGTGGTCAAACATTTCTTCAGTTCATCAAAAGTTGCTTGACACTCATCCGTCCATACGAACTCTTGGTCTTTGTAAGTCAACCGAGTTATGGGTCCATCTATTCGTGAAGAATCTTCCACGAACCTTCGATAATAACCTGCAAGCCCAAGGAAGTTTCTCACCTCTGTAGCTGATATGGGAACAGGTCATGTCTCAACTGCTGAGATTTTCTCCGGATCTACTGAAATACAATCACTTGTGACTACATGCCCAAGGAATGAAACCTTCTTAATAAAAAGTCACACTTGTTAAGCTTTGCATAAAGCTTCTACTTCCTCAAGGTTTCTAAGGCTATCCGCAAGTGTTGCTCATGCTCTTCGTGGCTGTTTGAGTATATAAGTATATCGTCTATGAAAACAACTACGAACTTGTCCAGTACTGATAGAAGACATTATCCATTAGGTTCATAAAGACGGCTAGAGCATTAGTCAAACCAAACGGCATGACCAAAAACTCGTATTGCTTGTATCATGACTTGAATACAGTCTTCGGGATATCTTTCTTTCAAACCTTCACATGTTGATAACCTGATCTTAAGTCGATTTTGGAAAAAACTCTGGCTCCAGCCAACTGATCGAATAAATCGTCAATGCGTGGCAGGGGGTACTTGTTCTTCACCGTCACCATATTCAAAGCTTTGTAGTCAATGCACATGCACACCGACCCGTCCTTCTTTGTCAAAAATAGGACAGGAGCTCCCTATGGTGATGCACTAGATCAAATAAACTTCTTCTTTTGTCTGTCTGAGTCTTTATTTCACCAACTCCTTCGGTGCTAGATGATATAAATGGGACGAGATAGGTTCGGCTCCCGGAATGAGATGAATAGTGAACTCATTGTCCCTGACAAGTGGCAGTCCTGGCAGCTCTTTCGGAAGTACATTTTGGAACTCAATGACATTAATTGGATAATGGACTACTTCCATTACCAATATTGGCTCCCAAGGTTGGGGGATCATTTTGTCTTGCGAATTCTCGGACGAACTCGAACTCGGGTCTATCTGGAGGTCTAAAAATAATACAGCCTCTGTGATAGTCAGTACTAACTCAACTAGTCTATCCCAAGGACCATGTCGAAGGTTGGCATAGAAAATACAAACAATCGAGCCATCATTTCTTTACCATTCACTATTACATAACATAACTTCCAAGAGAATTCTAACATTCGAAGTCAATAGTGTAGTGGGTATGCTATGACTAGTGACAAAACTTATGGATATGAATGAGTGTGTGGCACCTATGTCAAATAGTGTTATGGCAAAGAATGTAGCAACTATAGTGATACCTGCTATGACATCTGCCTTTGGTTATGCGTCTTCTACAGCTAGTGCAAAAGCTTGCCCAACTCTTTGATTACTCATCTATGGTCTGGCCTAGTGGAACTGGGTTGCCTGACTCAGTAGGGATGGTCCCCTATGGTATCCCCCTAGTACTGGTGGCCATGGTGCTTCTGGTCCCACAATCGTTGGTCGCTGCATCTGTTGTTGTAACTGCCCTGGTACTGGAAGGGCTAGCCTCTGGGTCTGTGGTGTGGTCTTCTACAACGGACAATCTTTAGTTTGGTGCTGACTTGATCCGCAAGCTAAGTAATGTCCCAGTCATTGTCAGTCGTTTCTCTGGACATGACCTACTTTGCCACAATTATGGCAAGTGGCCTTCCCCTGTGCCTGATATGGCCCTGGCCTCTGCTGTTGCTGGTATGCTAGAGGACGCCTCACTAGCCCTCTTAAAGTAGTCTTAGCTGATCCTACTATCGAAGTAGCTCGTCATTGTACCTTCTTGCTTATGACCTCTTGAGTTCTAGCCTCTATCAAAATAGCTGCTTGGGAGACCCTCGACTCAGAACTAGTGTACCTCCGCAACTCAATACTAAAGCCATCATGAAATCTCTTGGCTTTCTCCAGCTCCGTCGAAACTAAATCTGGTGCAAAATGACCCAACCGACTGAACACGACGTCGTATTCATCAACCGTCATGCTTCCTTGTTCCAAGTGTTAGAACTGGTCATAAAGTTCGTCCTTGGCAGTATCAGAAAAATACTTCTTATTGAATACTTCTTTAAATTCCTCCCATGTCTGGTCAAGTCCCAGTTGCCTCTCCTCTCCTGCACACCAGTGATAAGCATTTTTCTCCAACTGTAATCTAACTGCCATCATCTATAGATTTGTAGATAACTGTGAAGCCCTCAAAAGATTTTATGTCTGCACAAGCCAGTTTGTAATTCCCAATAAGGCTTCAGTGCCGTTGAAGGTTAGGGGATTCATGTTGCAGAACTCCTCGATAGTACCTACAGAGGCTTGGGGTGCTCGGGTCAGTGTTGTTTCCAGGCTCCTTCTAACGAATTCATTTTACTGCATATAGGCCTACATCATGACCTGAAAAAACTGGCTCGCCGGAGTACCATCAGCCTGAGGCATGGACTGCTGTAGGGGAATGTATGGCATATGTGGCACAAACTGCTGGGCATCTTATGGCCCATACTGTGAGGGGTATGAAGTGGATATGGATAAGGGTACTGTGGTTGGTATTGTGGCGGATATTGAGGTAGATATTGTGGGGGATAATATTGGGTAGATATTGTGGTGGATGTGGTGGTGGATATTAAGGCGGATACGGGGTGGAAACTGTGGTGGAGGTGGATAGGGTGGCGGGGGGTGGTAGGTATTCTTCTTGAGGTGTAGGTTCTGGGGGTCTGGCTGTCCCCCTTGGGATGCTACGACATGCTGATGCTACTAAGTGGGTGGTGTCATCACAGGCTGTGATGATAGTCCTACTGATGCTGGTGTGGTTGGGGATATTGTTGGTTGTGGCTGAACTCTTGGTCCCTCTGGAGTAGTTGAATCCTCAACGGTAATGGCGAGAGGGGTAGCGCGACTACTATGAAGAGTCATCCTATTGGCACAAAAATAGAGTTTTATTAGAAAAAATCAAACCGGAGCAATCAAGCAGTCAAATGAGAATTCGATACGAAGTCAAGGAAGGTAATTAATAAGTGGATGAGATATTATATGCAGGCTTGCTTGGCACAATAACATAACCAAGCAATATTTTAGGGACCTGCATGGGCCACCACAAAAACATGTAACGCCCTAGTTCTAAAATATGTAGGACTAGGAATATGTACACATGTATATATATATATATATATATATATATATATATATATATATATATATGAAGACTACACCAATGTACGGAATCGACGTATACCGTACACATAAGTTGTAATATCAGAGCTCCAAATCATAATAAATAAGTCACAAGCAAATACTAAATCTAATCCATAATAGAAGAAAGAAATAAGAGATCAATGTACCAATAATCAAGTACGAAAAGTCTAAAGAATTCAAATAGTCCGGTGGAGACAAATCCACTACCAGTCGACTAAATCAAATAGAGTGATAAGGGAGTCCAACCTTCAAAATGAATAAATAAATAAATAAAGAAATAAGTAGTAGCAACTAAATGTTCATTAAAAGAAAAGCATCAAGCGTCCTCAGTGGGCAACACCTCCTCATCAGCAAAAGATAAGTCCGGTCCTAGCCCCTACTCCTATGGGTAATCCTGATCGTCTAACACAGGAGAGATCACCAGGTCCTTAGAGGGATGTAGCAAGAGACATAAAAATATGCCAACAATAACTGAATATGTAAACACAACACTATAAGGCTTCCTAACCGTCTATATGAGATGTACTTTGAGGACAACGTTCCACGCATGGGCTTTATAAACAATAGAGAATGAAAAAGTGTCAGTAAGTAGCACTCATCAAAGTCACTATCTGTAGTGCCTCGTCCCTACATCGTGCCTTATTTTTCGTCCACGGGGTGCGCGATAAAGGAACATTGTCACTATCGATTTGGTCGAAACCGATTGATCGGGATCGATTGAATCGATTAAACGAGGGCCGATTGAATTAAGATACTTTTTTGTTATGAAATAGCTTCTTCGGAATCAAGTCTCATATTCAGCGGGTTGCACCACAAGGATGGACTCTGCGGCTGAGTTGGGAGAGACCTCCCATTGCTCTGCTTTTCATACCGCACTTGCTTCTTTGGCTTTGGTTTTCTGAATGCACTTTCGTGAATGTTTTTGATAGTTTTCATGGCATGCGTTCTTCGAACTTCGTATTTCCTATCGAACTCATTGAATAGGGCACTGTTTTGATTAGTTGCTTATGCGATTTTAGGAGATTGTGCAGGCATTGTCAAAAAGCAACCAATCGGTCCCTCTCCTCAATCAACCCAAGGTGAGTGGCTGACCCTCCTTCCCCTCGACCCTCTGATTTTAAATTTATCATAAATACAAAGGAGATATGCTTGTCTTTATAATGTTGAATCAATAAATTGTGGCCCGATTCCTTATGAACACTTGCTGTAGAACTGCTATAACATGAAACAGATGTATGCTTTCTTATGCCATATTTAATATAGATCTATGCAAAAATGAAGATTGAATCGATTATCGAGTATTGCAACGATAAGGCGAAGTACCTTAAAATGGGCTAAGTTCTAAAGAATAAAGAAGAATAGAACGGTCATTAGACAACTTGTGCACAAGGTGTAGTTTCATCGAATGATTACCTAGGCCAAGGAACCAATTTGGCCTAGGAGGAACGAGTATAGGAGTGCTAGCAGAACTGGCACGGGTGATACGAGAACCTTCGAACAGGAATCGCTACCCGTAGCAAAAGGATCGCCGTCTAACCTAGCTATAGTCCAAGATGTCTTAACATTGCTAGTGACCTTCACACCCATACACTGCTTTATCTGATCCTTGTGACACGGGATGAATATAGTTTGTTTACTTTATGCGTAGAGACTATGCCATAGATAATCATAAAATTCTTGTAGATTTCATATGCTTCCCTCACAAAATGTTCACATGCAATCCATCAGGACGGTAGAAAGATCACCAAGTATATAACATGTTTTAGAAAACTTCTTGAACAAACGGGAGCTTGGATTTAATTAGCCACCCACCAGTACATATGAACGTACTGATCCTCACTCTCCACAGGTGCTACGAATCAAGTGGAACACGACATCTAGTAAGGCGACGTTCCTGTTTTGAAGCTTCATCCGCATGCCGAAAGCTTTTGTTGAATCCTTTCAAGACTCTCTACATCAGTCCAAGAAAGATGACGGGACTCCCTACCATCCTAGGTGGTTTGTAAATGCTAGTTGTACAAAGGGATGTAATGTATGGAACGACTATGTCGTCATCGTTCGTTTTGAGTCAAGTTGTAAGCCCATACGGCATTAAGATGTAATCGAGTCATGTAAATGATGTCCATTATCAATAAAGTAAAGTTTCTTCTATTTCACATGTGTTGTTCAATTTCTCTGCATACTCTCTGTGTTATTGTGTTTCGGATAATCTTATTACTTGCCTTATGCAGATGCAACTTAGGTTCATATGTCATCAGGCTCGGGGTACGATTATCGATTCTGCAGAATCGGGACGTGACATAATGGTATCAGAGCACGGCTTTATGTCCTTGGCCTACCGTCTCGAGTCTTGAACCTTTGACCTTTTGTCGATGAGATGAGTTGTTCCATATAGTGTGTCCATAATATTTTTAGAAACTAATGAGAGTTGTCTTCTTATGTCACTATCTGCTCCCGAATAACGAACACGAGTCAGACACGCCCAGCCTTCGCCGTTAGACACGATAAAGTAAGCTGTACCAATCTAGGGAAACTATAAGACAATATGAAAATATACAAATCACAGCATCTCCATAAACGATCCCAGAATCCAAAGTACAATTTTATGATTTATTACATTCATCTAGAAGCAAGGTAAAGTCTGATGTCTCTAATACAATGAAAGTAATCTGCTAGAAAGGGAAAGATAACTAGGCCTCCTCGGCCTCTAGGTCCAATACAGCTCCAGCTGGCTCTAGCACGTCAGCAGGCTCACGCCCGTAGTACGTGTCACACAAAGCCTCCATCTCACCTGCAACATATCCAATCAGGAGCAGAGCAAAGCACAGTTCTAGGTAATGAACAAGAACATCAAGATATGAAATGGCACTGAGAAAACATGATATGTAAATAAACTGTAAGTATAAGCAAGATCTTGAAAGTACGAGAATGTAAAGTACAAGCAAGTAAATCTGAACCTGAAGTACCTGAACCTGTCATGTGTATAAATGATTTGAAATACAACTAGCATATGTGACCGGCTGGGGTAAGAACCATGAATAAACACAGGAATAAGGGTACGACTTAGGGCCCGCGTACACAGTGCAAGGCCTAAGCTATCTACAGGAATATCAGAATATGGGCGTGGTCACATAGCTAGTGTATTTCCCCTCCCCGACCATAAGTAAGCACCGGATATGAAAATACAAGATTACAAGCACGTGGTGTAATGTGTCACAAGGAAGCACAGGATATGTATGAACAGAACCATATAATGTACTTGCCTTACTCTGGGAAAGTACTGGTAATGAATAGAGCTGGATGTCCTCCAGTTATGATGTTTACAAGTTGATTAAATTCTTAACAAATTCTAAGTATTTATCTTGTGATTTCTATCCATGGTAATTCTAAAGTATTTATATAATATACTAAGTGATTAAGTTCTATTAAAATATAGGAATCTTATCAATAAGAAGTTACTGTCTACATCTTAAGTATAGAGAACCACCACTCTCCAAGTTACCAACACTAAAGTTCAAAGGCTATTAATCCTGCTTAACACCATGACTTAGTCATTTGGTGTGCTAAAATAGTAACAGGGATGAGATAAGGTTATCAATTAGCAGTTTTTCAGTTCAAAGCTTTATAATCAAATAACATTTATCTAACTTACAGATCAAACTAAACTCATATCACCATGCTAATTTTAAATCGACTGGACATGTGTATCCCGGCCCATTAGTTCCAAAATAGACACAAATGCCAGCACCCTTACTGTCATAAAAGGCCAAACCACTCAGGCCAGTCCTCAAAAATCAGCTAAGCTATACATCACCTGCTACCATAACCCAATGGTCACCTGTGCCTACACAACCTTCCAATTGTCATAACTTCAAAGTGCCCATGGAACTCATCAAGAGAAAAATAGTGCAGCTTCCTAAAGCATTTAAACCCAACAGCTATGAGCCGACCAAAGTATAGAAACAACATGCCCAGTTAGGAAATATTTAATCAGTAACCATAGGTGAACTACACTACTCAGCTCACAGCTCAAGCCCCAACCCAAACACTACCAAAATACAGTCAATTAGCGACGGCTGTTTAGCGACGGATTTTTTTCGTCGTAATTAGCGACGGATTTTTTTCGTCGTAATTAGCAACGGATTTACGACAAATCACCGACGGAGTACCGACGATAAACCGATATTTTTTTATTTTTATTTTAAAGGTGAGAAAAGGTCGCCAGTCTGTCGCTAAGGCGTCAGAGATATAGCGACGGATTTATATCCGTCGCTATGTTGTCGACTATTTGGCGGAAAATGTTGGAAGAAGTGGCGGGACAAATTGCCGACTGCGTAGCGACGGATTGGCCATCGCCAGTTTTCCAATATAACGTCTGCGGAGTGACCGATATTATCCGTCGCTAGTCCGTCGCTAAATATACGCCCCAGACTTAAATTGAAACGACGGAAGAAACTTTTTATTCCCCCCAAAATTTCACTCTCTTTCCTCTCTCTCTCTCCCGCAGCTCTCGGTGATCGGTGTCCTCTCCTCTCTCTCTCTCCCGAAGGTAATTCCCTCTCTCTCTCTCTATCTCTTTCTCTCGTAGTGGTCGGTTGGGCAGCGGGGTTGTCGGGGGCTGCGGGGGCGGCGATGACTGCGGGGGCGGCGGGGGCGTCGGGGGCGGCGAGGGAGGCGGGGGGTGGGGGACGGCGGGGGGTGGGGGGGGGGGCGGCTGGGGGTTATGTGTGGCGGGGCTGCGTAGGGCGGCGGGAGGGGGGGTTGTGGGTGGCGGGGGTTGCGGGTGGCGTGGGGGGCAGCTGGTCGGGACAGGGAGTGTGGGGGGCAGCGGGGGGTGGGGGCGGCAAGGGGTTGTGGGCGGCGGGGCTGCGAGGGGCGGCGGGGGGATTGTGGGTGGCGGGGGACGGCGGCGGGGGGTTGTGGGTGGCGGGGGCTGCGGGGGCGGCGGGGGCTGCGGGGGGCGGCAGGGGCTGCGGGGGTTTGACCCTTGTACACATCAACACACACACATACACATCCTAATGATCTGTCACGCTCATATCTATACACCACACACACACACCTATACATTGTATGTTGACACTCACTCCCTCCCTTTCACACTTGACTGCCACACACATACACAACCCTGAGATAACACTGTCCAGCCCCCTTCACTCTTTCACTCACATTCGTTCCCTCTTCCCTCTCTATATATATATATATATATATGTCTATTTATATATAGCTATCATTTATATATTTATATGCAGATTGTGTTTATGTGCTTGTGTAGGATGTACATTGGTTTTGGGTGTTAGCTATGTGACTAGATGTGTGGCTTGTCACATAACTATGTGTTTTGGTTATAGGCTATGTGTCCTATACTAGCTGGTGTAGATGTGCCATATGAGTTGTATGTGTATTACCCCTAGTATTGTATTGGTATAGGATTACCGTCGAATATTTAGCTACGGCTATTTAGTGTCGAATTTTTTCCGGTAACGAATTATCGGTATCGGTATCCAGAACGCGGTATCGGTAACGAACTATCAGTATCGGTATCGAACTATCGGTATCGGACTATCGGTATCGGACTATAGGACTATCGGTATCGGTATCGAACTATCGGTATCGGTATCTAACTATCGGTAGCACACTATCAGACTATCGGTATCGGTATCGAACTATCGGTATCGCACTATCGATATCGGTATGTATGTATGCATATATGATATATGTAGGTAGTGGTTGTGTGTTAATGGCTATGGCCATATGAGTTGTGTTATAGGCTATGGCCATATGAGTTGTATGTATATGTTAGCGAAGGATTTTTATTTTAACGATGGATTTTTAGCTACGGCTATTTAGCGACGAATTTTTTCCGTCGAAATTAGTGACGGACTTTCAACAAATCACCGACGATTACCGTCGAATATTTAGCTACGGCTATTTAGCGTTGGATTTTTTTCGGTATCGAACTATCGGTATCGGACTATCGGTATCGGTATCGAACTATCGGTAGCGGATCCACCTCCTCGACCGTATGTACTTTGTATCGATCGTAGCAGATTAGTATTGGTATATCGATTTGGTATAGGTCGTATCGGATGGTATTGACCTTAGCGAATTGGTATCGTCCTATCCGATATGTATCGGCCGTATAGCTAGGATTCGTATTGGCCTTATCGATTCGGTATCGGCCATATCCGATAGGTATCGGCCGTATCGAATATGTATCGGCCGTATCAGATTAGCATGGTGGAAGGTTTAGTAACAACTGTACTTAGATTTTTCTCTTTTCGAGCTAGAATACCATTGCAAGAGAGTCACGAGAGAGTAAAAAACCTCATAGATATTAATGTTTACGAGAGTGATTAGCCAATTACAGTAATGTACATGCCGTATTTTCTATCATGAAAGGAGAGAGTGAAGGCAATAACATACAGTGTTGTATTTCGGAAGAAGACGAACTCCTATAAACTCTTTGTTCACAAAGCAAGCTATAGAGAATACAGAACAAGTATCGAGTTCATAACCTACTTCGCAAGAGAAGTATCTTACTGTTTTATGTCAGATCAGCCTGAGATAACTGAGAACATTAAGATACTTCTCTTGCGAAGTAGGTTATGAACTCGATACTTGTTCTGTGTTCTCTATAGCTTGTTTTGTGAACAAAGAGTTTATACGAGTTCTTCTCCCGAAATACAACTCTATATGTTATTGCTTTCAATCTTTCCTTCCCTGATGGAAAATGCAGCATGTATGTTACTGTAATTGGCCAATCACTCTCGTAAACATCAATATGTAGGAGATTTTTTTACTCTCTCGTGACTCTCTTGCAATGGTCTTCTAGCTCGAGAAGAGAGAAATCCAAGTACAGTTGTTACTAAACCTTCCACCATGCTAATTCGATACTGCAGATATATATCCGATACGGTCGATACCTATCGGATATGGCCGATACCGAATCGATAAGGCCAATACGAATCCTAGCTATACGGCCGATACATATCGAATATGTATCTACCAATTCGGTAAGGCCAATACCAATTTGATACGGCCTATACCAAACCTATAGACCGATACTAATCTGATGCGGTCGATACTAAGTACATCCGGCCTATATACCAGCGGATCCACCAGTTACATGATTATATGCTAATTATGTTTAGTTTGTCTTACGATACAGATTTTCACATCCAACCTGTAATGGATCGTTATTTCGTTGATCGTACATGGATGTACAAACGACAACACGAGAGCAGAATAGGTGTGAGTGACGATTTTCAGGCAGGCATGGAAGTATTTCTTAAGTATGCCATGAGCAAAGCTCAGTACATAAACGGTAACAAAATTAAGTGTCCATGTCGTAATTGTCGCAATAGACGTTATAAAGAAGTGGTGACTGTGAGAGATCATTTGACTCGTAAGGGTTTCGTACGTGATTACGGCCTGTGGTCATCGTAAGGTGAACTATATGCGAAACGACAGGTTGCGAATGTTGCTACTTATGCTTTTGATGATAATGCTGCAACAGATTTTGTCATCGAAGACGACGAATGCTTTATTGATTATGGAGACCTGTAGAACCTTGCACGAGATATGGTGTACGACGTGGCAGGGCCTAATTTTGATCCGGAGGATCCTAATCCCGAGGCGAAGGAGTTCTATGATATATTTTAAGATGCAGAAACTTCTCTATATCCTGGTTGTCAGCCACATTTCGTACTATCAGTGACGATGCGATTGTTAAACATAAAGTCCAATTTTAACTTGCCAAAAACTTTCTATGATCGAATTATACAACTAATCAAGGAGGTGTTACCGAAGGAATCAAAAGAGCTTCCAAAAAACTTCTACAAGTCGAAGATGATGGTCCGACAACTAGGACTGGGGTACGAGAAGATAGATTGTTGTCGCAACGGATGCATCTTGTACTACAAGGAGAACGAGGACATAGAAAGTTGCAGCTTCTGTAATACGGATCGTTACAAGCCAGTCAGGGGAAAAGGAAAGTCAACTAGAAAATGACGTCCTTATAAGTATATGCATTACTTGTCGATCACGAAGCACTTGCAGAGGATGTATATGTCTCAGAATACAGCAGAACACATGATGTGGCACAACGAAGAACGCACAAAGGACGATAGAGAATTTTCACATCCTTCGGATGGAGAGGCGTAGAAATATTTCGATTTGCGTCATCTAGATTTTGCTGCAGAGCCTAGAAATGTACGTCTGGCGCTATGTTCTGATGGCTTCGCCCCTTTCGGGCAGTCGGGATCTCAATACTCATGCTGGCCGATCATTCTTACCCCTTACAATCTGCCACCATGGATGTGTATGAAGACTCCTTATATGTTCTTGACAGCTATCATACCGGGTTCCAAAAATCCGACGAAGAACATCGATATATATTTACAGCCGTTGGTGGATGAGCTGAAACAGCTTTGGGAGATCGGCGTCGTGACCTATGATATTTCCAGAAAATAGAACTTTCAGATGAGAGCTTCACTGATGTGGACAATCAATGATTTTCTCGCATACGGTATGCTGTTGGGATAGAGTACTCACGGCACCATGTCTTGTCCGATATGCATGAAAAATAGTAAGGCATTCCGCAAATGGGTATCTACTTTAAGATTTCCCGACGACTATGTGTCGAATTTGTCTAGATGCGATGATCTCAATGAACGCAAGCTAACGGGAATGAAGAGTCACGACTGCCACATGTTTATGGAAAGATTACTGCCCATTGCTTTGAAAGAGTTGTTGCCTTCTGCTGTATGGGTTCCGTTGGCCGAACTATCTACATTCTTCAGGGATATTTGTTCAACTAAGTTGACTGTGCAACACATGGTTGAACTTGAGGAGAAGATTATCTTAATAATTTGTAAGTTGGAGAAAATAGTTTCTCATGGCTTCTTCGACAGCATGGAGCATCTACCGATTCATCTAGCATACGAAGACCGTGTCGGTGCATCTGTTCTTTATCGATGGATGTACCCATTTGAAAGGTACATAAAAATCGATATAATTTAAGTTGAATTTCAGTGGATTTTAAAATTTATTCTTAATTCTCAAGATAATTTGTCTCTCTCGATACCTACACCATCTAAAGAAGAAAGTTGGCAACAAGGCTCATATAGAGGCTTCGATATGCGAAGCATATATTATCGAGGAGGTGTCAAACTTCTACTCTATTTATTTCGATACTCATGTTAAGATAAATAGAAATAGACCTCAAAGGAATGACGAGGACGTTGAGGACGAAGGTATATTCAATGTAAGGGGCAAGCCTGTTGGGGCTAGTAAAAAATGGTGGTTGACTGACGACGAGTATGATGCCGCTCACCGATATGTCTTGTTAAACTGTGACATACAAGAAGTGTAAGATTTGGAGAAGTAAGTCAGTACACTTGTACTCGTTATAATCTCTAATTTAATAAAGTAAGTGACTACACTTATATATTCTTATTCTCTCTAACAGTGTATTTAGAAATGAAGTCAAAATAAGGACACCCGATATTACCGATGAGGGACTTCAAAGAGAGGTTGATTGTACATTTTCGTCATGGTTTCGCAAATACGTAAGTAACTGAGATAATATGTTATACGACTACTATTAAAATATAGGCATCTAAAACATTTAAATTATAAATATTTGTTTACAGGTTTTATTGCCTGAAAAAATACTCACTAATGAGAGTGTTTGTTATCTGGCATTGGGACCGAAGAAGCAAACAAAGACTTGGCCAGGCTATGTCGTTAATGGCTTCAGGTTTAAGGCAACTCAGAATGCTATAAATATCGAATTTATCAATGACGGCATCAGTACCAAAGATTTCGGTGTTTGCATAAGAGGCACCATCTATGACGACGAGTCGAACTTTGACTATTATGGAGTGCTTCAGGATTTTGTAGATTTACAATATACTGCCCCATATGATATGCATATTGTGATGTTCAAATGTGAGTGGTTCGATACGACACCAAATATCGGTTGGAGAATCGATAAACAATTTGGATTTGTCGATATAAATCATCGCAGGAGGTATAGAGGGTCCGATACATTTGCGATAGCAAGTCAGGCTGTTCAAGTCTACTATACAAGCTACCCAAGACGTCGTAGAGATCGATTTGACTGGTGGACAGTATGCAAGATTAAATCTAGAAATACATTCAACGTTGGAGATCCAACATACCAAGAGGACCAGATCGAAAAGTCCTAATACTTGGGACAACAGTCAGATACAATGGATGTTAAAGATATTGTTAAAGAAAATAGAGGGGAGGAAGTGGTTGATACTCAAGACTTAGCTGTCAACCAGGGGAAAAAGAGGCATCTTGTCCCAAATATTGAGGCAGAAGAAGAAGAAGAAGAAGAAGAAGAAGACGAAGAAGAAGAAGAAGAAGAAGAATTTGATGGGAATGAGGATACAGATGAAATCGACGATGAGGCTAAGGATGAGGATGAGTATAAGGATGAGGATGATGATGAAGATGAGGCCGAGGATGAGAACAAAGACGATGACGAAGATTAGGTTAAATATTGTTGTATATTAAAAACACTTCCAATTACGTGAATTAAGTTTGACCTCATAAAAGCAATTACGTGAATTCATATTTTTTTCGTTCGATCATTTACTTATTGTATGATTTTCTTTTTGCAGATGGCACTCCTAGTCTTTTTTGTCGCGACGACACTTGTCTTCCTGCTGGTGGTATGTATATTTTAGTTTAGAATTTTATATTCATTTATACTTCTATATTGTTAATTATGTTTATGTGTTCTATTTACAAGTCATGATGGCTGGCCGTGGTCGTGCTGCTGGTAGTGGTCATGCTGGTGGTGGTGGTGCTGGTCGTGGTCGTAGTCGTGGTGGTGCTGGTGGTCGTGGTCATATTTAATCTTTCCGGGATGTGACTCCATCCAGCGAACCCGATCCGAAGAGTACCCCGGGCACAGACGCATCCCGCCGTCGATCGACAACTTCATCGAGGCATGAGTCTCCATCCGTTAGCAGATCTGTTCTGCTAGCGGACCCACCAGCGGATCCACCAGTTACTGCACAGTGGGCCCCGGAGTGCCCCCATACTCGGTTCCATCCGGTTACTAAGGAGTACATGCGCGGACCCACAGATCCTCCGACGGTACGAGAGAGGCCGAGAGGCGAGTTCCGACGAGAGCTATGGCCCGCGGGGACCTCGTAAGTAAATTTAAGATAATTTATTAAATTTCTTTCATTTATTCAAGTTAATAATCCAGTCGTTGCTTCTTTGTAGATTTTTTTCGTTTAATGTTGCCAGGGCTCTTGGAGAAATTATCAGGGCTAACTTCCATGGTTCCTACCTCAACTTTTCGTCGGTGCCCCCAAACTTGAAGTACGTCTGGCTCGACGAGTTGAGGGTATATATATCTATATCTTCTAGTTAATTATTAGTTACTCTTTAATCAACCATTTTTTAAATTACGTGATAATTGAATTTGTATGTTAGACGACGTTCTGGTGGCCCCTCCATCGCGAGGACGCGATCCGCAGGACCTACAGAAGCGCTGCCTCGAAGAAGATACGAGATATGATTCATGACCTGAAAATGGGGCAAACGAGGCCGAATTGGATCCGGCAGGACTATTATGAGGAGCTCTTAGATATGATGGATACTTCTGCGTACAAGGAGAAATCGGAGATGGCGAAGGCGAATCGACGGGCCGCGGGGCTTCATACGGGAGGATCATGGCCCTACGCAGCGGCGCTTGCAGATCTGGTAAGATACCGCAAATTTATTTCACTATCGAATTAGGTATTATTAATATACGGAGTTAATTAAATTCTACGAAAATTTCGTATGCAGACCCAACGGGCGGTGAAGGAGGAAAGGGCGCCAGAATCGGTCACCATGCACGATGTGTTCCAGCATACGCACAAGAGGCAGAAGGACGGAAGCTTTGTCGACGAGAGGGTGAAGGAGACTGATGTAAGTACTTATGTTTATGAGATTTAAGTTAGAATTAAAAGTATTCAGACTATAACTTAGGATTCACACTTAACTTAGTGAACCATACGATTTAGATTACAACATAGGTAAATCTTACAGTATAAACACATTCATTTGATAGGCTGCGTATCGTGAGGCCCTTAGTCGGGCTCAGTTAACTGCTGCCGAGGATGTCGGTAAAACGACGCCCGCCCGGACGCCCTCTTCTTTGGCCGCTCGTAATGACTTGTTCGTAGATACCATCGGCAGCTTTAAGAAAGGGCACCTGTACGGAGTCAGCTCCCTAGGGCTGTTGCACATGGCGACTCAGAGATTTCCATCGACACCGCCTCCTCCCGCGGCCCCGGCAAACGATGATGTGAGGTTGCAGCTTGCACAGCCGCACGAGGCAGTGTCGTCCTTGCGGGAGCAAATTGCCACGTACTTTCTGCCTCCGTCTGCTGCTGTCGGTCCGTCTGCTGCTGGTGCCGGTCCGTCTGCTACTGGTGCCGGTCCTTCTTCCATCGGTCATATTTCTTTTAACCCAGCTGCCCCTCTGGTACTGCCTCCGACTGTGACGGCACTCCTTGACCTCATGACGCCAGAGCAGCTATGCCGACTTCTGGAGAGTGTCTTCGACGGATTATCGTCGTACATAGTGGAGCAGTATTATCGTCGGTCGCAGGTTGGAGTACCACCACCGGACAATCAAACTCCTCCTCCTCCTTGAAGTATTATATTAGAATAGTTTTTAAACTTTGAATATTTGTGGGAATTTCGAATATTATAATGACGAATATTAGTTCATGATTTTTGGATAATTTGTGTGTACTCTTATTGGTTTGGGTGATTATTATTTTATATTGGTCTATCTATTTTTTGGATAATTGGTGTGCATTATATTCGTGTGTGATTTATATTGGATTATATATTGGTCTATGTGATTGTATATTGTGATTATATATTGGTCCGATGTTCAGATGTTGTGTGAACAGAAAAAGCTCTGTAAATTTTTTTTCAAAATATCTCAGTTAACGACGGACTAGTGACGGGTTAGCGACGGATAACTTCAGTTACCGACTAAATTTTGACGGAATATCCGTCGCTAACTGGAGAATTCCAAATATTTTCCAGTTAGCGACGGATGTTCGACGGAACATCCGTCGCTAACTAGAGAATTCCAAATATTTTTCAGTTAGCGACGGATGGTCGACGGAACATCCGTCGCTAACTGGGGAATACTAAATATTTTCCAGTTAGCGACGGATGGTCGACGGAACATCCGTCGCTAACTGGAGAATACTAAATATTTTCCAGTTAGCTACGGATGGTCGACGGAACATCCGTCGGCAAGGTTCTGGTGGTTTGAAAGGTTACTCAGAAAGGTAGAGACGGACAATCCGCCTGGAAGTCGTCGCCATGGTCGACGGATTAGCGACGGACTATCCGTCGCCATGGTTCTGGCAATGTCAAGCATTTCCAGAACCCGGTCGATGGATTATCCGCCACTAGTCCGTCGCTAAGCCGTTCCTAGTTAGCGAAGGGTGACGACGGAATAGCGACGGACTGATACCCCCTGATACAAAGTAACGACGGTTTACCGATGGACAATCCATCGCCATGGGTCTGGCAATGTCAAGCATTTCCAGAACTAGGTCGACGGATTATCCGCCACTAGTCTGTCGCAAAGCCGTCCCTAGTTAGCAACGGTTTACGACGGAATAGCGACGGATCGATACCCTCTGATACAAAGTTACGACGGTTTACCGACGGACCATCTGTCGCTAAGAGTCTTTACAATTTAATACCTAATACTTGAATTCGACGTAAGGCCGTCGGTAAGTCGTCGCTAATGCAACGAATAATGACGACATGAAACAGTCGCTATTCCGTCGATTGACGACTACCTAACGACGGATTTTATTAGCGACGAGCTGATTGTCGACGGATTTTTTGGACCAATGTCCGTCTGTGATCCGTCGCTAATCTGGATTAGCGACGGAAGGTCGACGGATCTGGCCGTCGCTAAAGCAACATATTTTGGTAGTAAAAATTTAACAGAGGAGTGTTACTCTGTTCCAGGACTCATTCATGTAAACCAAACTAATTTAATTAGAAGAAACTAACACACTCATAGTTTAAACCCAAGCTCATATTTTTGAAGAATATATTATACACACAGTTTGAATTCAACTAAAATGAATATTAGTTTACACAAATATTCTCACAAAAGATATAAACTAAGCATTTAAACCCAAAGGCTCAATCCTCTGTCCACTGCATCCGACACCAATCAGGGAGTAAAGTCGGATACGCATGCAATGCTGGACACGAACTACTGGTCTGCATAAACAACACTTGACATGCACACCCGACGCCAAATACTTGGACACATTCATCCTGGACATGAGCTACTGGTCTGTAAAAACATGAATACAAGCACTGCTACTCCTAAACACCAATCTAGACACGATCCAAACTCTGACACTGCAAGGTCGAACAGAACTGAATCAACACAATTGAAATCAAGGCTAACACTAAGATTATTCTTCGAAATTGGGAAGGCTAAACATATACCTGAGTGATATGAGTTACTCCAGACACGAACCCGGAGAGTAGATACGTTTCCCGTGTCCGACTCTAACTCGTCTTCCTCTGCAATCGTCCCACAACCACAACAGAAGCAACAAAACAAACAAGAACAATCCTCAGATCACCATGGTAGGCTTATCAAATAAACGAGAAATTTCAAGGATCCAGATCTGAGTTCGAAACTTACAGTTCAAAAGTCAAAATTGAACCAACTCTGATCGCTCCTGCTTTGTGATCTCAAAATTCTTAAACACACAAGAACAAGGAGAAGATCAACAAATGATTGATTACACAACAATCGACAGATCAGAATTGTAGATCCGTACCTCGTCGCCAACCCATGCCTGTTCAACCACGCAGTCGTCGATCCGAGATTAGGGAGAAAGAACAACTCGTTGAAAGAAACAATCTGAAAATTTTCGATCAACTTGATAAAAAACTTCTCATGAAAATAAAGGAACATAAGAAGAAGATCTCGCTGGTTCGAGATGAAAATACCTTTGCAAATGTCCCGCTCAACCTTGTCGCCGCAATGGAGGTCGTGAATGCCGAGATGAGCTTGCCTTGTCGCCGTCTGGTCACCGGGGAGGCGTTCGCCTAGTCGCCGCCATCGCAATCCACCGTCTCCGCCATCAGCACTCTCACAAACCTAGAGTTAGGTTTTGAGCTTGAGAGGAAAAATTGGGGATGAAGGAAAATTCGAGAGAGCTGTTGCAATGAGCTTCTTTTTCCAGGAAATGAAAATAAATAAGGGCTTGGCTCTATACAAAATAGTCCCCCACCAAATGGGATTTAAGCAGAAAAGTCCCTACCCTTTTCACTAATTGTATGAGCATCACAAATCAGTTAGAAGAAAATGTTAAGAGGTTACAAATGGTTAGGAAGAGTGGGGACCACAATTAGTTTGTTACAACTAACTTTTGAATTTGAAATCCTTCTCTTAATTCAATTCCTTCCAAAACATTTATGAAAACTTATTTAAATTTTATTTATTCAAAATTTATTATTTTAGAAAACTTTAAAATTCTCGAAAATTGGGAAAGTGGAGTTATACCTTATCCCAGAAGTTGTAAAACCTACGCCAGTGGATGAAGCAAGCGCTTCTAGTAGCTCAAGTAGTTTAGAGGCCGGGCCTTCCGACAACCCTATGGGGAGGATGTTGTATATACTGGAAATGCAGAAGAGACAAGCCGCGGCACTCCAACGTGAAAGTGAAACTCTGTGCCTGCAATCCCGGAGGCGACATGCCCAATTCGAAGCCAGGTTCGAAGCACAATTCAAGATGCAGCAACATCAGCTTGACACGCTACGACAACTAGTACAAACGGTGGTGGCCAATGAAAATTCTGCAATGACCCATACCGTCGAACCTGTGGCCCGACCTACTGAAGTCGTACAAAGGGAGCCCATGCCTCAGCCTGTGCCGCAAGAGAATAACACCTTCGATATTATCAATTTTAAGAAGGCATTTCGCACTTCCTTCTCTGGCACTGAAGACCCTTCTCTTGTGATTGATTGGTTAGAAAAGATCGAAGATAATTTCAAGCTCCTCGACATCGAAGAAATAAAGCGAGTCGTTTGCACTCAACTTTAACTTCGGTTGAACGCGCACGACTAGTGGGCCGTACAGAAGCAAGTGATCCATCGCGATGATTTAACCGTGCCGATCTCTTGGGCTACCTTCTGTAAGGCATTCAAAGTCGAGTATCTACCAGCAGCGATCCGTTAAGCGAAAGAGAAAGAGTTTATGCTGCTGAAGCAGAGGAACATGATGGTGCATCAGTGTACGACAAAATTCAACAACCTGGCCCGATTTACGAGTGACTATTTGCCAACATCGGCGACTCGAGCACGAAGATTCGAAGTGGGCCTGAGCTTTTCTATTTCTGCCTATGTGACTGTGCCAGAATAACAAATAATAGGCGATTCACTCAACCATGCCCTCCGCCTCGAGCCTTAGTATCCTCCTGCCACTTTCAACGCTGTGTACTATAATAATCACAAACGCCATAGTAACGCAGGAGGCAACAATACACATAAGCGTCCAAACAATGGTAAGGGAGGCGGCAACCAGGGAAAGAATCGAGTTATTGCGATCATAAGGAGGGGCACCTAGCCAACGAATGTCGAGTGAAAAGTATAGCATGCTTCAACTGCAGTCGGGTAGGCCACATTTGTAACGCCTCAGTCCTAAAAGTCACAGGACTAGCACGTAACATGGTCAGCTGGTACATACTCAAGGGTGAATCCAATCTATGAAACCCTCAAGTAATGCACGTAAGCTGTATAGATAAAAGGGAAATTCAAATATATCTCAATCCACAGATGACAATCTCAAGTGAGAACGAGTGCACTAATGCAGATCAAACAATAATACACCGATATTGCTTGAATGTAAATACAAGAATATAAAATTTGTAATAAGGTTGGCCAGACCTTATTACAATCATCTGAACAAGCTCATGACAAAAATAAAGCTTGTAAAATTAGGCTATACAGCTGAAGATGTCATCATAAAATATTAAAGATGAAAGAATAATAAAAATACTACTATCGATACCTGAATGCTGGAGATACAAACGTTCACCAATCTATCCTTCTATTCCAGTAGTCTTAACAAATACCTGAAAGAAAACTAGCAATAACCTGGAGAGATCACCAGGTCCATAAAGGGATATAGCATGATACAAAAAAAATATGACACTAAATAACAGTAATTAACATGCAATGGAAGGATAATAAAATAAAGACAGCGTAAACGCACAAGTAATGACACAAGAGTATGAGTAATGCTACCAGTCATGGCTACGAGGTAATGTCAAGTAAAATCGTAGCGCGACGCGAGCTAACGGTCCTATAGAAAGCAACACGGTGCATGGTAACTATCTACATAAAGTCCCTATCGGAGCACGGTGCATGCTAACGATCGAGAGTGGTCTATAGCCAGGTACTAATAACATCAACAAGAATCTAGGGAGCAAGTCCTATATGGAGTCTCCATCGCAGCACAGCGCGTACTAACGATCGAGAATGGACCGAACCGAATATTTTCTATACTTTAACTTGGACCGAAACCGAATAAGCAAAACCGAACCGAATAACCGAAAACCGAATTGGACCGAAACCGAATAAGCAAAACCGAAACCGAACCGAATTGGTCAATAACCGAACCGAACCGAACCGAATTAAATCGGTTCAATTTTCGGTTTACTCGATTTTTTTGTGTTTTTTTGTGTTTTTTTGTTAATATATATATTAACTAAATATACCTAGATACATTTATTATATACCTATAGTATATATATATATATATATATATATATATATATATATATATATATATATATATATGTATATATATATTAGGTATATACTAAATATATATAGGTATATACCTATATATATATATATATATATATATATATATATATATATATATAAAATATATATATATATATATATATATAAACTAAATTTTCTTATTCGGTTTTCGGTTTTGGACCGAAACCGAAACCCAAAACCGAAACCGAATAAGAAATTTTACTCTTTTCAAAACCGAAACCGAACCAATTTTTTTTTAAAAACCGAAACGAATCTCTTATTCGGTTCGGTTCGGTTCGATTTTCGGTTCAAAACCGAATAATGCTCACCTATATATATATATATATATATATATATATATATATATATAAAATATATATATATATAAACGCCGAGACATCGAGGAATCTGTAGAGCAAGACGACTCATGTGGGCTCTATCGTCGAGTTTCGACGAGAGTCGGTGGAAGCGCTCTATTGATGAGGTGGGTTTTAGAAGATGACTGCAAGGTCTTGTAGCAAAGAAGGAGGCACGAGGGAGGGTTAAGAGACCTGAAGAATGGATGGAGAGATGGTTCTGTAGTTGGCGAATATATAGGGAAATTAGTTGTGTATATACTTTTAGGTTGAGAGCCAGAGGTAGAAAATTATGATATATATATATATATATATATATATATATATATATATATATATATATATATATATATATATATATATCGGTTTCCTCTTGGAGAGCTCCCCGTAGGCGATTCTGTTGGCGTGGTCGTTCCCCTCCGGTGTCGGAGCCCTTCGGCAAATAGTAAAGCTCCTCCCCGCTCCCATCGACGGCTGCTGGCTTCCCCGACGTTCCGTGCGGTGGATCCCCCTACTCCGTCCTCCTATCCGGGCTGTCTCCCCCGCCTCCTTGTCTTCTCCGGCGTCCTGTTCTCGTCGGCGGCCTCTCCTCTCTATGGCGGCATTCTTCTGCCGTCGAGCTCCGTTCCCCGGAGGTCCCCCTCCCCGCGGCAGCGTCCCTCTTCCGCTGAGCTTCGTCTCCTTCGGTGTGCTCGGTCCCCGCCATGGCCGGGGACCCCTTGGCCGGCTCTGCCTCGATCGCCCCCCCTCCCCGCCCGTGGGAGGTCTCCCCCATCCTTGTCCGTCTCCGACGCCGTGGTCTCCGGACCAGCTGGCCTTGGTCGGTCTGGGGGGCTCCTCCCCCCGTACCCGGCGTTGGCCCTTCGACCATGTCTCCTCCGCCTTGGCTAGACGTGGATGTCCTGCTCCTCTCTGATGTGGCTGGGTGTTGCCTCCCACCGGCCGGTCGCTCTCATTCGGCTGCTCCCGGTGGCCCCCCACCTCCCGCCACCCTTGTTGCCCGCCCACCCCCCTCCATGTTTGAATTCTTACTCTAGTCCCCCACCCACCCTCATCACCTCCCTATTTTTTAATTCAAATTCGACTCCCCCCTTCCTCCTCTGCAGCTGGCGCATGCCATGTCACTACCACATTTTTAGCTTAAGGGTATTTTGGTTATTTGTGAATTTTTGAATTTAATTTGATTTATTGAATTGGTGACTGATATTTTAACTTTGGCTATTTAAGACTTTGTAGACTGACCAAGAAGCTAATCTTAGCTATGGTGACTTAGTAGACAATGGTATGACCCTAGTCTAACTTAAGTCAACCTCATTTTAGTCATCAGAAACTAGTTTCAATAGAAAGAATTAAGAATATGTCAAATGACTTGTGACTTGTGATTTTGAAATTCATGACTTATGTAACATAGCACATAGGCCCGTGACTTGAACCTAGCCCTAAACAACCCATAGTGGCCAGCTAACCTAGGGTTTTTCCCCCTATTTAATGTCTTCTACACTTGTTCTTGCCTCTTTTGTGCTCAACCAACTTTTTAGAAGGAAAGGTAAATTTCCAACTTCCCAAATTCCTATTAAATCCATTTTTAATCCCTTTTTACCCAAATCTTTTACATATGATTCTAATCAACCTCTACTTGCTGTTCTTGAGGAGTAATTTCAGTTTTAGAGCAATTTGGAGGATTTGACTAGCAACGGGAACCGTTTGATTTGGGACTTTTTTTTTATCCTTGCAACCTATAGGTAAACCCTTCTAATTCCATTTTAATTCTATTTTTATTGCATGGCAGCCTAGATCTAGGTGTCCCCTAGTTATAGTGAAAGTTTGGTGTCGTTTGCTTTAGGTTTCGTGTCCGTATCGGACACGTATCCATTTTCTAGACTAGGTGTTTGTAGAAATGCCACAACCAACTCTTTTTGCTATTTTTGAAAATATTTTTGAATGGATTTCTAGATCTAGGGTTGTTCTTTAGATTCGTGTCCTTAGTATATGATTTTGGAGTCGTGTCGTGTCCACACGAGGATACGAACACGCTGCACAGGCCGCGGGACACTATCCTGCTACCCGACGGCTAGTTCTCCGTGCACAGGACACTGGGACACGAGATTTTTGTGGAGAATGTTAGGACAATGTCTGACATTAGCCTCTCAAAAATTGGGCTTGAGTGGTTCAGTATTCGAGGAGTTCTTCTCCCCGCACTGTTCGCACGCACAGACTGCACACACACGTTTTAGCCACTGATACGTGGCTGGATACGACACGATACTTGGTTTGGACACTGGACAGGGTATCGATCGTGTAGCCTGACACGTGGGCTACACGTGGGCATGACCACGAGGCCACACGTGTCTTAGGTCGTGTCCACGAACACGATGAACGCGTGCACGATGCTGTGCACAGTCCCAGTGCATTCGTGTGTGTCTGTGTGTTCGTGAGCTAGGACACATTGTGTCCTGCTTCCCCAGGACACGAGATGACTCTTGGGACACGAGCACATGTGGGGGGTTTAATTACCAACCATTAAATTAGGTTATTAACTTGTTTTTATTGTTGATTTGCATTTTCCCCAATTTCTGATACACAGTTTTCCCGATTCTAAATTCTGAAGTTTAGTTATACTTTTAACTAAATTTTTGATGTTTAATTACCAGGATTAATTCATTTACTCATGTATTAGATTACTGAAATGTTGGTTACATGATTTGGTTGAGGATAACAAGGAACTTGATTCGAATGGGAATATGACTGATATACAAACTGTCAATGGACTGCTATGAGTAATCCTGAATACACATTTTATTACACTAAAATTTCCTAATTATTGCACTGCCATTTCCTATATCACACACACACAAAACTGATTTTTGACATAGATCACTGTACCACTGATTTCCTATCCACACTACCTAAAATTGAGAACACACTAACCTATTTCACATTGGCACATAGCACAGTTTTCCTGAGACACTGAGTTCATCCCCTAACACACACATAATTGCAAATTCATGAGAATTCACACTGTACACAACACTCTCCTAACTGTTAAAACACTGTTATCACACCCTACAACTAATGCATGTATCACACATTCCACTAACCTATCTACACTGTCATGTTAACTGATTATCACACACACTCCCTAGCTAAACCTGAAGAACACTACAACCCCCTATCCTCTAAACTGTCAACTGAGTTCCTAATACATTTGACACTACACACATTGCATTGTTTTCCCTTTCACTGTTACACACATTGATACATACACATCACTGTCTCCTACTTGACACACACACACACACATCTAGCCATGGCATATATCACACATACACACATTATTCCCCCCATCACTCTATGTATATGTATATATATATATATATATATATATATATATATATATATATATATAATGTGTGAAATAGACTATAGGGCATATAGCCTATGGTTCCTAATGTAGGAATATGCCTATTGTTGAATATCTATACATGCTATGTATATATGAGTGTATATACATAAATGTTATATATGAATGTGTGTTGATGACTTGTGTGGCCTTGTATTGTGTGTGGATGCTAGGATAGACATGGTTAGGCTTAGTGAGACTTGTTTGGGTTAGGCTTGACCTAGTTGACCTAGTTTGACTAGTATAGTTGACTAGAGTTGACCAAGGGTTGACTTTAGCCTAGATTGACCGCAAATATCATGTAGATGTATTGTAGCAGTCTATTTTACTATTTCCTGCTTTAGATTACTTTACTTGATGCTGAGACGTTGGTAACACAGATTATTACTATATGGATCTTGTCGTGTGATGTTATCCCCTTAGCGGATACATCGGGTATTTCATGTTCGTATACTTTATCGTGAGCATCGTGTACTCTTTATATTCATGACATTCGTATATAAATCGTGTGAATTCGTGTACTCTCATGTGCTCACATGATCTTCGTGTATATTCCTTATCGTGTGCAATAACATAACTTGACTGGATCCTTGTGTATTGATTGGGGGCAGGGGAGTAGAAGTGGTTATGTACTCAATCTTGTAGCTTACTCATGTATAACCTCTGTAGATTACTCTTGTACAATATCGTGCCATTTATATAACCATCTTGTACTCTGAATCACTAGCACTGATTAGTTCTCTTATATATTGTAGCTATTTACTTACAGTTTTTCTTTTACATCATGTTGTTCTTTCAGTTTCATGTATCTTACTCTCTAGTATGTTTATATTTTCTAACCTGTTATGATTTGTTGAGAAGTATTATGCTCGCTCCTGTCCTGACTGGATATGTTAAAAATATTATAGATGATGAGGGCGAGGCGTTCTATTCCACATATTACGGGACTACCCTAGAGGACTGTTGTGACCTGGACCAGCAGCAGGATCCCTTAGCAGTGGATGACACACCACTAGTTTAGATTTGTGTTTATCAGATGTACTTATTTACTCTGGATTACTGTATTTGAGATTTGAGATGTTATCTGGATTTGTGATATCTTAGACACTTAGACTTCTATCTGGTTGTATCTCTGTGGATTTTATTTCATTTTATTTATATCAATCTATCTTATCGTATTCTACCTTAGATGTGATTGAGACTGTATTCTGCTATGTCACCTCCATTCGGAGTGTATATACTGTATAAGTACCTTATATTGTTAGATGATTGACCTAGGAGAGTGTTCTACCGTCGACACTGCAGCGTAGGCTGGACGTACCTACTTCTCGTGCACTTACTCTAGGGTGCGGGTCGTGACACGTTTTTAGTGGTGGCCCATGCAGGTCTAGTTTTATGTAGTGGTATTCGAACTAAAGTATCACTACAGCCTGCAGTAGGATTAGGATATTTTGAAGGTACTCAATCACACTAGGAAAAACTCCGTGTCAGATCCCGTATATCTGTATTTTGCTGCTTATTGTCTTCCTTTGAATATAAATTGTCCTTCTTTGGTATTTTGACTCATTCTCAGAAATTGTTTGTTGTTTGATCTGTGTCTCTAGGATGGTCGAGACCAGATCGCATCGCCCCGGACCGGGGGACGATGTAGAGGGGTCTGCCACCTCTCGTCCTCAGCAGCCAGTTCCCGGTACTGCAGCACTAGTACAGCCCTCAGGAGTGGGTGTTTCAGCTGCTTTTGGAGGAGCACCTCCAACAGTTAGGAGGCAGGGCCCGGTGATTCCTGAGATCCTTCCGCAACAGCCTCCACCTGCGGGGATGGTAGATGCTGCTCATCTATTCTCCTTCGTGGAAAGGATTTTAGAGTCTCATCAGCAGCAGCAGCAGCGTCAGACTGCCGACTTCCGTCAGGGGATTGACGAGGCACATCAGCTAGTCCGTACGACTGTGGAGATGGTATCTGCTTAGGGGGTACAGCAGCAGCCTGGCCGGAGGGAGAAAGATATCCAAGACTTTCAGAAGATACATCCTAGAGATTTCCTGGGCACTGAGGGCATTCACTATGCGGATGATTGGATTGAGCACATTGAGGAGATTTTCCGGCTGGCGGAGATACCAATCAGACTTCATATTGAGGAAGCGGGCTATCAGATGCAGGACTTAGCCCGTACCTGGTACCAGACAGATCCCCGAGTGGGAGTTGAGGGTCAGACATGGGAGCAGTTCAAGGAGCTGTTCAAGGAATAGTTCTTCCCAGATGTGGCAGTAGGAAGCATTGAGGCACAGTTTAAGAGACTGATTCAGGGAAACCAGACAGTTGCTGAGTACATCGAAGAGTTTTACCGATTGGCCAGGTTCATTGATGATTTGACGGAGAAGACGAAGGCTAGAAAGTTCCGTCGAGGGCTGATCAGGGAGGTTCGATCACTGACTAAGAGTGACCGGAATGCTACCTTCGCAGAGATCTTCATTGGAGTCATGGCAGCGGAGGACGACCTGGGGTTGAAGCTGAAGAGAGGTTGGGACTTCCAGGGAGCTAGTAGCAGCGGGGGCCAGGCCAAGAGGCCTCATTTTCAGAACCAGCAGCCGCAGCAGTTCCAGCAGCCGCAGAGGCAGGTGCATCAGCAGCAGTTCCAATAGCAAGGTAGGGCACCTTTCTAGCAGGTGCAGCATCAGCAGCTGAGGGTGCAGCAGCAGGCACCAAGACAGCAGGTTATTAGTTGCACCTTCTGCAAGAACCCCGGGCACAGGTGGGACGATTGCAGGAAGAGGTTTGGGTGATGCCTGATGTATGGATCATTGGACCATCAGATGAGAGACTGTCCAGTAGCATCGATGCGTCCAGCACCAGGAGTAGGTGGAGGAGCCAAGGCTCCAGCAGGCCAGCAGAAGGGACCACTACAGACTCAGCAGTAGAGGTTCATCCAGCATCAGCAGCAGGCTCGAAGAGGTCAGCAGGGGCTAGCTTTCGCCATGGCGACTGAAGAAGCAGAGGCCATTGGGGAGTTGATTGCAGGTTCGGTTCTTCTCGACTCTATTCCAGCTTTCGCTCTATTTGATTTTGGGGCTTCCCACAGTTTTATATCGGTATCATTTGCTATTAGACACTGCCTTGTATCTGAACCATTTCTTAGGAACTACAAGATCACGATCGGGGGTGGTGTTATCCTTGTGAGTGATGTTTACAGAGGGCAAAGTGTTATTTTGGGAGGCCGAGAGTTGGAGGTGAGTCTGCTCGTCATGCCACTACCGAACTACGATATCGTATTAGGTATAGATTGGTTGAGCAGGCATCACGCCAACATAGATTGTCGAGGGGGTAGAGTTCTGTTTGGAGCGCCAGGAGAGCCAGAGTTCGAGTATACCCGACGGCAGACGGAGCAGGACAGCGGACTTTTCTGCGGAGCTTCAGTCGAGGAGCAGGTGGCTCCACATCCTTTGATTGCAGAGTTCATGGACGTCTTTCCGGATGAGTTGCCAGGACTTCTACCAGAAAGGGATATTGAGTTCTCGATAAACTTGGTTCCCGGTGCAAAACCAATTTCTCAACATGTCTATCGGGTGAACAACAGTGAGTTGGTAGAATTGAAGAAGCAGGTGGATGAGCTGCAGGACAAGGGCTTCATCCGATTGAGTTCTTCACCTTGGGGTACACCGATACTTTTTGTACCCAAGAAGGATGGGTCAGTACTGATGTGTATCGACTACATGGCACTCAACAACCTGACGATCAAGAACAGATACCCACTGCCGCGGATCGATGATCTCTTTGATCAGTTAAGCATAGCTCGGGTTTTCTCTAAGATTGATCTGAGGTCAGGTTATCATCAGGTGAAGGTGAAGAAGGAGGATATTTCGAAGACCGCCTTCAGGACGCGGTATGGGCCGTTTGAGTTCTTGGTGATGCCGTTTGGGCTGACCAATGCACCGACAGTATTTATGAACTTGATGAACAAGGTGTTCCACCAGTATTTGGACAAGTTCGTGGTGGTGTTCATTGATGATATCCTAGTGTATTCGAAGACGGAGGAGGAGCACGAGGAGCACTTGAGAGTGGTTCTGGAGATACTCAAGAGGGAGGGGCTGTATGGCAAGCTCTCGAAGTGTCAGTTCTTTCTGGACAGAGTTGACTTCTTGGGTCATGTGGTGACTGGAGATAGGATCTCAGTGGACCCGAAGAAGGTCACAGCAATTGAGGCTTGGTCGGCACCGAGTTTATTAGCAGAGATCAGGAGCTTCTTGGGGCTGGTAGGATATTACAGGAGGTTCGTGCAGGATTTCTCCCGGATTGCAGAGCCATTGACTAAGCTGACCCGAAAGGATGCTGAGTTTGTTTGGTTAGAGGAGTGTCAGGTTGCTTTCGATGAGTTGAAGAAGCGGCTTACGACAGTTCCGATTCTGACATTGCCATCAGGTTCAAGAGGGTTCACTATCTATAGTGACGCTTCAGGGAAGGGGTTGGGTTGTGTCTTGCAGCAGCATGGAAAGGTGATTGCCTATGCTTCCAGGCAGTTACGTCCCCATGAGAAGAACTACCCTACCCACGACTTGGAGCTGGCAGCAGTATTTTTTGCTTTGAAGTTATGGAAGCACTAATTATATGGAGAGAGGGTAAAGATCTTCATAGATCATAAGAGCTTGAAGTATGTGTTTACACATAAAGAGCTCAATATGAGGCAGCGCAGGTGGTTAGAGCTGATGAAGGACTTCGATATCTCACTACAGTATCACCCAGGGAAGGCAAACGTGGTTGCTGATGCCTTGAGTAGGTATCCGACAGCCACGTGTTTGACTATGGATCGTCACTTGCTAGCAGACTTGGAGAGCCTGGGGATTGAGGTGATTGTGCCTGGAGTTCAGATGCAGATGTGGGGCCTTCAGATTCAGCCGGACTTGATGGAAAGGATCAAGTCGACGTAGTTTGAGGAAGTTGCTCTCGGTGTATCCAAGAGCAGGTTCGAGCAAGGCTAGTGGATGGTGAGTTTTCTCTTGCAGAGGTTGAGGCACGGTTCCAGGCTGTATGTGTCTAGTGGAGAGCTTAGGGAGCAGTTCATGCTGGAGGCTCACAGATCTCAGTACTCTATACATTCTGGTCCAACAAGATGTACAGGAATCTGAGAGAGCACGTCTGGTGGTATGGGATGAAGCGGGAGGTAGCTCGCTTCATAGCCAGATGCTTGGTCTGTCAGCAGGTCAAGGCAGAGAGGCAGAGGCCAGGAGGATTATTGCAGCCATTGCCCATTCCAGAGTGGAAGTGGGTGCATATCATGATGGATTTTGTATCTGGGTTATCGCGTACACCAGGAAGGAAAGATGCGATTTGGGTCATCGTTGACAGGTTGACCAAATCGGCCCACTTTTTGCCATTCAAGGTGGATACGTCTACTGAAAGGCTTGCAGAGATGTACATGCGACAAATTGTCAGGATTCATGGGGTTCCGATCAGCATTGTCTCAGATCGGAATAGTCGCTTTACTTTCCATTTTTGGAGGAGTCTGCAGACTAGTTTGGGCACTCAGCTTAAGTTTAGTACTGCATACCACCTCCAGACGAACGGACAGTCAGAGAGGACTATTCAGACACTCGAGGACATGCTGCGGACGTGCGTCTTAGATTTTGGAGGTTCCTGGGAGGATCACCTACACTTGGTAGAGTTTGCTTACAACAACAGTTATCAGGCCAGCATTGAGATGTCACCTTTCGAGGCTATGTACGAGCATAGATGTCGTACACCCTTATCTTGGGATGATGTTGGAGAGCGAGCTTTATTGGGACCTAAGTTGGTTGTTGACGCAGTCGAGAAGGTGAAGCTCATCAGGGACAGACTTTGCGTGGCGTAGGACAGACATCGGCACTGGGCCGATAGCCACTGGAGGCCTTTGGAGTTTGAGGTATAGATTAGAGATAGAATTAGAAGTAGGCTGTTTGTTCTGTTTGTTTAATCATGTTTGATTATTTAGTAACTTGAGACCTTGTTTGTAATTAGGTTGGAGATATAGTTTTTCTAAGGATATCTCCGACTCGTGGTACCATACGTTTTGGTGGAGGTGGGAAGCTTAGCCCGCGCTTCATCGGACCTTTTGTGATCAGCAGGAGGGTCGGTGATGTGGCTTACATGCTAGACTTGCCACCTACACTAGTGGGTGTCCACAACGTATTCCAAGTATCACAGTTGAGACGGTACGTGGCTGATCCTAGCCATGTACTTGATCATTCGGAGATTGAGGTGGGACCTACTCTCAGTTATCCAGAGCAGCCAGTGGAGATTCTGGATCGCCGAGAGAAGGTAATGAGAAACCAGGTGATACCCTTGGTTCGTGTCGCATAGAGGCATCATTCTCCAGAAGAGTCTACCTAGGAGCGGGAGGATGAGATGCGCGAGCGATACCCTTATCTTTTTGGACCTTGAGGTATGATTGTCTATCCTTCTCATCAGTTTAGTTTCGCCTTTTAATTTTGATGGCAAAATTATTTTAAGGAGGGTAGATTTGTCACTACCATATTTTTAGCTTGAGGGTATTTTGGACATTTGTGAATTTTTGAATTTAATTTGATTTATTGAATTGGTAATTGATATTTTGACTTTGGGTAATTGAGACTTTTTAGACTGACCTAGAAGCTAACCTTAGCTATGGTGACTTAGTAGACATTGGTGTGAACCTAGTCTAACTTAAGTCAACCTCGTTTTATTCATTAGAAACTAGTTTCAATAGGAAAAATTAAGAATAGGTGAAATGACTTGTGACTTGTGATTTTGAATTTCATGACATGTAACATAGCCCATAGGCCCATGACTTGAACCTAGCCCTAACCAACCCATAGTGGCCGGCCAACCTAGGGTTCCCCCTATTTAATGTCCTCTTCACTTGTTCTTGCCTCTTTTGTGCTCAACCAACTTTTTAGAAGAAAAGGTAAATCCCCAAATTCCTAAATTCCTATTAAATCCATTTTAATCCTTTTTGACCCAAATCTTTTGCACATGATTCTAATCAACATCTACTTGTTGTTCTTGAGGAATAATTTCAGTTTTAGAGCAATTTGGAGGATTTGGCTAGCAACGGAAACCGTTTGATTTGGGGCTTTTTCTTGATCCTTGCAACCTATAGGTAAACCCTTCTAATTCCATTTTAATTATGTTTTTATTGCATGGTAGCCTAGATCTAGGTGTCCCCTAGCTATAGTGAAAGTTTGGTGTCGTTTGCATTAGGTTTCGTGTCCGTATCGGACACGTATCCATTTCCTGGACTAGGTGTTTGTAGAAATGCCACAACCCTTTTTGCTGTTTTTGAAAATATTTTTGAATGGATTTCTAGATCTAGTGTTGTTCTTTAGATTTGTGTCCTTAGTCTATGATTTTGGAGTCTTATCGTGTCCACACGAGGACACGAACATGCTGCACAGGCCGCGGGACACTGTCCTGCTACCCGACGGCTAGTTTTTCGTGCACAGGACACGGGGACACGAGATTTTTGGAGAGAATGTCAGGGCAATGTCTGACATTAGCCTCCCAAAAATTAGGCTTGTAAAACCCCTAAATTTTTACTATTTTTTATTATATAAAATTGGTACAAATTTATTTTTAAACTGTATTTGTACGTCACATAGTCGTATTGTACGTCGCTCACGAAATTTGCATTTTTCGTAATTGCTCGTCGAGAGCGAATATGTGCAAGGTACATATTTTTGGAAAAATGGTTTAATTACAAAATTTATTTATATATGACAGTTTTCAAAATATTATATAATAATTTACTTAAAAATTTCAAAATTGTCGCGTCGCGATGATTCAACCTTATTTCTTATTTTATACAAGTATAAGAAATGATTGAGAGAAATAATATTTTTTTCATACAAGGAACATGGAAGTTTATTCCATGTATAATTTGAGTTTCAAAAAAACTAATTGATATTATTTAAGAATTTGTAAAAAGGTAATTAAAATTATATTTCTATTTCTATTTAAATATTTATTAGGAATTTTTGAAATTATTTTATTCTAAAATTTTAGTGTTCACAAAATAATATTTTAAAATGGTTGGATTAATGTTATGATTTACAAATTGAAATTTTTTATGGATTATGCTTTATATATAGATTCAAAGCAAGATTTACCTAGATTAACTACGGATGGATTTGAATAAATAAATTTTGATTTGATTTAAATTAAGAGCGGGATTTATCCATTGGGATTTAAACTAATCCCAATCCTTATCCAACTTGGATTTTCACCTCCTATATAAGGAGAGCGCCCATTGCTACTTTTTCATAGAAATTCCACAAACCAAATATTTCTACCACAATGTGAGTGCCTCGTGTCTGTGTCCAAACAACCTTTTCCGTGTCAGCCGTGACGGCCTCGGGTCCGACCCCGGGTGAAATTTTTATTGCAATCTTTTTACATTTATTCTTCCGTGTCGAACATATCTCGACACAATCGAATTTTGAACCCCCTTACTTCCCTAGCCTTGGCCAACTCCGGCCACTTCATCACCAGCCCGGCCATCACGGATCTCCGACCACCGCACCAGTCATCACCCCACCAACGACCACCACCTAAAGCCACCATCAGCCGCCTGCGCCCCCGCTCCCTTTTCGACCCGCCTCTTCTAGTCTTCTCCTTCGATGCGGCTACCCCGACCACAGCCATCATCGTCAACTTCATCACCTTTCACCAAGTTGAGTCGCCATAACCGCCATCACCGCTCACCCCCAACTTTGCCTCGCCGGCCTCTTCGGCTGACCGCCCTACGCCGGTGCACCACTACCAAGCATCCCCATCTCCTCCTCTTCCGACAAAAACCACCGCCACCGCCACCACAAAATTTCATCACCACCCAAATAATTGAGGCAAAAAAAAAACTCAACAAAAACCCTACTCACCTTCTCCGGCGACGCCCCCGTCCATGGCCGACTACCTTAGCCGTGCGCCGCACAGCCGAAACCCCACTCCGATCATCCCTTTCCCCTCTCTTCGATCTCTCCGCCACTCTCTTCCTCTCCCTCCGCCTCCCGTTCTCTCCCTCGATTGCTCTATCTCTCTCATCCCCTCTCCTCTTTCCAGAAGTAAAAGCAGCAGAGAGCTGCACTTTTTTTGTTTTGTTTTTACCTGTTTGTTTTGTTTATTATTGTTTCTTTTTTAGTACCTATTGCTTTATTATTATTATTATCATTGGTTTTTATAAATTATAGGAACAGCGACAACAACTGTTGTTGTTCGATTTGGTTTTATATATTTTTATTGCATTAGTGTTTAGCTGATTTATATTTATATTTTAATGTATTATGTATTATGTATTATGTATTATTATTATTTTTAGTAGCAGTATATACTAGTATACAGATATTGGTACATATATAATGTATATATGATGCTTTTATAATCCTATTCTTTTTATTATTATTAAGATATTTGTATGTATGTATGTATTTATATAGGTACATTAGTAAAATGATTTTTGTAAATATATAGATTACTCTGTTTACGGTTATGTTGTGGTCATTATTATTATTACTACTTTATTTATTTATTAGTTTGTATTTTTATTATTTTGGTTGCTAATGGCAATAGATACCTTAAAATTTTGGTTGTCATTATTTTTGTATATAGTAAAATATTTCTAAATTATTTTGGAAGCAAAAATACAGCATTAAAATTTCAAAATTTAGGATTAAGCTTTTACATATAGTATTGTAGTATTTTTAGCCCATTTTGGAAGTATATTTTACATAAATTTTTATTGTGAGTGTTAGCCCTAAAAATAATAATTTATTAGGATTTCTAACTTTTAGTATTTGTCTAAAGGCATATTTTGCTAATAAAATATATTTTCAAAGCATCATAAAGATTTTTCTAAAGTAATATAAATATTTTCTTCGTGAATTCCATCGATTATCAATGGCTAATCGTATACCCTATCCTCTTCCGAGTCTAGACTTCTTTAGGTCATCCCTAACTAAATTGACCCTTCTGGACCCAATGGAACTGTCCGTGCCACCATCAGAGGTCACCTTGTGTAGTTGTTATCCGAAGTCGCAGTTCGTGCCATATTGATCATTGCAGCACACCAGGCGTCCTACCAGGCAAGACACATTGCCATTTGCTATTTATTTATTTTAGCTCATATTTCATGCATTATTCATTATTTTCTTTATGCAAAATAAACTGTGATACATGGCATAACATGTTAGAACTTACTGTTCAGTTATATTTCCTGCTATGTATTATTTTTCTTACACATTAAACCTAGATTTAAGAGACCACCTTGTGTGTTGTATTCATTGGCCTTGACACGTTGTACCACGAAGTTGCATGTCGCATGTAGAACACGGACATACGTGATTGGCTGGCCACCAGTACATATAAGCTGTACGATAGGATTAATCGCTAATAGAATTGCATGCTAGTTTGACTTAGCGGTTATAGAGGTTTTCTGTTGTGGATACAACCTAGTAGGCATTGGGCGGGGAGGACAATTCCTTAGCGTGTGGGCTTCGATGCACTTTTCCTTGTGACCCGAAAGCTCCGCTGGAGATACGGGGTTGATGACCCATGATTACTGACGGCCACTGGCGTTTTACGGAACGTTATGCTCTTATTGATTGGGCCTCTGGTGCCCCAAGGACGGATTATGCCGATCCCATTTTAGCCAGGGCCTATGTGTAGGAAGGATTGTTCTTAACTACATTTCACTTAGAACGGTTAGGCACCTTTATCCGTTAGGTATGAGTACTCTTAGTTTGGGTACTTATATCTGACCGTAGCTTGGAACAATAACTTGTTGCGAACTAGTTCGCCACACCTTGTCCTTGTTTGGTTGTAGGTGTGGCTTACTACTTCGATGAGAAGGTATTGAACCTTGTTGGGGTCCGTATACTATATTGGATTTATAGCATAGAAAGATACGTCACCGTGAATTAGTTTACCATCTCCTGTCCTTATTTGGTTGGGGGGATGGTAAGCTGGTTCAATAGGTGTGTGTTGGACCATGTTATAATTCAATTGACTTATTTATTTGAACAATATTTATTCAGTTTATATGGCATGATATTATGTGTCTTGTTACGTCCCTCTGAGGACCTGGTTATCTCTCCAGGCGTGTGCTCTTGTCTTTCACAAGTGTTCTAGTCGTGGCCATGATCATCACTATTTCTTCGAGGATGATTGCACTTTGATCGTCTTCGCTTCACTCGCCAAAATCATTCTTTGTATATCATGTATTTCTTTTCAGAGTTGGTAGTGGATTTATCTCCGCCCAACTACATGTACAAATGATAATTCATAGTTCATTATATGACATCTTTTATTCTTTTAAATTTTGTGGATGAGATTAGTTTGTTGAGGTTCTACTGCATTTTACAGCTTATGTATTCATACGAGGTTTCCATATATTGGAGTGTACTTCGTATGTATACAGCTGGCATGTCTACGTTCCTAGTCCTACGTATTTTGGGACTGGGGTGTTACAGGGCTCGAGTGGTTCAGTATTCGAGGAGTTCTCCTCCCTGTACTGGTCGCACGCACAGACTGCACACACACTTTTTAGCCACTGATACGTAGCTGGACACGATACGATACATGGTTTGGACACTGTACAGGGTGTCGATCGTATAGCCTGACACGTAAGCTACACGTAGGTATGACCACGAGGCCACATGTGCCTTGTGTCGTGTCTACGAACACGATGAACGCGTGTACAATGCTGTGCACAGTCCCAGTACATTTGTGTGTGTCTGTGTGTTCGTGAGGTAGGACACGTCGTGTCCTGCTTCCCCAGGACACGAGATGACTCTTGGGACACGAGCACATGTGGGGGATTTAATTATCAACCATTAAATTAGGTTATTAACATATTTTTATTGTTGATTTGCATTTTCCCCAATTCCTGATACACAGTTTTCTCGATTCTAAATTCTGAAGTTTTAGTTATACTTTTAACTGAATTTTTGATATTTAATTACCAGGATTAATTTATTTACTCATGTATTAGATTACTGCAATGTTGGTTACATGATTTGGTTGAGGATAACAAGGAATTGGATTCGAATGGGAATGGGTCTGATATGTAAACTGTCAATGGACTGCTATGAGTAATCCTGAATACACATTTCATTACACTGAAATTTCCTAATTATTGTACTGCCATTTCCTGTATCACACACACAAAACTGATTTTTGACACACATCACTGTACCACTGATTTTCTATCCACACTACCTAAAACTGAGAACACTAACCTATTTCACATTGACACAGCACAGTTTTCCTGAGACACTGAGTTCATCCCCTAACACACACACACAATTGCAAATTCCTGAGAATTCACACTGTACACAATACTCTCCTAGCTGTTAACACACTGTTATCACACCCTACAACTAATGCATGTATCACACATTCCACTAACCTATCTACACTGTCGTGTTAACTAATTATCACACACACTTCCTAGCTATACCTGAAGAACACTACAACCCCCTATCCTCTAAACTTTCAACTGAGTTCCTAATACATTTGACACTACACACATTGCATTGTTTTCCCTTTCACTGTTACACACATTGATACATACACATCACTGTCTCCTACTTGACACACACACACACACACACACACACACACACATCTAGCCATGGCATATATCACACATACACACATTATTCCCCCCATCACTCTATGTATATGTATATATATATATATATATATATATATATATATATATATATATATATATATATATATATATATATAATGTGTGAAATTGACTATAGGGCATATAGCCTATGGTTCCTAATGTAGGAATATGCCTATTGTTGAATATGTATACATGCTATGTATATATGAGTGTATATACATAAATGTTATATATAAATGTGTGTTGATGACTTGTGTGGCCTTGTATTGTGTGTGGATGCTAGGATAGACATGGTTAGGCTTAGTGAGACTTGTTTGGGTTAGGCTTGACCTAGTCGACCTAGTTTGACTAGTATAGTTGACTAGAGTTGACCAAGGGTTGACTTTAGCCTAGATTGACCCCAAACATCATGTAGATGCATTATAGCAGTCTATTTTACTATTTTAGACATGTAGTGACTTGTACTGTTCTATAGGAGCCAGACACCACTCCTCAGATAGTATATTCTTTTTAGATATTTAGGATACCAGGTGAGTACATTCTCTTATAAATTTATATCTTGGTTAGGATTATATTTCCTGCTTTAGATTACTTTACTTGATGCTGACATGTTGGTAACACAGATTAGTACAATATGGATCTTGTCGTGCGATGTTATCTCCTTAGCGGATACATCGGGTATTTCATGTTCGTGTAGTTTATCGTGAGCATCGTGTACTCCTTGTATTCGTGACGATCGTGTATAAATCGTGTGAAATTGTGTACTCTCATGTGCTCACATAATCTTCGTGTATATTCCTCATCGTGTGCAATAATATAACTTGACTGGATCCTTGTGTATTGATTGAGGACGGGGGAGTAGAAGTGGTTATGTACTCAATCTTGTAGCTTACTCGTGTATAACCTCTGTAGATTACTCGTGTACAACATCGTGCCGTTTACATAACCATCTCATACTCTGAATCACTAATACTCATTAGTTCTCTTATATATTATAGCTATTTACTTACAGTCTATCTTTTACATCAGGTTGTTCTTTTAGTTTCATGTATCTTACTCTCTAGCATGTTTATATTTCCTAACATGTTATGATTTATTGAGATGTATTGTGCTCACTCCTGTCCTGACTGGACCTGTTGAAAATATTACAGAGGATGCGGGCGAGGCGTTCTGTTCAACATATTACGGGACTACCCTAGAGGACTGTCATGACCTGGACCAGCAGCAGGACCCCTTAGCAGTGGATGACACACCACTAGTTTAGATTAGTGTTTATCAGATGTACTTATTTACTCTGGATTACTGTATTTGAGATTTGAGATGTTATCTGGATTTGTGATATCTTAGACACTTAGACTTCTATCTGGTTGTATCTATGTGGATTTTATTTTATTTTATATCTATCTATCTATCTTATCATATTCTACCTTAGATGTGATTGAGACTATATTCTGCTATATTACCTCCATTCGAAGTGTATATACTGTACAAGTACCTTATATTGTTAGATGATTGACCTAGGACAGCGTTCTACCGTCAACACTGTGGCGTAGGCTGGATGTCACGACCCGCTACCCAAATTGTTGGGCCGGGCCGAGTCATGTCCAGCCTACGCTTGAGATAAAGCGCAGTAAGCTGTTCTAGAGATAACAAGATAAGACTAAATGTGCTAACAGTTCTATAAGTAATAAAGAGTCATAAATGCTCCAAACACAAAAGTTATCTCATATAATAATAAGTCCAAGTATAAGTCCGAAATGTAAAACTGGATACAGGTCCAGTTACAAAATACGTAGTCTAATACATGACTACACTAAATATCTCGAGCAACTATGCAAACTAGACGAGTTTTCCCGCAGGTACATCCTCGTAAGGCAAAGCCTGGTCCTCGACAGTAACTCCATAATATGAGTCACAGAGCAACTCCTCCTCAGTAAGAATACCTATAACGTTATCCTGTCAGGACGGGAGCAAGTACTGATTCTATCAAACATATAATACTGATCATGTGATGGAAAGAAATGACATATCATGTTTTTATCAAGTTTTAGATATATTTTATCATGGCAATAGATATTCATTTTAAAGTTTAAAACTGTAGTAGATGAGTGATCAGTCAATAGGTAATCAGGATGTACGATGGTACACATCAATTTTCTGAAGCGTACATACGTACCTTTAACGGCATCGGTGTATATCCATACACAAACGCGGGAGCAGACATACGACAAAGTTATATATAGAATATAACAGTGCTCGGTAAATACATACGGAGAAGGGGGCATGATCACGTACACTACTAACAGTTTCCCCTTAACCCGTTGTTAAACATATGAGAGATATGAAACTGTCCTAAGCATGGTAGATACTAAAAGTAATACAACATGTGAAGTTTTAACTTGCTACCCCAAGGATCAGCATTTAACATGGTTGAAATTCGCAGTTTATGGTTATAGCAGTATGTAAAGTTTGTAGAAGTACTTGCCTTTAGCAAAGCAAAGCAGCGATAAAAATGCTATAGATGCCTAGTAACTCGTCACTGTAGAAATAAATACATAAACTTAGTTTTTACACTAAAACACTAAAACACTAGTGGTGCAACGCGACTTTCTGATTGGACACCTAGCCAAATAGTGACTTTAGTATAGGAGACCGATGCGGGATGACACAATACTATAACTAACTTTTTAGGGCCTTTACACTAGTGTAGGGTGAGGTTCAATACGACTATAACTCAAAATAACACAAAAAGTTGCAAGTCGTATCTATGCCATAATTAAATCAAACTGTACCCTATGTTCCAACAAGTTTTGAGATAGACAAAAAGCTCCATTTTTCATAGAGTAAAGTACCAAAATGATCTTTGTTAATTATAGAAATTTATACTAATTTTTCTGGAATTTATAAACCCCTATAAATATTTATTAAAAATCAGCAAACATAAATATACTGAAAATGAGTTCTGTTTCCCTATTTTTATAAAATACCAACAGCACTTAATAAATACTACAAAAATTATAATAAATTGTCTAAATTAATAGTATTTAAATATAATTTTTCTCAGATTTTTACAGTACTTAAAATATATATAAAAATTCAAAAACAGCAAGCAACAGTTTCTGGAAATTAATTAATTATTTATTTACTATTTTTGTCCATGTATTCGAATTGAACCGAAGTCCAGATACAGGACCCAGAGCCATGAATCAAGTCCAATATGACTTGTACAGACTCTGAATGTACTAGACACAATTGGGCCCAAAAACCCATGCTAGGTTTGGGCATCAATTGGCCATAACAAATAAAATACAGGAATTTAAATAATAATAATATATTTTTAAAGTGGTAAAAATATACAAATCACAAAATATATGATAAAATAACTTGTGAAATTTTACATAACAATATTTTGTATAAGGTAGAATTTGAAATACATATACATATATATATATATATATATATATATATATATATATATATATATATATATATATATATATATATATATATATATATATATATATAATGGATATATATATACATATATTAAATATACATATATATATAAGAAATACTTAACTATAAAATATATATATATATATATATATATATATATATATATATATATATATATATATATATACAAATATTGTATACATATATATAATAGTATGTATATAATAATATATATACACATGAACCTATATATACATATATACATATTTATACATAAATACATATATGTATATATATACTTATAAAATAAAATACCAAATATAAAATATATATATACATATATACATATACAAATAATGTATATATACATATATAACAGTATATATATATATATATATATATATATATATATATAAATATATATATATATATACATTTATACATATATATATATATATAATAAAAAAACAAAAAGAAAACAAAAAAGAAAACAAAAAGAGGGAAGGGGGGTTCGAACTCGGCCCAGGGGGGTCGAGTTCTTGGGCTCGGTCGGGCTGGCCAGGGGGTCAGCCCGAGCTGTGTGTTAGGGGTAGGGTTTGGGTTAGTATTATTTGGGTTTAGGTGAATGGGTTTTAAACCCGATAAAACTATCTCGGTGTCCTGACAGTTAAGGACACACGAGTCTCGTGTCCGTGCTATGCACGACACGCACGGGTCGAGTCTTTCGTGTCCAGACTTACCTACGTACTGCTCGTGTCCTGGCGAGTCAAATATGTGAGTTCGAGACACCAAAGCGACACGAAAACAAAACTGACACGTACGTGTCCAAGTCAAGCGGGCTATTGGGGCGGCGACTGGGCGGAGGAGGCGTCGACGTCGCGGCGCTCGGGTGGCACTGCGTTCGTCTTGGCAGGACGGACTCGGTGGTGGTGGTCGGAGGTGGTGATGGTTGCTAGGGCGGTGGTGCTGTAGGGTGGCCGGAGTTAGGGTTCAGGCGTTGGGAACTGGGCAGTTGTGGGTGGCTGGGTGGTCGGGAATTTTGCCTAGGGTTTGGGTTAGATTGGGGGTACTTATTGGGGGGTTTAGTTCGGTCGAGGTGGCCTAGGTCGGTCGTGCGGTGGCAGTCGCCGCACGTCGACGGTCGTCGGGGGTAGGTGAATACGTGGGGGGGGAGGGTGACAGTCAATTTGCAGTCGGGTCCCTAGAGTTTAGGATTTTACAAATAGGTCCCTCCCCTATGCTAATGCAAAAGTAAATTTGCATATCATAATTAAAACAATTCACAATTTACAAACTGCTATAATAACAAATTAACAAATTGCATAATGATATTAAAACAATTTTAATTATTACAAAACGATATTAAAACAATTCAGTTTTTTACAAAATGATATATTTAACTTAAAAACTATTTAAAAATTATTTAAAAATTCTAGAAAAATTCCTAAAAATCATAATAAATATTTTAAAGCTAAATATGCCATTAGCAACTAATTAATACTAATTAAATCAAATTTTGAAAAACAGGGGCTGACAAGTCTTCCCTCCTTGAAAAAATTTTGTCCTCGAAATTCACAAGGATTGAAGACCCTACAATTTTCTAACATAGGCAAGCAATGCAACAAAAGACTAAGCCTATGATCGAAACTAACCTCTAAGGTATCAAGCGGGAACGGACGGTTCCCTCGCAGCTGTTGGGTCAAACAAGTAAGGATATCTCTCCCTCATGTCCGTCTCCCTCTCCCAAGTAGATTCACCCGGAGAGTGACGGCTCCAAGCTACTCGTACTAAGGGTATAACCTTGTTCCTCAGCCTCTTCTCCCTCCTGTTCAATATCTCCACTGGCTGCTCATTAACTACAAGGCTCGGTCCGATCTCCAGCTCTGAATGATCTAGCACATAGCTGGGGTCCGGAACATATCTCCTCAGCTGAGATACGTGAAAGACGTCGTGAACTCCTGCTAGGTTGGGTGGAAGTGCAATCGTGTAAGCTACCTCTCCGATCCTACCAAGTATCTCGAACGACCCGATGTATCTGGGGCTCAACTTGCCTCCTCGTCCGAACTGGATCGTCCCTCTAGTAGGTGATATCTTTACTAGCACCTGATCACCGTCAGCGAACTCTATCGGTCTACGACTAGCATCAGCCCAGTGTTTCTGCCTGTCCTGAGCTACTCTGAGCCTGTCTCTGATCATCCCGACCTTCTTTGCTGCATTCGTGATCATCTCTGGCCCAAGCATAACTCTGTCCCCAATATCATCCTAAAAGAGTGATGTACGGAATCGTCGTCCATATAGTGCCTCGAAAGGAGACATACCGATGCTGGCTTGGTAGCTGTTGTTGTATGAAAACTCTACCAAGTGCAGATGGCTCTCCCATGATCCGCCAAAGTCCAGCACACAAGTCCTCAGCATGTCCTCCAGCGTCTGTATCGTCCTCTCGGACTATCCATCTGTCTGCGGGTGGTATGCCGTACTGAACTTGAGCCGACTGCCCAACTCCTCCTGCAAGCTCCTCCAGTAGTGGAACATAAATCTGTTATCTCTGTCCGACATGATGCTTACTGGTACTCCGTGTAAGTGAACTATCTTCTGTATGTATAGCTCTGCCAACTTCTCGGTGGAAAGCCCCACCTTGAAGGGTATGAAGTGCGCACACTTCGTCAGCCTGTCCACGATGACCCAAATGGCATCCTTCCCTCCTTGGGAACGAGGAAGCCCTGAGATAAAGTCCATCATAATGTGTTCCCATTTCTACTCGAGAATGGGTAACGGCTACAACAGACCAGCTGGCCTCTGGCACTCCGCCTTGACCTGCTGGCAAACAAGGCATCTCGAAATAAAACGTGATATATCTCTCTTCATCCCGTGCCACCAAAGATGTTCCCGCAAGTCACGGTACATCTTGTTAGCACCAGGATGAATAGAATATCTCGATCGGTGTGCCTCCTGCAAGACTGCCTCTATCAGCTCTCCCTTCGTTACGCACAATCGGCTGCCATGCCTCAATGATCCACCCTCTGCTACGGTGAATTCATCCAGCAATCCAGCTAAAGCCTGGACTCGAAGTCTGCGAAGGCTCTCATCTGTAGGCTGTGCCTTCCTGATCTTCTCCATCAAATCTGACTGAATGTCAAGGGCCATCATCTGTATCTCTGATCCTGGCCGAACTATCTCGATACCGAGCTTCTCCAGATCTTCCCGCAAATACCGATCTATCATCAGATACCATGCCATCGAATGCCTGCTCAGCGCATCTGCCACCACATTTGCCTTCCAGGGATGATACTGTAAATCGATGTCGAAGTCCTTCATCAACTCCAACCATCGTCTTTGTCTCATGTTCAGCTCTTTCTGCGTGAACACATACTTCAAGCTCTTGTGGTCAGTAAAGATTTTCACACGCTCTCCGTATAAGTAATGTTTCCATAACTTGAGTACAAAGATCACCGCAGCTAACTCTAGGTCATGGGTAGGATAGTTTCGCTCATGAGTTCGTAATTGCCTAGATACATAAGTAATCACTTTTCTATGCTGCTGTAGGACACATCCTAGCCCCTTTTCCGAAGCATCACTGTGTATGGTGAAACCTCCAGATCCTGAAGGTAATGTCAGAACTGGAGTGGTCGTCAGCCTCTACTTCAGCTCCTCGAATGCTGCCTGGCAGTCCTCTGACCAGATGTACTCTGCATTCTTTCGCGTCAGCTTCGTCATGGGTTCAGTTATCCTTGCAAAGTCCTGGACGAACTTCCTATAATAGCCTGCTAAACCCAAAAAGCTCATGATCTTTGAAACTGACGTCGGAGCCTTTCATGTCTCAACTGCAGCAATCTTTCTGGGATCCACCGAGATCCCTTCTCCAGTAACTATATGACCGAGAAACTCCACTCGGTCCAAAAAGAACTCGCACTTCGACAATTTGGCAAACAACCTCTCCTGTCTCAGAATCCCCAAAACTATCCGCAAGTGCCCTGCGTGCTCCTCCGGTGTCTTCGAGTATATCAGGATGTCGTCGATAAACGCTACGATGAACTTATCTAGATACTGGTGAAATATCTTATTCATCAAATTCATAAAGACAGCTGGCGCATTCGTGAGACCAAATGGCATCACCAGAAACTCGTACTACCCGTACTTCATGTTGAACGCCGTCTTCAGGATGTCTGCTGCCCAGACCTTCACCTGGTGGTACCCGGATCTCAAATCTATCCTGGAAAACACTTTCGCCCCACTCAACTGGTCGAACAAATCATTTATCCTGGGTAGAGGATATTTGTTCTTAATGGTGATGGCATTCAACGCCCGGTAGTCAATACACAATCGAACTATACCATCCTTCTTAGGCACAAAGAGCATTGGCGCTCCCCATGGAGAAGCATTAGATCGAATGAAACCCTTTTTCAACAGGTCATCAATCTGCTCCTTCATCTCTACGGCCTCCTTGGGGTTCACTCTATAGCAAGCCCGGGATACTGGTGATGAACCCGGTACTAAATCTATAGTGAACTCCATATCTCTATCAGGCGGAAGTCCTGGAAGATCCTCTGGGAATACATCCATAAACTCCCTAATGATAGGGTGTGGCGGTGCTATCTCCCCAACTGTCGTACAACAGTTCGGCTCTAGGCTGATCTTCGGCCCTGTCCATCTGACACTGAATGGTGTCGTGCCTGGGGGACTGAACAGAATACTACCCTCATGACAGTCTATAGCTGCATGGGCATAGCTAAGCCAGTCCATCCCCAATATGATATCATACCCGGGGAGTGGCATCACAAAGAATCATCCCCTGAACTCCCTCCCGGCTATAGTAATAGAACATCTATAGATAGCTCTAATGGGCACTGGTCTGTCTCCCGTCATTACTCTACTCATCTCCTCGGTAGGTGTAGCTACTAAGTGGTGTTTATGTATAAACTCTAATAACAGGAAGCTATGAGATGCACCAGAATCAAACAAGCATAGAGCTAGAAAAGAATGCAAATAAACATGACTTGTGATGACGTCAGCCAAATAATCGGGCTCTGAATCCTGCTCCGGCTCCGGCTCAAGGGCTAGACTATATGTCTTCCCCTGGGGTTCCTTCTACTGCTACAGATGTTGCCCAAACCTCTGCTACTGAGTCGAAAGCGGCCCTCTAGATACCTTGGCTACTGGGCAGTCTCGAAGCTGATGGGTGGCAGACCCACAAGCTAAACACTGCCCTAACCTCTTCCTACAGATAGCAGCGTCATGGCCTACCCTCTTACAGAAAATACACAAAGCTCCCTTCTGCTGCTGCCGGGGTCCCGGGGCTCTAACTGGCGGGATTGGGCGATATGATGTAGGGGGACGATATGTCTGCTAGTGCGGCGTCGGTGCTCTCTGCTGGAAAGCCTGACGCTTGGACGGTCCCTCGAGGTGTACAAAAGCCGGCCTCTTGCAAGACAAAAGATGCTCCTCAATGCTCCGGGCCAACTCTAGGCTCTGGTAGTAGTCAGCTGTACCGTTCACCATTATAAGAATACCGATGTCTGGAACTAGACCATGGCAAAACCTACGCGTCATCTCCTCTGGGTCTGCAACCAGACTAGGAGCGAAACGGCTCAGGCGACTAAACTCTGCCGCATACTCGTCAACAGAACGGTTCCCCTGCTGGATGTTCTGGAATCGTAGCCCCATGGCTACCCTAGCGGTGGTCGAGAAGAATTTCTTCTTGAACTGGGTCTTGAACTGATCCCAAGTGGCCCTCCCTCTCGCGAATAGCGGCTCATTCCGGAACCAGACTCCTGCCAAGTCTGTCAGCAGAAATCTCGCTGCCTCGACCTGGAGGTCATTCGGCAACCTAGCTCCAAGGAGCTTCCTCTCTACCGAGTCTAGCCAGTCATCTGCTACAACTATTCCCTCAGTCCCTAAGAACTCCTTGGGGTTCAGACCCATAAAGTCCTTGATTGTCCCTGCTCTCTGCCGTGGCTCTACAGGTGGTGGGACCATGGTACGTTCCTCAGAACGCTCCATGCTCTGGCGGAGTAGGGTGGTCTTCTCCTGATGGGTCGTTAGGAACCCCTGGATCAGAGTAAGCAGTTGGTTCCCGTCGAGTGTGACGGAAGCTGGATAGGTATAGTAATAGGTGGTGGTGGGAGTATCGGGTCCTGCTGGGACTGTGATGTGGAAGGTGGTGGAGGCATCTGGGTTTGTGGATTTGTGGAGTGGGGGAATATGGTAGGTGAAGGTGCATCGGTCAACTGGTCAGCTGACTGGATAGGGAGTGTGCCATTCTCAGGTGTGACATAATGGGATGAACGAGTAAGCACCATCTAAAAATAAAAAGTACTTATAAGGACTCTTTAAAGTAAACAATCATAGACAACAAAATCTAATTATAATAGCAAGCATGTGATGTATTTCCTATGTTACAATCCTATATTCCTCTAGGTGTTCTAAGCGTCATTCCTAATGTTGTCTAATTACCTTAAGTTCCTAATTATAGGGATGCTTGGTACAATAACGTAACCAAACAATTTAGTCAGAACCTGCGTGGGCCACCACTAAAAATGTCATGACCCGCTACCCAAATTGTTGGGCCGGGTATGTCACGCCCCGATCCGGGAAATCGCTCGTCCTCGCTAGATTTTACCCGAATCATCGTCCTCGCTAGGGCGTAATGCCGCACGAGCCTGGAGTTGCGCTCGTGCAAGGCAATATAACAGGTTCACGTAGAACTATCTCAATTTGATAACATAAGCAGCGGAAGGAAAACAGAGTATAACATAAGAATCTCTTTTATTCATAATGAATTGAAGGTTACAAAGGCTCTGAATAGCCCAACTCAATATGCCAATTGGCTACAACGCTCATGATCTCTCTAGCTCACAAAAGATTACATTATTCCATACATTATGCCTCTTTATAGCCACCAAGTAGTCTTCGGCCGAACATCTCCATGTAACAAGTCCGAACGCCTATGCGAAAGTTCCTCTTGAACGCCAAGGACTCCATGCCTCGGCACATCCAAGCCAAGCCCCGCCCCGAGCCGATCATAACCTGAGCCTGCACATAAACTAGTGGGGGATTAGTGCTTTTGTCCTCGCTTCGCACTGATCAAGACCCGCTCGCATCCAAACCAAACACTAAGTAATTTTAGTGGACATGTAACATTATTGGTGATCTTTCTATTTAGCCTTAGGATCCATTTCATGGCAAACTTTATATGTAATGACTTATCATAAACGTGTTCCATACCGTGTTCCTGCAGCAGATACAGTTAGCCATAATATGAACATAACATAGTGTTTCGTGCTCATCTCCATTCCACTTTGCCTAGCCTGCCATGGTTAGAATTTACATAAGCAATCATATGATTCGCGCAACCAACCAATCATAACCGTAAACATATGCATAAGGGTGGCAGGCCCTGCGCCTGCACCCAACTCTCATCTCAGCCCACCGGCCCTAACTATATGAAGGTCACGGTATTTCGTACCGTAATGGACTTGGCATCTCATATGTGTAAGCCTACGATCACTTTGATACGGGTTGCTAGCCCAGTATCCGAAGGATCCCAAACTTACAGATATCATAGCTTATCACAGAACTGGACGGTCGCAATCCGTCCGAATATTGTGCACCATAAATACCACACATAATTCCCTCCTAGGCCGAACGGTCCCGGCGCCCCGGCGTAACCGTTCGAGGGAAGCCGCACCCGTGCATGGGCCATCCGAGTCCATTGACCATGCAATACGTGCCATAGCAAACACACGTAACATTCCAACCAAATCCTCCGTTGCATAAACATAGTCTCGATCCATAAATGGTTTCCCGTGCCATAAACATATTCACGTCTCATAACATAATCTACCATCCATATGGGGAGCTCCGTCGACGTTATGCCCCAACACATCCATATTTATGCACGACGCCCAACGGCTTAATCGTTTCGTACTCATATTCAGCGCGTACCATTCGTAAGTTATTCTCATAGCCTAATTCCGTAGTTACTCAGTCATTTCATAGCATAAGTGCCCGAGGGCACGCTCAGCGCCGTAATCAATATTCTACGCCTAGTGTTCAATGTTCTCGGAGGCGTGCACGTGATGCACATCTCGATATTTTCTTGCAATGTTCTACCATCACCGCCCTACCGCGACCCGTGCACTTGATGCATGTCGCTTCAATTGTTCGATTGTTCAATGTTCTATCTTAGTGTTCGACACATACTTGGGCCTTTCGTCGCCGAGCCACGCTCGCTAACTCGATAACATCTTACGCATACCATAACATATTTTATTAGACGTGAAGGAATAGGGAGAGAGAGTCAAGAACCCGTCCACCTTAAGTCGATACGCCTTGCCGTTTCGCTGAGTTGAAGCGGCTCGCTTCCATAACTCGATCGCATAGCTAACTCCCGGACTTAGCCATTCCTTTGAACTACTCGGTTGATTTGGCCTATCGTGCCCATGCCACAATCCGTTGTAAGGCCACAACTTGGTTTCGCGGACACTTTATTGCATAAGGAAAAATGCCGACCTCTTATCGTCCAGCGTAAAAGCATAGCCTGCACACCAGATCAACTCAAATCAGCACTTGCTCAACGGGACTTATCCTTTGCATCGATTCGATTCATAGATTCCAACCGACTCAAAGCTTACCTTTGGCCAACGTAACACTTGTATCGATTCGCATCGATACTCATCGGTCAACGCAAACTCTTCGAGTCAATGACTCATCGTAAATGTACCGTACGGAGCGGGGCATTACATAATATACCACTCAAAATCAGGTTCGTCCTCGAACCGAAACCAACACTTAAATCCAAGTGTCCCACATAGATCGTTTTACGATCTCGTGCTACTATCGCTGGAATCATACAACTTAGTTTGGATCATACACATATTTTAGGCGTCCCACCAATATATGCATTTCAGCCAAGCTCAGTTGTAGGATATTGGGACAAAGCTAACATGCTCAACTTAAATCCTCAAGCACCCATCAGTTCGTACTCGACTTAGTCAGTCCTTAACACATATTCCTAGTGTCCTGCTCGCAAACATCTTCGGATATAACTTGATCCAAACCATAACTTCGATCTCATAAGTTTCTCGACGGCCATCTAACGCATGCATTGCATCAAGTCATTGCGCATCCGATCGCAACAAGCTCCCGCAACACCTATTCGCCTAACCGTTTTCTATCTCTCACATAACTCAAGTCTTTCATCCAATCGTTCATAACATTTAGCCTTAACGACATGGACTAAGTCCAACATGTCACAAATTCCTTTGTCTATAATCCGTACTAGTCTCGCACACAACTATCCCAACACGATCCATGTTCTCGAACTGCCTACGCATCGCGTCTGGGGCTACCCCCGCTAGGTAACCTATCCAGACATCGTGCTTAATCTCTCCCGACACAAGAGGTCAACTTGAGTCTACGATGCTCAAAGGCAACAATCTTTCCGACCCAAGGTCTCTTACGATACACCCATCTTCGATTCTCAGTCGAATAGGAATTCCTTACTCAATCTTTGAATCAGTCCCGACTAGTTCATTTTGTAACATAAATCGTGTGCTCAACACACATAGCCTAACCGTTACTCAACTCGATCTACGATACTACTCTTAGGGTTGTTCTACTATTCGTCGCTCTCGCGCATTATAGAATTCTTGCAATCGCCTTACCATATCACTATACTAGGCACGTTCCTCAACATCCACTCGATCATCGACCAACCCAGTCTACTTACGTACTCATTCGATCGATCATAACTTTTCTAGCCGTATTGATCCAGTCGAAGGCTACTCGCTAACTTTCGAAACACGATACTCGCTCGCTTAGACTTATCCTCAACATGCACTACATCATTCCTCCTTCTCGATAAAATTTTTTACGCGACTTTTTTAGGGTCATCCTATGGGACTTCAACATTCACTTGATTTGGCGGTCAAGTCTTCTAGGGTCAGCTGCCCCGAAACTACGCTCGATAATTGAAGATCATCAACGAGGGACAGTTACAACGAACCATGCTATATCCTATCGCGGAGCCAAATCAATTCCCGACAATTCCTATGAGACTTTATCCAATCCGACGTAACGTACCAATCCATAATTTATCTACCCTCGTGCCACTGATGCGTCGATAACTACTCGAATCACTTATGCACTACCGTCGACACTTTTCGAAATCGAGCAACATTTGCTCGCCACAGTACGAGTCCATCTACTCACGTCAATATCTGGCACACTCTAGGCCTATCGTACGATCCCCAATTCCACCTTCGCATCAAACCATAAGTCTATATCAAATTTGCCATGCTTCGCAAGTTCGATCATCCCCACTGGATGAATCATCATACCAGTGCTCACGTGGAATGATCGTCCTAATTTGACGTGATGCATGTGCGATGCTGGAGTTGCACTCGAATAAGACAAGAATGTCAACATTGTGGTTATCCTCGAAACAATCAGGCACTTTCATTTTCTTCCGAGTAACATCCATCCACTCTCAAATTCTCGAAGCATTCCTACCGTCATCATACTAACTGCCATCAACTTAACTTGTATCTTATTCATCCAACAAGCTCAACATGATTTTCATTCATTCGATCAGAGTATCCCCGAGTTATTGCATATCGTCTTTGATACGCCTCAATACCATCGTCGATATGCATAACTTGAACATCTTCCTTTCTCATAAGCTCCAATTCGTTGCAATCACTGTTATCATCCGAACTCGAATACGAATCAAGTCTTTCACACATCAAGATCTATTCCGTTATAACTAACTACCATCATCGAGACACGATTGCCAATTCATATATCCATTCTCATATTCCTAACTCGTACTTCCAAATCGTGCCACCGATTCATCGCACTAACTCTAATTCGTTCGCACGATTTCTTCGTACCTACTCAACACGTTCCGAAGAAGTCTTTATAGTAACTCAACATAAGTTCGACCGGGTCGACTATTTCCTCAACGTGATATTCCTTCTCTATCCTCAGCCTATCGTCCGACTTATGCTTAACGACTCTCATCCGACGCATCATCCATAGATGCAACTTCTCACATAATCATTCAACTCAATTCATCGAAGCATACTAGCATCGACTTCTATCAAGTCATTCTCGCTCGAGTCTCGGTACTACCTCGTCCGTTGAGGACAAACATATCGTAACAACATAATCGTCTTGACGAAATCTATCGCAAGTCACCAAACCGCTTAACATAGCTATCGCTAAGTGGTATTCCATATACCACTCAGGATCGAGCCTATCGTTATCGATACAATGCTTCGCTACACTTGCTCGCACAAGTGGTAGTGCATATACCACTCGAGATCGAGTCATTACTCGACATCGCATTCTGCATAGGTCCGACATCTCTTTCTCAATCGACTATCCCGTATGGCGATCTTTCTGATCCCAGCTCTAGCGTTCTTCTCATCCGAGTTGGCACAACAACTGAACCAACATGATAGTCGTTCGCTCAAGTTTGACATTCGTTCAACTCTCACCGTGCCTTAGCGATCATATCGATCACACACGCAACATTCGCTTATTCAAAGCTCAACGCGACATTCGGCCAACATACATGTTCGCCTACTCAACTTAGCGACCAACTCGACTCGTACTATCGCATCCGCGATCTTCCAATCTCATTCGTTGCAACTCATGCAACAACTCATCCTCGATAATTAAGGTCTTTACTCAATCTTGCGCAACATATCGCTATCCATCTGCATAGCCATACAACACGCATCATACCATATCGACTCGTTGCACCGATGCAACGAACGATTCACAACTTGTTGCACTCCGTGCAACCAACGACACATAACCATTCTCATAGCCACATAACACGCATCGCCTCACATATCGACCCGTTGCACTTCGTGCAACCAACAACACATATCTTCTCGTACCCCGTGCGACCGATAACACATAACTCCTCGCACTTCGTGTGACCGACAACACATATCTCATTGCACTTCATGCAACCAACATCACCATATTCGTTGTACTTCGTGCGACCAACATTCACAACTTTCTTGCACTTCGGGAAACCATAATCTCATAACCCGTTGTACTTCATGCAACCAACACTCTTCGATGGCACCCGGAGATAGCGTGATAGTCACGACATAGTTGTGGCAAACGTACGCAACTTAATATAGACTTATTGTATGGAACATCCAGTGTAGCGTCAAGCAGATCCATGAGCCATGCGGTTGCGGAGACAACGTAGAGTCAACTGAATTTCGATATCGAAGCAACTGAGGGTCAAAGAGATTCATGCACGGTCCAAAGGATGGAACCGCTCTGATACCAACTTGTCACACCCCGATCCGGGAAATCGCTCGTCCTCGCTAGATTTTACCTGAATCATCGTCCTCGCTGGGGCGTGATGCCGCACGAGCCTGGAGTTGCGCTCGTGCAAGGCAAGATTACAGGTTCACGTAGAACTATCTCAATTTGATAACATAAGCAGCGGAAGAAAAACAGAGTATAACATAAGAATCTCTTTTATTCATAATGAATTGAAGGTTACAAAGGCTCTGAATAGCCCAACTCAATATGCCAATTGGCTACAACGCTCATGATCTCTCTAGCTCACAAAGGATTACATTGTTCCATACATTATGCCTCTTTATAGCCACCAAGTAGTCTTCGGCCGAACATCTCCATGTCGTAAGTTCGAACGCCTATGCGGAAGCTCCTCTTGAACGCCAAGGACTCCATGCCTCGGCACGTCAAAGCCAAGCCCCGCCCCGAGCCGATCATAATCTGAGCCTGTACATAAACTAGTGGGGGATTAGTGCTTTCATTCTCGCTTCACACTGATCAAGACCCGCTCGCATCCAAACCAAACACTAAGTAATTTTAGTGGACATATAACATTATTGGTGATCTTTCTATTTAGCCTTAGGATCCATTTCATGGCAAACTTCATATGTAATGACTTATCATAAACGTGTTCCATGCCGTGTTCCTGCAGCAGATATAGTTAGCCATAATATGAACATAACATAGTATTTCGTGCTCATCTCTATTCCTCTTTGCCTAGCCTGCCATGGTTAGAATTTACATAAGCAATCATATGATTCGCGCAACCAACCAATCATAACCGTAAACATATGCATAAGGGTGGCAGGCCCTGCGCCTGCACCCAACTCTCATCTCAGCCCACCGGCCCTAACTATATGAAGGTCACGGTGTTTTGCACCGTAATGGACTTGGCATCTCATATGTGTAAGCCTACGATCACTTCGATACAGGTTGCTAGCCCAGTATCCGAAGGATCCCAAACTTACGGATATCATAGCTTATCACAGCACTGGACGGTAGCAATTCGTCCGAATGTTGTGCACCAAAAATACCACACATAATTCCCTCCTAGGCCGAACGGTCCCGGCGTCCCGGCGTAACCGTTCGAGGGAAGCCGCACCCGTGCACGGGCCATCCGAGTCCATTGACCATGCAATACGCGCCATAGCAAACACACATAACATTCCAACCAAATCCTCCGTTGCATAAACATAGTCTCGATCCATAAACGGTTTCCCATGCCATAAACATATTCACGTCTCATAACATAATCCACCATCCATATGGGGAGCACCGTCGGCGTTATGCCCCAACACATCCATATTGATACACGACGCCCAACGACTTAGTCGTTTCATACTCATATTCAGTGCGTACCATTCATAAGTTATTCTAATAGCCTAATTTCGTAGTTACTCAGTCATTTCATAGCATAAGTGCCCGAGGACACGCTCAGCGCCGTAATCAATATTCTACCTCTAGTGTTCAATGTTCTCGAAGGCGTGCACGTGATGCACATCTTGATATTTTCTTTCAATGTTCTACCATCACCCGCCCTACCAACGACCCGTGCACTTGATGCACGTCGCTTCAATTGTTCGATTGTTTAATGTTCTATCTTAGTGTTCAACACATACTTGGGCCTTTCGTCGCCGAGCCACGATCGTTAACTCGATAACATCTTACGCATACCATAACATATTTTATTAGACGTGAAAGAATAGGGAGAGAGAGTCAAGAACCCGCCCGCCTTAAGTCGATACGCCTTGCCGCTTCGCTGAGTTGAAGCGGCTCGCTTCCATAACTCGATCGCATAGCTAACTCCCGGACTTAGCCATTCCTTTGAACTACTCGGTTGATTTGGCCTATCGTGTCCATGCCACAATCCTTTGCAAGGCCACAATTTGGTTTCGCGGACACTTTATTTTATAAGGCAAAATGCCGACCTCTTATCGTCCAGCGTAAAAGTATAGCCTGCACACCAGATCAACTCAAATCAGCACTTGCTCAACGGGATATATCCTTTGCATCGATTCGATTCATAGATTCCAATCGACTCAAAGCTTACCTTTGGCCAACGTAACACTTGCATCGATTCGTATCGATACTCATCGGTCAACGCAAACTCTTCGAATCAACGACTAATCGTAAATGCACCGTGCGGAGCAGGGCATTACAGGGTCGAGTCATGTCTAGCCTACGCTTTAGATAAAGCGCAGTAAGCTGTTCTAGAGATAACAAGATAAGACTAAATGTGCTAACAGTTCTATAAGTAATAAAGAGTCATAAATGCTCCAAACACAAAAGTTATCTCATATATTAATAAATCCAAGTACAAGTCTGAAATGTAAAACTGGATACAGGTCCAGTTACAAAATACGTAGTCTAATACATGACTACACTAAATATCCCGAGCAACTACGCAAACTAGACGAGTTTTCCCGCAGGTACATCCTCGTAAGGCAAAGCCTGGTCCTCGGCAGTAACTCCATAATATGAGTCACAGAGCAACTCCTCCTCAGTAAGAATACCTACAACGTTATCCTGTCAGGACGGAAGCAAATACTGATTCTATCAAACATATAATACTGATCATATGATGGAAAGAAATGACATATCATGTTTTTATCAAGTTTTAGATATATTTTATCATGGCAATAGATATTCATTTTAAAGTTTAAAACTGTAGTAGATGAGTGATCAGTCAATAGGTAATTAGGATATACAGTGGTACATATCAATTTTCTGAAGCGTACATACGTACCCTTAACGGCATCAATGTATGTCCATACACAAACGCGGGAGCAGACATACGACAAAGTTATATATAGAATATAACAGTGCTCGGTAAATACATACGGAGAAGGGGGCATGATCACGTACACTACTAACAGTTTTCCCTTAACCCGTTGTTAAACATGTGAGAGATATGAAAACCGTCCTAAGCATGGTAGATACTGAAAGTAATACAACATGTGAAGTTTTAACTTGCTACCCCAAGGATCAGCATTTAACATGGTTGGAATTCGCAGTTTATGGTTATAGCAGTATGTAAAGTTTGTAGAAGTACTTGCCTTTAGCAAAGCAAAGTAGCGATAAAAATGCTATAGATGCCTGGTAACTCGTCACTGTAGAAATAAATACATAAACTTAGTTTTTACACTGAGTTAAACACTAAAACACTAGTGGTGCAACGCGACTTTCGGATTGGACACCTAGCCAAATAGTGGCTTTAGCATAGGAGACCAATACGGGGTGACACAATACTATAACTAACTTTCTAGGGCCTTTACACTAGTGTAGAGTGAGGTTCAATACGACTATAACTCAAAATAACACAAAAAGTTGCAAGTCGTAACTATGCCATAATTAAATCAAACTGTACCCTATGTTCCAACAATTTTTGAGATAGACAAAAAGCTCCATTTTTCATAAAATAAAGTACCAAAATGATCCTTGTTAATTATAAAAATTTATACTAATTTTTCTGGAAATTTATAAACCCCCATAAATATTTATTAAAAATCAGCAAAAATAAATATACTAAAAATGAGTTATGTTTTCCTATTTTTATAAAATACCAACAGCACTTAATAAATGCTGGAAAAATTTTAATAAATTGTCTAAATTAACAGAGTATTTAAATAAAAAATTTCTCAGATTTTTACAGCACTTAAAATATATATAAAAATTCAAAAATAGCAAGAAACAGTTTCTGGAAATTAATTAATTAATTATTTACTATTTTTGTCTATGTATTCGAATTGAATCGAAGTCCAGATACAGGACCCAGAGCCATGAATTAAGTCCAATATGACTTGTACAGACTCTGAATGTATTAGACACAATTGGGCCCAAAAACCCATGCTAGATTTGGACATCAATTGGCCATAACAAATAAAATACAGAAATTTTAGTAATAATATATTTTTAAAGTGGTAAAAATATACAAGTCATAAAATATATAATAAAATATTTTGTAAAATTTTACATAACAATATTTTGTATAAGGTAGAATTTGAAATACATATATATATAACAACAATATTTATATATATACATATAAATATATAGATATTTATATATATATATAATGGATATATATATATACATATATTAAATATACATATATATATATAAGAAATACTTAACTATAATATATATATATATATATATATATATATATATATATATATATATATATATATATATATATATATATATACAAATATTGTATACATATATATAATAGTATGTATATAATAATATTATATACATATTTATACATAAATACATAATGATATATATACTTATAAATAAAATACCAAATATAAAATATATATATATAATATACAATACTGTATATATACATATATAACAGTATATATATATATATATATATATATAATATATATATATATATATATATATATATATATAATATATATAATATTATAAATGTATTTATATATATATATATATATATATATATATATATATATATATATATATATGTACATTTATACATATATATATATATATATATATATATTATATATATATATAATTATATATATATATTATAATATATATATATATAATATATATATATGTATAACATATATAGTATTATACATATATATATATAATATATATATAAATATATATATCTATATATATATATATATATATAATATCTATATAAAAAAAAACAAAAAGAAAGCAAAAAAGAAACAAAACAGGGAAGGGCGGGTTCGAACTTGACCCAGGGGGGTCAAGTTCTTGGGCTCGGTCGGGCTGGCCAGGGGGTCAGCCCGAGTTAGGGGTAGGGTTTGGGTTAGTATTATTTGGGTTTAGGTGAATGGGTTTTAAACCCGATAAAACTATCTCGGTGTCCTGACAGTTAAGGACACACGAGTCTCGTGTCCGTGCTATGCATGACACGCACGGGTCGACTCTTTCGTGTCCAGACTTACCTACATACTGCTCGTGTCCTGGCGAGTCAAATATGTGAGTTCGAGACACCAAAGCGACACAAAAACAAAACTGACACGTACGAGTCCAAGTCGAGCGGGCTATTGGGGCGGCGACTGGGCGGAGGAGGCGTCGGCGTCGCGATGCTCGGGTGGCGCTGCGCTCATCTTGGCAGGGCGGACTCGGTGGTGGTGGTCGGAGGTGGTAGTGGTTGCTAGGGCGGTGGCGCTCTGGGGTGGCCGGAGTTAGGGTTCAGGCGTAGGAAAATGGACGGTTGTGGGTGGCTGGGTGGTCGTTTGCCTAGGGTTTGGGTTAGACTGGGGGGTACTTATAGGGGGGTTTAGGTCGGTCGGGGTGGCCTAGGTCGGTCGTGCGGTGGCAGTCGCCGTACGTCGACGGTCGTCGGGGGTAGGTGAATACGTAGTGGGGGGGTGACGGTCAATTTGCAGTCGGGTCCCTAGAGTTTAGGATTTTACAAATAGGTTCCTCCCCTATGCTAATACAAAAGTAAATTTGCATATCATAATTAAAACAATTCACAATTTGCAAACTGCTATAATAATAAATTAACAAATTGCATAATGATATTAAAACAATTTTAATTATTACAAAACGATATTAAAACAATTCAGTTTATTACAAAATGATATATTTAACTTAAAAACTATTTAAAAATTATTTAAAAATTTTAGAAAAATTCCTAAAAATCATAATAAATATTTTAAAGCTAAATATGCCATTAGCAACTAATTAACACTAATTAAATCAAATTTTGAAAAACAGGGGCTGACATTGTACCCACTTCTCGTGCCCTTACTTTTGGGTGCGGATCGTGACACGTTTTTAGTGGTGGTCCATGCAGGTCTAGTTTTATGTAGTGGTATTCGAACTAGAGTATCACTACAACCTGCAGTTGGATTAGGATATTTTGAAGGTACTCAATCACACTAGGAAAAACTTCGTGTCAGATCTCGTATATCTATATTTTGCTGCTTTTTGTCTTTTTTTGAATATAAACTGTCCTCCTTTGGTATTTCAACTCATTCTCAGTCATTGTTTCTTGTTTGATCTGTCTCCCGGATAGTCGAGACGAGATCGCATCGCTCCGGACCGGGGGACGCTGCAGAGGGATCTGCCACCTCTCGTCCTCAGCAGCCAGTTCCCGGTACCGCAGCACCAGTGCAGCCCTCAGGAGTGGGTGTTTCAGCTGCTTTTGGAGGAGCACCTCCAGCAGTTAGGAGACAGGGCCCGATGATTCCTGAAATCCTTCTACAGCAGCCTCCACCTGCAGGGATGCTGCTCATCTATTCTTCTTCGTGGATAGGATTCTGGAGTCTCATCTGCAGAAACAGCAGCGTCAGACTGCCGACTTCCATCAGGGGATTGACGAGGCACATCAGCTGGTCCGTACGACTGTGGAGATGGTATCTGCTTAGGGGCACAGCAACAGCCTCGCCGGAGGGAGAAGGATATCCAGGATGCTCAGAAGATGCATCCTAGAGATTTTCTGGGCGCCGAGGGCATTTACTATGCGGATGATTGGATTGAGCACATTGAAAAGATTTTTCGACTGGCAGAAATACCAGCCAGACTTTATATTGAGGTAGCGGGCAGTCATATGCAGGACTTAGCCCGTACCTAGTACCAGACAGATCCCCGAATGGGAGTAGAGGGTCAGACATGGGAGCAGTTTAAGGAGCTGTTCAAGGAACAGTTCTTTCCAGGTATGGCACTAGGAGCCATTGAGGCGCAGTTTGAGAGTCTGGTTGAGGGGAACCAGACAGTTGCTGAGTACGGAGAGTTTTGCCGATTGGCTAGGTTTATTGATGATTTGACGGTGAAGACGAAGGCTAGGAAGTTCCATCGAGGGCTGATCAGGGAGGTTCGGTCACTGACTAAGAGTGACCGGAATGCTACCTTCACAGAGATCTTCACTGGAGCTATGGCAGCGAAGGATGACCTGGGGTTGAAGCTGAAGCGGGGTCACGACTTCCAGGGAGCTAGCAGCAGCGGAGGCTAGGCCAAGAGGCCTCATTTTTAGTACCAGCAGCCACAGCAGTTCCAGCAGCCGCAGAGGCAGGTGCATCAGCAGCAGTTCCAATAGCAAGGTCGGGCACCTTTCTAGCAGGTGCAGCATCAGCAGCTGAGGGTGCAGCAGCAAGCACCAAGACAGCAGGTTATTAGTTGCACCTTCTGCAAGAACCCCGGGCACAGGTGGGACGATTGCAGTAAGAGGTTTGGGAGATGCCTGATATGTGGATCATTTGACCATCAGATGAGAGACTGTCCAGTAGCCGATGCGTCCAGCACCAGGAGGAGGTGGAGGAGCCATGGCTCCAGCAGGCCAGTAGAAGGGACCACTGCAGACTCAGCAGTAGAGGTTCATCCAGCATCAGCAGCAGGCTCGGAGAGGTCAGCAGGGGCGAGCTTTCGCCATGGCGGCCGAGGATACAGAGGCTATTTGGGAGTTGATTGTAGGTTCGGTTCTTTTCGACTCCATTCCAGCTTTCGCTCTATTTGATTTCGGGGCTTCCTACAGTTTTGTGTCGGTATCATTTGTTATTAGACACTGCCTTGTATCTGAACCATTGCCTAGGACCTGCAAGATCACGACCTGGGGTGGTGTTATCCTCGTGAGTGATGTTTGCAGAGGGTGGAGTATTATTTTAGGAGGCCAAGAGTTAGAAGTGAGTCTGCTCGTCATGCCACTACCGAACTACGATATCGTATTAGGTATAGATTGGTTGAGCAGGCATCACGCCAGCATAGATTGTCGAAGGAATAGAGTTCTGTTTCGCTAGGAGAGCCAGAGTTTGAGTACACCCGACGAAGGCGGAGTAGGACAGCAAACTTTTCTGCGGAGCTTCAGTCGAGGAGCAGGTGGCTCCACATCCTTTGATTACAGAGTTCATGGACGTCTTTTCGGAGGAGTTGCCATGACTTCCACCAGACGGGGATGTTGAGTTCTCGATAGACTTGGTTCTTTGCACGAAACTGATTTCTCAGCATGTCTATCGGGTGAACAACAGTGAGTTGGTAGAATTGAAGAAACAGGTGGATGAGCTACAGGACAAGGACTTCATTCGAATGAGTTTTTCACCTTGGGGTACACCGGTACTCTTTATACCCAAGAAGGATGGGTCGGTACGGATGTGTATCGACTATAGGGCACTCAACAACTTGACGATCAAGAACAGATACCCACTGCCACGATCGATGATCTCTTTGATCAGTTGAGCGGAGCTCGGGTTTTCTCCAAGATTGATCTGAGGTTAGGTTATCATCAGGTGAAGGTAAGAAGGAGGATATTCTGAAGACCGCCTTCATGACGTGGTATCGGCAGTTTGAGTTCTTGGTGATGCCGTTTGGGCTGACCAATGCACCGGCAGTATTTATGAACTTGATGAACATGGTGTTCCACCAGTACTTGGACAAGTTCGTGGTGGTATTCATTGATGATATCCTGGTGTATTAGAGGACTGAGGAGGAGCACGAGGATCACTTGAGAGTGGTTCTGGAGACACTCAGGAGGGAGAGACTATATGGCAAGCTCTTGAAGTACGATTTCTTTCTGGACAGAGTTGACTTTTTGGGTCATATGGTGACTGGAGATGGGATCTCAGTGGACCCGAAGAAGATCACAGCAATTGAGGCTTGGTCGGCACCGAGTTCAGTAGCAGAGATCAGGAGCTTCTTGGGGCTGGCAGGATATTACAGGAGGTTCGTACAGGATTTTTTCTGGATTGCAGAGCCGTTGACTAGGCTGACCCGGAAGGATGATGAGTTTGTTTGGTCAGAGGAGTGTCAGATTGCTTTCGATGAGTTGAAGAAACGGCTTACGACAGCTCTGATTCTGACATTGTCATCAGGTTTAGGAGGGTTCACTATCTACAGTGACGCTTCAGGGAAGGGGTTGGGTTGTGTCTTACAGCAGCATGGGAAGGTGATTGCCTATGCTTCCAGACAGTTACGTCCCCATGAGAAGAACTACCCTACCCACGACTTGGAGCTGACAGCAGTGATTTTTGCTTTGAAGTTATGGAAGCACTACTTATATGGAGAGAGGGTGAAGATCTTCACAGATCATAAGAGCTTGTAGTATGTGTTTACATAGAAAGAGCTCAATATGAGGCAGCACAGGTGGTTAGAGCTGATGAAGGACTTCGATATCTCACTACAGTATCACCCAGGGAAGGTCAACGTGGTTGTCGATGCCTTGTGTAGGTATCCGACAGCCATGTGTTTGACTATGGATCGTCACTTGCTAGCAGAGCCTGGGGATTGAGGTGATTATGCTGGAGTTCAGATGCAGATGTGGGGCCTTCAGATTCAGTCGGACTTGATGGAGAGGATCAAGTCGACGCAGTTCGAGGATGTTTCTTTGCGGTGTATTCGAGAGCAGGTTCGAGCAGGGCTAGTGGATGGTGAGTTTTGTATTGCAGAGGTTGAGGCACGGTTCCAGGCTGTGTGTGCCTAGTGGAGAGCTTAGGGAGCAGGTCATGTAGGAGGCTCACAGATCTCAGTACTTTATATATCCTGGTGCCAATAAGATGTACAGGGATCTGAGAGAGCACGTCTGGTGGTATAGAATGAAGCGGGAGGTAGCTCATTTCGTAGCTAGATGCTTGGTCTGTCAGCAGGTCAAGGCAGAGAAGCAGAGGCCAGGAGGATTATTGCTGCCATTGCCAATTCCAGAGTGGAAGTGGGAGCATATCATGATGGATTTTGTATCTGGGTTGCCGCGTACACCAGGAGGGAAAGACGCAATTTGGGTCATCGTTGACAAGTTGACCAACGGCCCACTTTTTGCCATTCAAGGTGGGTACGTCTACTAAGAGACTTGCAGAGATGTACATGCGACAGATTATCAGGATTCATGGGGTTCCGATCAGCATTGTCTCAGATCGGGATAGTCGCTTTACTTCCCATTTCTGGAGGAGTCTGCAGACTAGTTTGGGCACTCAGCTCAAGTTTAGTATTGCATACCACCCCCAGACGGACGGACAGTCAGAGAGGACTATTCATACGCTCGAGGACATGCTGCAGACGTGCATCTTAGATTTTAGAGGTTCCTGGGAGGATCACCTACACTTGGTGGAGTTTGCTTATAACAACAGTTATCAGGCCAGCATTGAGATGTCACCTTTCGAGGCTCTGTACGGGCGTAGATATCGTACACCCTTATCTTAGAATGATATTGGAGAGCGAGCTTTATTGGGACCTGAGATAGTTGTCGACGTAGCCGAGAAGGTGAAGCTCATCAGGGACAGACTTCGCGTGGCACATCACAGACATGCACTGGGCCGATAGCCACCGGAGGCCTTTGGAGTTTGAGGTACAGATTAGAAGTAGGTTGTTTGTTCTATTTGTTTAATCATGTTTGATTATTTAGTAACTTGAGACCTTGTTTGTGATTAGGTTGGAGACATGGTTTTTCGAAGGATATCTCTGACTCGTGGTACCATACGTTTTGGTGGAGGTGGAAAGCTTAGCCCGCGCTTCATCGGACCTTTCATGATCAGTGGGAGGGTCGGTGACGTATTTTACAGGCTAGACTTGCCACCTGCACTAGTGGGTGTCCACAACGTATTCCACGTATCATAGTTGAGATGGTACGTGGCTGATCCTAGCCATGTACTTGATCACTCGGAGATTGGGGTGGGACCTACTCTCAGTTATCCAGAGCAGCCAGTGGAGATTCTGGATCGCCGAGAGAAGGTACTAAGAAACCAGGTGATACCCTTAGTTTGCGTCGCATGGAGGCATCATTCTCTAGGAGAGTCTACCTGGGAGCGGGAGGATGAGATGCACGAGCGATACCCTTATCTTTTTGGACCTTGAGGTATGATTGTCTATCCTTCTCATCAGTTTAGTTTCGCCTTTTAATTTTGAGGATGAAATTATTTTAAAGAGGGTAGATTTGTCACTACCACATTTTTACTTGAGGGTATTTTGGACATTTGTGAATTTTTGAATTTAATTTGATTTATTAAATTAGTGATTGATATTTTGACTTTAGATAATTAAGACTTTGTAGACTGACCTAGAAGCTAACCTTAGCTATGGTGACTTAGTAGACATTGGTGTGACCCTAGTCTAACTTAAGTCAACCTCATTTTAGTAATTAGAAACTAGTTTCAATAGCAAGAATTAAGAATAGGTGAAATGACTTGTGACTTGTGATTTTGAATTTCATGACTTATGTAACATAGCCCATAGGCCCATGCCTTGAACCTAGCCCTAACCAACCCATAGTGGCCGGCCCACCTAGGGTTTTCCCCTATTAAATGTCCTCTCACTTGTTCTTGTCTCTTTTGTGCTCAGCCAACTTTTTAGAAGGAAAGGTAAATCCCCAACTTCCCAAATTCCTATTAAATCTATTTTAATCCTTTTTGACCCAAATCTTTTGCATATGATTCTAATCAACCTCTACTTGCTGTTTTTGAGGAATAATTTTAGTTTTAGAGCAATTTAGAGGATTTGGCTAGCAACGGGAACCGTTTGATTTGGGGCTTTTTCTTAGTCCTTGCAACCTATAGGTAAACCCTTCTAATTCTATTTTAATTCTATTTTATTACATGGTAGCCTAGATCTAGGTGTCCCCTAGCTATAGTGAAAGTTTGGTATCGTTTGTATTTGGTTTTGTGTCCGTATCGGACACGTATCCATTACCTAAACTAGGTGTTTGTAGAAATGCCACAACTAACTCTTTTTGCTGTTTTTGAAAATAGTTTTGAATGGATTTCTAGATCTAGGGTTGTTCTTTAGATTCATGTCCTTGGTCTATGATTTTGGGTCGTGTCCACACGAGGACACGAACACGCTGCACAAGTCGCGGGACACTGTCCTGCTACCCGACGGCTAGTTCTCCGTGCACAGGACATGGGGATGCGAGATTTTTTGGGAGAATGTCAGGTCAATGTTTAACATTAGCCTCCCAAAAATTAGGCTCAAGTGGTTCAGTATTCGAGGAGTTCTCCTTCCTGCACTGGTCGCACGCACAGACTGCATACACATATTTTAGCCACTGATACGTGGCTGGACACGACACGATACTTGGTTTGGACACTGTGCAGGGTGTCGATGTGTAGCCTGACACGTGGGCTACACATGGGTATGACCACGAGGCCACACGTACCTTGTGTCGTGTCCACGAACACGATGAACGCGTGCACGATGCTGTGCACAGTAACAGTGCATTCGTGTGTGTCTGTGTGTTCGTGAGCTAGGACACATCGTGTCCTGCTTCCCCAGGACACGAGATGACTCTTGGGACACGAGCACATGTGGGGGGTTTAATTACCAACCATTAAATTAGGTTATTAACATGTTTTTTTGTTGATTTGCATTTTCCCCAATTCCTGATACACAGTTTTCCCGGTTCTAAATTCTGAATAGTTATACTTTTAACTGAATTTTTGATGTTTAATTACCAGGATTAATTCATTTACTCATGTATTAGATTACTGAAATATTGGTTACATGATTTGGTTGAGGATAACAAGGAATTGGATTCGAATGGGAATGGGACTGATATGTAAACTGTCAATGGACTGCTATGAGTAATCCTGAATATACATTTCATTACACTGAAAATTTTTAATTATTGCACTGCCATTTCCTGTATCACACACACACAAATCTAATTTTTGACACGCATCACTGTACCACTGATTTCCTATCCACACTACCTAAAACTGAGAACACACTAACCTATTTCACATTTACACATCACAGTTTTCCTGAGACACTGAGTTCATCCCCTAACACAAACACACAATTGCAAATTCCTAGGACACTATACACCACACTCTCCTAGCTGTTAACACACTGTTATCACACCCTACAACTAATGCATGTATCACACATTCCACTAACCTATCTACACCGTCATGTTAACTGATTATCACACACACTCCCTAGCTAAACCTGAAGAACACTACAACCCCCTATCCTCTAAACTATCAACTGAGTTCCTAATACATTTGACACTGCACACATTGTATTGTTTTCCCTTTTACTGTTACACACATTGATACATACACATCAATGTCTCCTACTTGACACACACAGACACACACATCTAGCCATGGCATATATCACACATACACACATTATTCCCCCTATCACTCTATGTATATGTGTATATATATATATATATATATATATATATATATATATATATATATATATATATATATATAATGTGTGAAATATGTGTGAAATAGACTATAGGGCATATAGCCTATGGTTCCTAATGTAGGAATATGCCTATTGTTGAATATGTATACATGCTGAGTGTAAATACATAAATGTTATATATGAATGTGTGTTGATGACTTGTGTGGCCTTGTATTGTGTGTGGATGCTAGGATAGACATGGTTAGGCTTAGTGAGACTTGTTTGGGTTAGGCTTGACCTAGTTGACCTAGTTTGACTAGTATAGTTGACTAGAGTTGACCAAGGGTTGACTTTTGCCTAGATTGACCCCAAACATCATGTAGATGCATTATAGCAGTCTATTTTACTATTTTAGACATGTAGTGACTTGTACTGTTCTATAGGAGCCAGACACCACTCCTCGGATAGTATATTCTCTTCAGATATTCAGGATACTAGGTGTCACGCCCCGCTCCCGTAGGAGCGATCGTCCTCGCTAAGGCGTGATGCCGTACGAGCCTAGATTGCGCTCGTGCAAGGCGGGTTCCATAACGGCCGATTTAAGCGGCTGCGACGGGGTCGTCGCACAGAAGTCCCGAGCAGAGACATTGAACACGCAGCAAAAATTGGAACAAAAATACAAGTTATTCAAAAGAAGCGCTTTATTGATATCGAAACAACGGTTACATTGGGGGCGCAAGGCCGAGATTACAATCACTCAAATACACTCGTCTCACATTACAAATTGCTCAGCTCTCTCTCATCTCTCGATACATATTTGTCGATCCAGCGGAAGCATCGGAAGGCGATGTCCATACATTATGTCCCGTATAAGTCTTCGAATCCATGCGGCCGTACACTTGAATCGCCAAGGAACTCCGTACCTCGACGCATCCAAGCGAGCTCCGCGCCGCGAGCTTCTACCTGTGTCTGCACATAAATACTGTATGGGTGTCAGTACTCAACTGTACTGGTGGAGTGAATTCCTCGCCCACCCATACAAAATGACACGTTTATTTTACTTTGTGCAATACAAGCCCCTTTACGATTGTCTTTCTAGTCTTGTCTTAGGATCGATTTTAGGACCGACGCTCGGCCTATTTAGTGTCTTTAGACCATCTCTGTGCCTTGCACTAATAACGTACCCATACTTTGCCTCTAGACCTTTCTCATGCTTGCATTGTCAACGTACCGACTCATACTTGTCTTTCGTACCATACTCTTGGACGTAACGACTAGGTCGTGTCAAATACTTGCCCGTGCCTCAAACATCGAGGCCGTGCCTCGCAGCGTAACCTGACATATCCAAACTCACCTTACGGCCCTTTCGACTTAACGCGCAATGACTAACCAAACTTGGAACCGGTTGTTGAGAACTCAAGTACGACGTCATATCTCGTGCCGAAGCATGTGTCTTTACGTATAGCCGAATCGTAGGCTTTATAATACTTTGGGTGCAACCGAGCACACATTTCACCATTCAACGCATACCGTGCTTACACTTCCTTTGTTATGACCGACACCGTGCATGCGGATTCGCCGCTTAGTACGCCAAATATCTATATGAAAGGCCACTGGCATGACAAGCCATCGCGGACATAGCTCGGGTAGGCGGCGGGTCCTTCAGCGCAGGTAGCGAGCCCCGTTGAAAGCCCCCGACTACCCACGTAATAAAAGCATGCGCTGCTATAACGTCTACCTCCTAGGACGACTGGGCCCGGTGCCCCGGCGTATAACCAGTCTAGGCAGAAATCCTTGTCGACAAGGTGTCCAATGACCACGTACCTACGAGACAACTAGACTCACGTAAATACATGGCCTAATTTGTTGGTACGATTGGAACTATACTTAGCAACACGTGCTCTGAACCACCCTTTGTATTACGTGCATTGGGACCGCGAGACTCCCAACCGAGGGAACGCCTCGCACTTCTTAACGTGGATAGGAACGCGAGACTCCCAACCGAGGGACCGCCTCGAAACACCTTAACGTGGATAGGAACGCGAGACTCCCAATCGAGGGACCGCCTCGAAACACCTTAACGTGGATAGGAACGCGAGGCTCCCAACCGAGGGACCGCCTCGAACTTCTTTGAACTTGAGGGAACGACTACTACGTAGACTTCCAACTTAGCTTGAACAAAACATGTTCCTTAAGTGCCATGGATCGTGGCTAACTTTATATCGTGCCAACCGTGGCACGTGCCTTTAACTGACTTACGTCTTACGCGACGCTATCACCCAAGTCATACGTTATATGACGGCCTGTGAGATCGTGGGACTATTTGACTTGACAACCGCAGAACGAGCGGGACGGCTCTTGGAATGACTTAGGTCGACCGGCATAACTTTGCCTAACTTACCCAAGCCTACAACTTAACCCGAGGGACGAGCCAAGGCTATGCCAAGCCTTGCGCAGTGGAAACGTGCATGCTTTATCGAACATTTATGCGGGCGACGCCTATGACTTGGGCTAACTCATCGTTTGTGTCGAATACCAACTTTCCTTCTCCGAAGCCACGGGACGAAGGGTCGAGTGTCGTTTTCAAAGCACGCTGAGCCGACTTCTATTGAGACCGTGGGACCATTTTCCATGTTCTAAGATATTCCGACGGGTCGGGATTACTCCCTTAGCTATGTGCGTTCGTAGCTTTTATATTAGCCTACTTGTGCAAGTTGAAAACAGACGAATTATTAAGTGAAGGCTGAGATGAGGCAAGTTCACCGAAACTACCCCACCTGAGCGATGTCTTCGAGTCGCCGTTGTAAGGCCAAGTCCGAACGCCGTTGGCGTTTCGATTCCTCCGATTGACTTCGCGGGACGGGGCACTACACCAGGCGAGTACATTCTCTTATAATTTTATATCTTGTTTAGGATTATATTTCCTGCTTTAGATTACTTTACTTGATGCTGACACGTTGGTAACACAGATTAGTACAATATGGATCTTGTCGTACGATGTTATCCCCTTAGCGGATACATCGGGTATTTTATGTTCGTGTACTTTATCATGAGCATCGTATACTCCTTGTATTCGTGACAATCATGTATAAATCGTGTGAAATTGTGTACTCTCATGTGCTCACATGATCTTCGTGTATATTCCTCATCGTGTGCAATAATATAACTTGACTGAATCCTTGTGTATTGATTGGGGACGGGGGAGTAGAAGTGGTTATGTACTCAATCTTGTAGCTTACTCGTGTATAACCTCTGTAGATTACTCGTGTACAACATCGTACCGTTTACATAACCATCTTGTACTCTGAATCACTAACACTCATTAGTTCTCTTATATATTGTAGCTATTTACTTACAGTCTATCTTTTACATCATGTTGTTCTTTTAGTTTCATGTATCTTACTCTCTAGCATGTTTATATTTTCTAACCTGTTATGATTTGTTGAGATGTATTGTGCTCGCTCATGTCCTGACTGGACCTGTTGAAAATATTACAGAGGATGCGGGCGAGGCGTTCTGTTCCACATATTACGGGACTACCCTAGAGGACTGTTGTGACCTGGACCAGCAGCAGGACCCCTTAGCAGTGGATGACACACCACTAGATTATATTGTGTTTATCAGATGTACTTATTTACTCTGGATTACTGTATTTGAGATTTGAGATGTTATCTGGATTTGTGATATCTTAGACACTTAGACTTCTATCTGGTGTATCTTGTGGATTTTATTTCATTTTATATCTATCTATCTATCTTATCATATTCTACCTTAGATGTGATTGAGACTGTATTCTGCTATGTCACCTCCATTCGGAGTGTATATACTGTACAGGTACCTTATATTGTTAGATGATTGACCTAGGACAGCGTTCTACCACCGAATCTACGGCGCAGGCTGGACGTACCCACTTCTTTAACCTCTATAGGATTAGTTAGACTAGTAGATGCTGCTATATAATTAAAACATATGGATAGATAGCTAACTAGTTAACAATATTAGGAATTGATCTTAACCAACTTATATATATAACAGGTAGACATACAGCTTTACTACCCATTCTTGATCACCCTGAGCAAGGCAAGTATACTCCTCGAACTTGTTCATTTCTCATGTCTCGTATATTCATTCCTGTATCTCCTTGTTGACACGATGTATCATAGGATTGTCTGGTTTCATATTTTACGAGTTACTCGTGTCTGGGAGGGAAAATACTATAGTTGTGTGATCAAGCCCTGTTACTATTATGTGAATTGCTTAGGCCCTGCATCGTGCACATGGGAGACCGAAGCCGTACCATTTCATGTTCATTGAATCTATCCAAGCCGATCACACACTCTGGATGTATTTCGATATGTTGCACATTTCAGGTTCAGGTTGTATTTCATGTTCAGGACTCATATCATGTTCCCTGTATTTACTTTCAGTATTCATGTTCAGGATTCATGTCTTGTTCTCATTTCTCGAACTTTATATATTTCCTGTGTTCTTGTTCATACCATGACGTTCATGTTTATTTCCTTGGATATACTTAGCTCACTCCTGACTAGGATATGTTGCAGGTGCTTGCAGGATATTGTTCTATCCTATGGGCCAGAGCCCAGGATATTAGCTGAGTAGGATGGAGACATGACTTAGCTTGAGGTTTCAGGTTTAGACTGTTTAGCTTTACTCCTAGATATTGTACATTTCATTCCTGATGACTAGTACAATTTTGATATATGGATTTGTGGATTATGGTGATCATTCTGGGAACGTTTTATAGATGCTGTGATTGTATACATTCATGTTTATCTGGTTAGATTTCCCTAGCTTGGTACAGCTTACTTCGTCGTGTCTATCGACGAAGGCTGGGCGTGTCCAACTCATTTCCGATTATTCGGGAGCGGGTCGTGACATGTTTTTAGTGGTGGCCCATGCAAGTCTTTTATTGAATTAGGAAAATTCTAAACAGAGTACAATCCAAAACAAACAAATCGGGATAGCGTTCCCGCATCTCGTCCTCGCAATTTTCTAGAACTTAACCAACTTGTATCCATTAAATCAGGTGGACAGACAGATCATCTTCATACACTTGATCACCCTGAGCAAGGCAAGTATACTCTTGGACTTGATCATTTCTATGTCTTGTATATTCATTCCTGTATCTCCTTGTTGACACGATGTATCACGGGAGTCTGGTTTCATGTTTCATGAGTTACTTATGTCTGGAAGGGGAAATACTACAGTTGTGTGATCAAACCCTATTACTATTCATGTGAATAGCTTAGGTCCCGTATCATGCACGCGGGACCAAAGCCGTACCATTTCATGTTCATTGAATCTACCCAAGCCGATCACATACTCTGGATGTATTTCAATATTGCACATTTCAGGATTCAGGTATATTTCATGTTCAGGACTCATATCATGTTCCTTGTTTTATTTTCAGTATTCATATTCAGTTTCATGTCTTGTTCTCGTTTCTCGTACTTTACATATATTTCTTGTTCATACCATGATGTTCATGTTCATTTTCTTGGATATACTTAGCTCCGCTCCTGACTAGGATATGTTGTAGGTGCTTGCAGGATATTGTTTACCTATGGGCCAGAGCCCAGGATATTAGCTGAGCAGGATGGAGACATGACTCAGCTTGAGGTTTCAGGTTTAGACTGTTTAGCTTTACTCCTAGATATTGTACATTTCATTCCTGATGACTAGTACAATTTTGATATATGGATTTGTGGATTATGGTGGTCATTCTTGGAATGTTTTATAGATGCGATTGTAAATTCTTGTTTATCTAGTTAGATTTCCCTAGCTTGGTAGAACTTACTTCGTCGTGTATATCGACGAAGGCTGGGCATGTCCGACTCGTGTCCGATTATTCGGGAGCGGGTCGTGACATGTTTTTAGTGGTGGTCCATACAATAAGTCCATAATATTTATGAGACTGACAGAAGTTATACTCGTTTGTAAAAAATGGCCCCTATTCGACTAGCGCCACTACAACAAAAAACCCCTTTTACAATATTTCATCTACAACACATCCTGAAAACGTTGTAAAAAATGGGTATCTTCTACAACCTTTATTACAAAAACGTTGTAAAATACCCGTGCAAATAACGTTTATATTCAAACGTTAAGGCTTCTACAATGGTCATTCACAAAAGTTGTGTATTACTGTATTTAACAACGTTTTATTAACATTATAAAACTTATTAATTTTGACAACGTTTATTTAATGTTGTCAAAGTTATTAATTTTGACAATTTTTAAAATATTGTAAAAAAATCATGTTCAACAACATTTATCAACAATTGTAATGTTCTATCTTTCAAAATGTTTGTTCGAAGTTTTAAAATTAATTTTATTTTACCAATTTATAAATGTTGTGTATGTATTATCCTTTTACAATGTTTAAAAAATATCGTAAAAGGGTTATATTCAACAACTTTTATAATATGTTGTAAAAGTTGTGAATTTCACAATGTTTATACAATGTTGCAAATTTATCTTTATTTTGTCACCATAAATGAACATTGTGAATGTATTTATCTTTTTACTATTTTAAATTTTATATACATGCGTTTGACAAAAAAAGAGGCACACACCATTGTAAGTTGCACCTTTCTTACGCGTGTGTGTGTAGGGGGGTATTGTATAATATATCTTCTTCTTTTTCTTTATATTAGCATGAGTTGATAAAGAATTAATCAAATAAACAAAGTATGTCATTTTGCTGCTAACAACAATAGTTACATGTTGTGTGGCACCAATCAAATATTTGCACACTCGGGAGCAGGCAAGCACTAAATATATGCAGTAGCTGTATTCATTTGCTGTAGCAACCGAACAACAGTAAGGCATAACACAATAATAACATCAGTTGCATCTAATCCAATTAGTGTCCAATGAGTCAATACAACACCTTAGTTTATTTTTTGCATATGGACCTATTGCTAATTAATCAAGCATGTCCCTTGTAAAGTTGTTACATATCTACCATTTATAGCTCAATATCACCGAAAGAAGAGACAATTGGTGATGGTGGCTACATAGGTGAACAATACCGTCGTTGCGACCGCGTATTGACAGCACGACATTAGGGCTTTGATAGTTTAATTGTTGAATATATTGTTGCAATACACAAACACTTGTTACAAGATGTGTCATACAAAAATTAATCTAGACATAAAATATAAAAATTATATACAATAGCAAATATGAATTGATGATCATATACAAATAATTTTTCCTCCAGCTTTAAGTCAACATAACATCCAAAATCTATTAATAACCAATATTCCATGTAACTCAGGATCATGAAAATTGTTTTAATTATATGCACACTACAAGAAATATCTCATATACTTTTTTAGCACACAAGAATTTTCGTTGCTAAACGTAATATTTCGTAACAAATTCAACTTCGTAGCAAAATACACATTTTCGCAACAAAGTTTTCTCGTGTTACAAATCTCCATTGCCTAAGCCTAGTGATTAATAAGCACTGATAAATTTGTTACAAAATAATGTTTTTAACAACCCAAAAATACTTCATTGCCAAATATTTTTTTGCTACATTCTTAACTTAGCACACTGATATTAACAACTGTTAGCGTTATATTTAATTTCCAAAAAGGTTTAATTTTAACTTGATACCCTCAACTATTTAAGTTTTTCAACTTGATACCCTAAACTTTAATATTAGACAACATAATACCTCAACTACAATTTATAACTTGATACCCTAATGGTATTAACAAAAACATTCTAAAAAACAAAAATACCTACCCTATTCTCTCCATATTTCAAGAAAAAAAAAAGGAAACAACTTCCAAACTTGTGAGAACTGAACTGGCCCCAAACATGAGTCATGGGTCATAGAATTTTACCGGTGGTTAAAGCTACCATCTTCCGAGAGGGGCAATACATTACAATTTACCTGATAATTGTCGGACCGATACGTAAGTTCTGGTACAAAAACCTGGCTTAGGGCTTTTGTACCAAAAATTTGAACATACCTTATGTATCCTCGGTGTGCCAACATTAATTATAATATATGGTCTTTGCTGCTCATAATAACATGTATGTTCAAATGTATTCACGTAAATCCCCTCCATCATCCCATTTATAGGTCTAACATAGTCATATGAAAACTATAGCACATAAACTCGACTCTAGACTTCTATAACTGGGAAATCCACTTTCTTTACTGGACTACCATCAAGTGCATCTTGCTAGCTACTTGCCTGTGACAACTGCTGCAAAGACCCCTTATGGTGTGCGTAAATTAAATGATTAGCCAATATTCTACAAGTAATTGGATAGTTGTGTGTATCAAGTTAATTTTTTTAAATAGTTGTATGTATCAAGTTAAAAATATTGAATATTTGAGGTATCAAATTGAAATTAAGGCTTCCAAAAAATTAAAGTGGGAAAATTTTAGTTTTCCCTCTATCAACAATTCGTCACAACACATAGTAAAGGGTGATGAACCCCAGCCAACGGGAACACCCGAGATTGAGCCAACGGCACAAAGGCACTTTCTTTAGGCCAAAGGACTTCTTAGACGCAAAACCTCCAGAGTTTGAAGGTAGGACATCACCAGATAAGGTGATAGAATGGATTGATAAAATGGAGAGTTTGTTCGAGTTCGTAGGAGTTCCGAGTAGCAAGAAGGTAGTTTGTGCCGTTTTGCTTCTACGGTGCGGGCAAAGGATTGGTGGAAGGCTAAGAAACCAGATTGCTCACAACTGCTAGGGGTGGAAAGATTTCTTGGGCCTCATTCAAGAAAGCATTTTTGGAACATTATCTCCCTTCTGCTATCAGCCAGAAGATGGAGAATGATTTTATAACATTAAACAAGGGAGCATGTCCATGGAAGATTATGAATCTGAATTTGCTAAGCTGGACAATTTTACTGCTGTTATGTTACCAAGAGAGCAGGCCCGTATAAATTGGTTCGTTCAAGGTCTGAACGATGACATTCAGCTGAGTGTACTGAATCGAGAATGTGAGTCATATCCTCAGGCCTTTGAGGCAGTGCTACAGGTGGAAAAATTTAGCCTGAGAAGGCGTCAGCTAAAATTCAGTGCAGTCGCAATCCATCTACAAAAAGATACCAAGATGGAGAGAAGAAGATAGAGGGGGAACCTCGTAACAAGATTGAGTGCACTTTCTGCGGCCGCCTGGGCCATGTCAGAGAACATTGTCGTTCCCTCAACAGGAATACTTAACTGTGGTCAGAAAGGCCATAGCTTCAAGATTGTAAGAAAAGACATACGGCATAAAATAGAGATGATATAGAGGAGCATGGGCCGCTGCCAGACCCACCGCCGCTCCGAGATAATATGCACAATCAGCAGTTGCAGAATGCCAACACTGCGACAACGCGTGTCTATAGCCTCGCCTCCTACTTGATAAAGATGGCAATTCTAGTGGAGGTGTGTTATCTCTTAAGTTTTGAGGACAAAACTTTTTCTCAGTGGGTTATTATGTAGTGCCCCGCTCCTCGCGGTCCAATATGTAATACCCACGCCTTGCTGACTCAGTCTCGAACTGAGTATTTAGGAAAACCTTTGCCTATATCGATTGATCACGGATGAAATGCAATGAACCTTTCCAATTGATGGATTGGCTTCTATTGAAATGAATCCAAGAGTTTTGTTGGATGTTTTCTTTCGCTGCTTGGTTTTGATGAATGCATTTTCGTGTTGGTTTTCGATGATTGGTTTTATTGTTCGCTTTCATCGCATATCGCATTCATTCCGAATCTTGAGAGAAAGAGACCGAAGTATGCTAATCAAATGATGGTGCCTGTGCAGGGGGACGCATAGACATACACAGGACGTGAACGATGAGTGAAGTCCCTCCTTCTCTAAATAAGATTCATCTTGGTGAGTTGCTTCAACCGAACAAACATTGATCTGTACGCCCTAATAAAAATGATCTCTAGTCCACTCTTTTGTTGTGTTCCGCTGATCAACGATACAAACCAACAAAAGATAAAGAAACAAAGAATTAAACTCATATGCTAAATCAAACGACAGATGCCTTACTTGTGCTCAATATAAATGATTGCAAGTTCTTACCTTGCTGCAAGAGATTGTTGTAAATGTTGCTAAAGTTATATGGCAGAGATGATACGGCTTGCCGTATAGAGAACAAAGAGTAAGACGGAAATACAGAAAGTTACATATGTTGTCATAATAGAGATTTATTTGATAGAGTGCATTCATGCATTTGGTTTCGGACAACTTGTGTACACAGGGGCAATACTCACGACCAGTTTGGGGGCACCTGAGCTGCTCGGCCTAGGGGGATTAGAGTAACGCCCTACGGTAAAGAAACCAATGGGTGTATGAGTGTCCTTAGCGACGAGCTAAACCCAAGAGTTACAGCGGCAATCACGGGAAATGACCCGTGGACCAACATGTAGTTAGTCCATTTATGAAATCAGAGTGCATTACAATCCTAACAAAAGATGCAGAGTTAAACAGTATGCTTTATATCATCTACAAATTGTGCTAACCTGTCTTGTGCAGGGATGACTGTCGGCGATGGTAAGATTTATTATGCAAGTGCTTTCTACTGCTATATTCTTATGAATTGTTAAAAAGAATCTAGACAAGTAGAAAGATCACCAGTAAAATGTCAGCTCCACCTGTTGATTTAGTGTAGAGATTTGCGAGTTCGGCCAAAAGTCGCTCGCCAGTACATGATATGCGCTGACCGACGTTGTGGGCATCCTTTTCAGAAAGCAAAGGAGACATAGGGATTTCAACTGAGGCACTAAAGCTCGTCTAGCCCAGTAGAGCTACGAATTGCCTCGAAGCTTCTTTATTTCCATCTAAGTTGCAAGTTTTTTTCCATTGAAGGTGTTTTACATTTCAAGCATGCAATAAAGGGATATCATGTAAGGGCATTGTGACTATTTTCAAAAGAGAGTTTTAAAAAGAAATCCTGTAGCCAAGATATGGCAAATCTAAGTTGCAAAGCTTTGTACTTGTAGTCCTATCAAGTTAATCAATAAAAGAAGTATTTCATTTCAAATCTCTGTGTCCAATATTTGGTTTTCTGCAATAAAATGGGTGCGTGGGTGTGTTTTGCTTGACTAGTTGTTTTGTGCAGGGTGCGGGTCGTGACATGCCACGCTGCGCCTATCCAGGTTGTGCACCTCTACTTGTGCGCCCTGTTGGGTGCCACCTGGGTGCGCCCTTGCCCCTCCCCTTCCTCTTCTGTAGGTGGCGCATGTTGCGCTGCGCCTATCCAGGTTGTGACACCTCAACTTGTGTGCCCTGTTAGGCGCCTCCTGGGCGCGCCCTTGCCCTCTCCCTCGGCGTACTCCCGGTAGCCTAGGGTTGGCACTCGCACCCCTTGGTCCCCTCTTGCTGGCGCCCACGCGCACCCTATGGTCCATCCTGTTGGCGTCTTTTGGGTGCCCAGCTCCCCTCTTACGCCCGTGGTTGTGCCTTTTGGGCGGCCAGCTCCCGCGCAAGGTGCGCTCCCCTTCCTTGGTCCGGGTGGCGCTCTCCCTCCTGGTGGCACCTGTTTGCAGCTCGCTCTCGGCTGCGCGCCTGCGCCCCTTCCGGCCCTTCCTGCTGATCTGTTGGCATTTGTGCCATTTCTCTCGCCCTCGGTCTCCGTTGGCGATCGCCCTTCGAATCCCCTTCATCTCCTGGCATCCTCTTCCTGTGACGGATGGCGCCCCCTCGTCCTAGCCTAGCCTTGGGCTGGCTGCGGTGCATTCTTCCGTCGTGCCACCCCTTACGGCCCCCGTCCCTACTGTTCGCTTGTCCAGCATTTCCACCAACATGTCTTACGTCGACATACTCAAGCCGGATCGGGTTGCCACCACCTTCTCCCCTTCGACAGAAGTCGCCCTTCCGGATATCGATTACCCTACATCGTTCCATAGCAGCGATGATAGTCTTGGGTAGTGTAACTCCTCTTCCGAAATTTTGTGATATATTTTTTTTTATTTGATTAGTTTACATTTTATTTTTCTATGATTATAGAGTTGTGAATAAGCCCACAGGTGATTTATGACCATCTTGTGGTCACATGATCTCTAGATAGGGTTTATAAACATGCTATAGCTATATTATATTTTCCTATGATTTTTAGACATTTTTAGATATTTATTTATTAAAGATTTATATTTATGAATGACTTTATAATTTATTTTGACGCCATTTGTGACTATTTTGGACCCAGTATTTTTCTTTAGGCTCTATTAGGTTAAATATATTTTCTATATTTTTCTACAATTTTTCTGGGATTTTTAGATAATTAAATATAGGAAAAACCTATTTTCTAAGTCTTCTAGAATTTACTGTGCAAGCCTATGAGCATATATTGACCCCAAATATTTTTCTAGGGTTCATTATGCTATTTTATATTTTCTAGAATTTTTCCATAATTTTTGGCAATATTTAAGTATTTATTCATTAAGGTTTTATATTTTTAAAGGCTTCCAATATTTATTATGAGGCCATTTAGGACTACTATGAGGTAAAATATTTTTATTTATATTCTAGCAGGTTAAATGTATTTTCTATAATTTTCTACAATTTTCTGGATTTTTCTGATATTTATTTGGAGTTATTTGGAGTTAAAATGTGTTTTTAACGATTTCTGCATTTAAATTAACTAATTACACAGTCATATGCACAGTCAGCAGTACAGTCAGCACTGGGCCCACCTGTCGGCGCCCAGCAGTCCACCGACTCTCCTCCTATATATATATTATATTTCGTTAAACCTAGAAATTTTAGCAGCTTTTTGTGGGAGAACTCATCTAGGGTTTCCGACTTCCCGAAGCGATTGCCGTCAACTCCGACGTGATTTTTGTGCGCCATTTTTTTTGTTGGATTCGTATTGAGGTAAAATTTCTGAATATATAATTTATTTTCATAGATATTATTCCTAAATTTCTGGAAAATTCGTAGAGTGTCGGTTGTCCGAAACTTGACACGTTTTAGTATTTTCGAGATTCGGGAGAACCAGAAATCGAAATCATGAACCGTTTGAAGTTTTGAAAGCTAACACAGAGCTCTACGACATATAATTTTCCAGAAATTAATTCGTTCATCAAGTATTTTAGTTATTCTGTTGAACTCAGAATTGATCGGTTGATCACCGTTTTGGTCACGATTAGCCATAACGGCGACATCTTTTGACCAAAGCATGATTTTGCGGCACGGTTGATTGCAACGCACTCGTGGTGCTAAAATCTACCAAGGTGCACTTTCAAAATCTAGAGTTCACAGCGTTTGACTAGATCGTCAACGGCACGTCTCGATTTGCGTGCCATGGTTTCCAAAATTGGAAACATGACTTTTGATGGCCAAACTTGCATGTTTAGATTATATTCAGATTATTACTAGGTTAAATTAGTTTTTAACTGAATTATTTAGAATTAATTATTATTAGATTAGTAACCCAACTAGCCACTATTCCATGAATTTAGAACTATAACATCAGAATTGATTTATAGTTTTCGTGCACGGTTCATGGTGTGTTATGTGTTATAGGTTGACAGCTCCTAGATCGGCATCCTCTCATCCTCGACTTATGACTACGGTTTGTGCAAGGACCACAGGCAAGTATACCTTGCCTTCCTCTACAGTTTTACTTACATGCAGTTCTTTATTTTACTGTCTTTGGATTATTTATGGACATGTGCTTTTGTGTTATTTTCTGTGGAGTTGTTTTTATTGTTTATAGCCATGTTCATGTTTGGCCTCGTGTTTATGCTTGGAGTTCTTACCAGTACCTTGCTTGAGTCGTGTCATAGAACGAGTGCGTGTAGTGAACTGCCATAGCCTTGATTATCGTTTTGCACAACCAGAGAGTCCACACTCGGACGAGGGTTGTTTGGTGCACCAGAGAGTCCACACTCGGGACGAGGGTGTTTGTCGTGATCAAATGGCACAGAGAGTCCACACACAGGACGAGGGTTGACCATTTACACCAGAGAGTCCACACACGGGACGAGGGTGTCTTGCCGTGAGCTAACCAGAGAGTCCACAATCGGATGAGGGTTAGTGCTTAGTTCAAACCCGTGAGTCCACACTCGGGATGAGAGTTTGGTTCTTCCATTGATCTCGTGTATCGTTCATCCGGCAGTTATTTATACATAGTTGTTCTAGTGCTCGTATGTTCGCGTTCGTTCGTGTTCGTGTTCGTTCGTGTTCGTAGTCATTTGTCGTGTTCTGTTTTTTCTTGTTTATTTTCTCACGCATGATAAAACTGTTAGATAGGCATGTATATTATGTATCTTGCTATGTCCTCTGAGGACCTGATGATCTCCTCGGATTTAGCGGTTGCATGGAGTTAGCTAGTAGTTCTCGGTGGCGGAGGATTTGTGATTCTTGTGGGTTTCGGATGCGATGATCCGCTTGTGGGATTCAGGTATCGTTATTACGTTGTTATCCTTTCGTGCTTTCTTACTTTATCAGGTTTCTTGATTCAGTATTAGACTCTTCTTATTTTCTTTAGAGTCTTATCGGACATATATGCTAGTGGGCTGCAGACCACGACCCATAGTGTTCATTCATCTTTATTGTCTTATTGTGGATTGATATATACATTGTTTTGCCATGATTTGGCAGTATACCATAGCCTTGACAGCGTTTACGTATTCGAGTCGGGCTGGAGTCCACTTGATGCGTAGCTGGCTTGCTCACGAGCTCGCGTCCGAAAAGCGGGTACGGGTCGTGACAAGTTTTTTTGGTGGCCCATGCAGCCAGAGCATATCGTATCGGTTACGTAACTGTACTGATACGAGCCTGCGATAATGACTAAACCTTAGAAATCTCAATCCACTCTGCCTTGAAAATTCTCCTAGAAATCTCTCTACGTCTTTGAAACTCCATATTTGTTCTCGATTATTCTCCTTGCCTTCTTGTACCATTGATTCTCGTCCCTTCCTATTTCGAGGTGACGAATGATTATGCTTGTCTAGGATTCATTAGAAATTCTTAAATTATAGTATAATATTATTGCTTGACTATTGAATGTTTGGTTGTTTATAGATATGAGAGAATATAGATGCCATATGCCTAGATATCTGCCGGCAGAATTGTTAGCAACTAGTTAGAAGACCAAAAGACTTTAGTGACCGTATTTTGAGGAGGAGTGTGACCAAAGGTGGGTTGAAGTCCTCGAAGTTTCCTAGTTACGGAATGACTAGAGAAGGTTTAAAATATTTTTGAGGAATTAAATTTGAGGAGATTAAGGTAATAGTAGACTTTGATTTTTAAGGAATAGTTGTGAATTAGAATTTCAATGACGAAATTATTTTTAAGGTGGGTAGATTTGTAACTCCTCTTCCCGAAATTTTGTGATATTTTTTTTATTTTTATTTGATTAGTTTACATTTTATTTTTCTATGATCATAGGAGTTGTGAATAAGCCCACAGGTAATTTATGACCATCTTGTGGTCACATGATCTCTAGATAGGGTTTATAAACATGCTATAGCTATATTATATTTTCTATGATTTTTAGACATTTTTAGATATTTATTTATTAAAGATTTATATTTATGAATGACTTTATAATTTATTTTGAGGCCATTTGTGACTATTTTGAGACCCAGTATTTTTCTTTAGGCTCTATTAGGTTAAATATATTTTCTGTATTTTTCTACAATTTTTTGGGATTTTTAGATAATTAAATATAGGAAAAACCTATTTTCTAAGAATTCTAGAATTTACTGTGCAAGCCTATGAGCATATATTGACCCCAAATATTTTTCTAGGGTTCATTATGCTATTTTATATTTTCTAGAATTTTTCCATAATTTTTGGCAATATTAAGTATTTATTCATTAAGGTTTATATATTTTTAAAGGCTTCCAATATTTATTATGAGGCCATTTAGGACTAATAAGGTAAAATATTTTATTTATATTCTAGTAGTTAAATGTATTTTCTATAATTTTCTACAATTTTCTGAATTTTTCTGATATTTATTTGGAGTTAAAATGAGTTTTTAACGATTTCTGCATTTAAATTAACTAATTACACAGTCATCTGCACAGTCAGCAGTACAGTCAGCACTGGGCCCACATGTCGGCACCCAGCAGCCCACCGACTCTCTCTATATATATATTATTATATTCGTTAAACCTAGAAATTTCAGCAGCTTTTTGTGGGAGAACTCATCTAGGGTTTCCGACTTCCGAAGCGATTGCCGTCAACTCCGACGTGATTTTTTGTGCCTTTTTTTTGTTGGATTCGTATTGAGGTAAAATTTCTGAATATGTAATTTATTTTCATAGATATTATTCCTAAATTTCTGGAAAATTCGCGTGTCGGTTGTCCGAAACTTGACACGTTTCGGTATTTTTGAGATTCGGGAGAACCAGAAATCGAAATCACGAACCATTTGAAGTTTCGGAAAGCTAACATAGAGCTCTACAACATAAAATTTTCCAGAAATTAATTCGTTCATCTATTATTTTAGTTATTCTGTTGAACTCAGAATTGATCGGTTGATCACCGTTTTGGTCACGATTAGCCATAACGGCGATATTTTGACCAAAGCATGATTTTGCGGCACAGCTGATTGCAGCGCACTCGTGGTGCTAAAATCTACCAAGGTACACTTTCAAAATCTAGAGTTCACAGCGTTTGACTAGATCGTCAACGACACATCTCGATTTGCGTGCATGGTTTCCAAAATTGGAAACATGACTTTTGATGGCCAAACTTGCATGTTTAGATATTCAGATTATTACTAGTTAAATTAGGTTTTTAACTGAATTATTCCAGAATTAATTATTATTAGATTAGTAACCCAACTAGCCACTATTCCATGAATTTAGAACTAGAACATCAGAATTGATTTATAGTTTTCGTGCACGGTTCATGGTGTGATATGTGTTATAGGTTGACAGCTCCTACATCGGCATCCTCTCATCCTGACTTGTGACTACGGTTTGTGCAAGGACCACAGGCAAGTATACCTTGCCTTCCTCTACATTTTACTTACATGCAGTTCCTTTCATTTTACTGTCTTTGGATTATTTATGGACATGTGATTTTGTGTTTTTTCTGTGGAGTTGTTTTTATTGTTTATAGCTGTGTTCATGTTTGGCCTCGTGTTTCATGCTTGGAGTTCTTACCAGTACCTTGCTTGAGTCGTGTCATAGAACGAGTGCGTGTAGTGAACTGCCATAGCCTTGATTATTGTTTTGCACAACCTGAGAGTCCACACTGGGACGAGGGTTGTTTCGTGCACCAGAGAGTCCACATCGGGACGAGGGTGTTTGTCGTGATCAAATGGCACCAGAGAGTCCACACACGGGACGAGGGTTGACCATTTACATCAGAGAGTCCACACACGGGACGAGGGTGTCTTGCCGTGAGCTAACCAGAGTCCACAATCGGGACGAGGGTTAGTGCTTAGTTCAAACCGTGAGTCCACACTCGGGATGGGTTTGGTTCTTCCATTGATCTCGTGTATCGTTCATCGGCAGTTCATTTATACGTAGTTGTTCTAGTGTTCGTGTGTTCCTGTTCGTGTTCGTGTTCGTAGTCATTTGTCGTGTTCCTGTTTTTCTTGTTTATTTTCTCATGCATGATAAAACTGTTAGATACATGTATATTATGTATCTTGCTTCTCTGAGGACCTGATGATCTCCTCAGGTTTAGCGGTTGCATGGAGTTAGCTAGTAGTTCTCGGTGGCGGAGGATTTGCGATTCTTGTGGGTTTCGGATGCGATGATCCGTTTGTGGGATTCAGGTATCATTATTACGTTGTTATCTTTCGTGCTTTCTTACTTTATCAGGTTTCTTGATTCAGTATTAGACTCTTCTTATTTTCTTTAGAGTCTTATCGGACATATATGCTAGTGGGCTGCAGACCACGACCCATAGCGTTCATTCATCTTTATTGTCTTATTATGGATTGAGATATACATTGTTTAGCCATGATTTGGCAGTATACCATAGCCTTGACAGCGTTTACGTATTCGAGTCGGGCTGGAGTCCGCTTGATGCGTAGCTGGCTTGCTCACGAGCTCGCGTTCGAAAAGTGGGTGCGGGTCGTGACAGGTAGACTGAAGGGGACGTAAAATGGAGATGATAGATAGCAGAAAGCTCTAAGTAAGAAATCTCATCTGTGGCGGTATTCTTTGGAATGATGGTGGAGAATACCATTCTATATAGGTCATAGAAGTAGTTGTTCAAGTGTTTGGGACGAAGAGTGCCTTTAGGCCGAGGGTTTGGTTCACATAACGAGTCGCGAAAAGAATTAAAAACGTCCTTCGGGAAATTGTACCGGCATGATATCAACTAATGCTTCCCCAACATTGAGAATGTTAAGGATTATTGCCAAATCACTGGCATCAAAGTCAATATCAATTCTGCCAACTTTTGATTTCACTTTGCCGTTAGTGACCGATAAGTTGTAATAAAACATACAGATTACATTGAGTATATTGGAAAAAGATTGAACTAAATCTAGCAACTCAAAGTGTTCAAAAATGTTTACGTGATCAGAAAATAGTGTGAAGTCGATAGGTGAACCCGGACAAATCTTTCTTTGATGAAAATCACTAAACCACTCATTTGATGCATCTTGAGATACAAATATAAAATCATCAAAGAATCACCGTCCGATTTGGAAGGACTGAAAAGTGAAAATGAGGCCGCCTCGTGAGGAGTAGAGGATGAACCTTCATCAATTTTCTTTTTTTTGGAAGAAATAGGAATTTTAGGAGCCATAGAAATTGAAAAGATGGAAGGAGTGAAAATATATCAAGATTGATGGTGGATAGTTGAAGAGAATTTCGAGAGAGCTTCGATTCCAAGATTTGAAAGCTTGAGAGGCTTGGAGGAAGGAGAGATAGGAAGTTAGGGTTAGGCTTTTCGGAAAAATTTTGGAGGCTTGGTAAGGAAGATGATGATGTGGGGGTTTAAATAAGGAGGAGACCCGACTGTTCAGTTTTTGTTCTGATTCATCCAGACCGAGTTCGTCACTTGGTAATCAGGACAAATATTGGAAAGTGTGTGATAGATTTTAACATAAATGCGAATTTAATTAGAAATACTTTTGTTGAAACAAATAATTTAATATTAATTAATTAAAAATGCATAAATCGTATAAAATATTTTGGGTTAGCGTAGGGGCGGATCCCAGCAAGCGGTAGTCCGAAGACTAGTATACCGTGTCACTTCAGGCTATAACACCTGTGTGACAGAAGGGCCCTTTCGGCTTATAACCAAAATAATTTAATGAATTTATGAGTCTTAATCAAATAATATTTATTTACATTACTTCAACATCTAAAATTCCTAATTTTCTTCGTATAAAGTTAAAACGATCTTCAGCCAACGGCTTAGTAAAGATGTCAGCTAGTTGATGTTCAGTGTCAACAAACTCTAAATTTTTCTTCCTGTAAAACATGATCTCTAAGAAAATGATGTCTAATTTCTGTGTTTAGTGCGTGAATGACATAGAATTTTTCGAGAGATTAATGGAACTAGTGTTATCGCAGTAAATAGGAATATGGTTAAATGATAATTGATAGTCTTCCAAAGTTTTGCTTCATCTACAAAATTTGAGCACAATAACATCCTGCAGCTATATATTCAACCTCAGTTGTTGATAAAGCAACAAAATTTTGTTTCTTAGAAAACCATGAGACTAATGACTTTCCTAGAAAATGACATGTACTACTGGTACTTTTACGATCGACTTTCCATCCGACAAAATTCGTGTCCGAGTAACCTATCAGGTCAAACGAGTCAGTTTTGGGATACCAAAGACCAGTCGTCAAAGTTCCTTTAAGGTATCGCAGGATACACTTAATGGCGCTCATATGTGATTTTTTTGGACAAGCCTGATATCATGCACATAAGCATACAGAGAACATAATATCAGGTCGACTACACTAAATATAGTAAACTACCAATCATACCTCTATACTTACACATGTCAGTTGGTGTACCACTTTCATATATATCAAGCTTTGTAGACGTTTCCATAGGTGTGCTGATTGGTTTAACATTAACCATGTCAAATTTTTTAGCAAGTCTTTTGCATATTTTGCTTGATTGATAAATATTTCTTATGAATTTTGCTTGATTTGTAGCCCGAGGAAGAATGTTACATCTCCCATCATGCTCATTTCGAATTCACTCTGTATAAACTTAGCAAACTCGTTACATAGCATCTCATTAGTTGATCCGAAAATTTTATCATCCACATATATATGCACTAATAAATATTTTTATCTAAAGATTTTATAAAAAGAGTAGAATCAACCTTCCCTTTTGAAAATCTGTGTTCAAGCAAGATGGAACTAAGGCGCTCATACCATGCACGGGGTGCTTATTTGAGACCGTAGAGAACCTTGCGAAGCTTGAATACGTGATCTTGATTTTTGAAATCTTCGAAACCAGGAGGTTGTTTTACAAAAACTTCTTCTTTTATGAAACCATTTAGAAAAACACTTTTGACATCCATTTGAAAGAGTTTGAAACCATGAAAACTTGCAAAAGCACAAAGCATTTCAATGGACTCTAGCCTAGCAACTGGAGCATACATCTCATCATAGTCAATGCCTTCTTCTTGATTGTAGTCTTGAGCTACTAGACGTGCTTTGTTGCATGTGACTGAACCATTCTCATCTAATTTATTTCGGAACACCCATTTGGTACTAATGATTGGATGATCAATTGGTCTGAAACTAGTTCCCAAACTTGGTTCCGTTCAAACTGGTTTAGTTCCTCTTAAGAGTCTCACATGCATAGCCCCTAGAGATTTCTACTATTTTTATTCCTTTTTATTTTATTTCTTAATTAGCATGTACGGACTCACAATTTAGGAACTTGCTTTTATTCTTCACTACCCCAGTACTTCAGAGACCTCAATTAGTTGGAAGCATCAGCCGTAGGCACCATAACTGTAGAGCCACATGTTAAGGCAATGAGTCAACAACTTGTAAAGGAGGGTCCAACAAGGTGACAAAGTGTCAGCTAACCATAGATCAGAGACTTGTAGACCATGGACCGGCCAAAAGACAAGTCCGATAAGATATCAGACTCGGACAACTCTTGCTGTTTGGGGCAACCATCCAAGCCTAAGACCTGCAAGAGGTCGGATATTAGGTGATCCCCCTCCGGACAAGTCCACAACAAAAATCAAAAGACAACCAAAATAAGTTCTGGTTCGGACAACACAATCCTCGGACCGACCCTGCAATCAAAGTCCCACCTTTGTCATCCTCGAAATTTACACATGACCTGCGCAAATCCAAGTCACCAGAGACAAGATTGCTACACATGCCACAACCGAACATCTACCATTACCACAGTCTCAACCTGAAGATTTTTTTAGAAGATCGTAACCTACCAGCTCATCTCTTATGACGAAATTCCTTCATGCAGTCAGAGAGCAGAAGAACGTAATTACTAGGAGAAATATAGCAATGGCATAGGGATCATAGGAGAAATAAGCATGACAATAATCCTCCTTGATGCAGTCAGTATATGTACTCATTACACAGTCTGTTCAATCATTCTCTGTGGCAGCAAAACAATTTACAAAATAGAACAATCAAAGGGTTTGCAAAGAAGAGATCAAATCCATTAGACTAGAAAAGAATAGTACAAAAAGTAAAGTAACTTTTAGAATATTTTATGGAAACATTATGGAGTACTAGATAAAGTTCACTTTTGGCTGGCGATATAGAACCATCCGGGTTAAAAGGTTGTGCCACCTATTGCTTTGCTATAAAATAACTCAAGTATCAACACATGTATTGTACAATGAAAAGTGAAAAAACTCGTGATTATTGTGATTTTAAATAAACAATGAAAAAACTCGGGATTCCTATTTCTTTAGATAAGCAAGATCATTGCTGTAGGTTTCCAGGGTAGCTACACCATCAGCTTGTATCATGTCAGGGTGTGCCTCTAAAATAGAAGGAATTTCTTTTATAAGATTCAATAGTTGAGAATGAAAATTGAGAAAGCAATAAAATAGTATGCTAAGCAAGACTTCAAAGGTGAGAGTCTAGAAGCAAAAATACCCCATAATTGGTGTCCTATTCTATTGCGTTATGTTTGTGTCGAGTATGTTCGGACACAATATCACACACTCCAAAGTACACTAGGACAACCCCCCCAACCAAAAAAAAGAGTTGTTCCCTTTTGCATGTCATGTTGTATTCTTTCCAACCCGTGCAACATAAGAGTTAGTTTGAGTAAAGATCAGTATGATCCAACAACCCTAACCTGGATAACCAGTAACAGTTATGCCAAACTAGTCTCCATACTTAGCTTGCATGTGCTGCACCTGCAAGTCAATCACAAAACATAGGAGTTTCAGATTGGAGGATGAAATATAGGGGGAAATTGAAAAAAAAATGCGCATGAGAATAATTTTTTGATGTTCCTGGAATTATATATGAAAACTTCAAGGATAATTGAAAATAGTTCTCCAATCCTTATATTCGCCTCACAATATACACCACCATCATAATATAGGAAATCAAATCCACCAGCAATTAAAGACACTATAAGCTGTCCAATTACCAAATCTTATCCTCGGTAAGTTGGACAAACTTATCTTCACCACGAGGAGGATCCCCTCTGAGTGAGACAGATTGTGTTCTACCAAAATATAAGTTGTCCAATTAAAGACCCTATAAGCAACCATCATAATATGTGACAGATTGTGTTCAAGGATCCCCTCCGAAATTATATTTGAAAACTTATGTTGACCATGAGGAGGATCCCCCGAAATTTATTTGATTACTACCTAAGCTAAACAAGCACATTCCTTCTTGAGGATACAACATCCTCGCCATAAAATTTAGGAAGAGTATCATTATCTAATGATAGTTGGAGACAGGAATACTTTCGAGTAACAATGTTGCTCTAATTGCGGTGTCGCTTTTCCACCATATCTATTTGGCAACAAAATGCTGATATTGGGAAAGTCGTATAAAAGGACTGTCGTTATAAATAGCATTTGTGGAGTGCAGATAATATCATCAGAGAAAATGAAGGAAAGGTATAAAAAATTAGTGAAATTTTATAGTCGCAAAAGTAATGAACAAAGAATATGACACTACATACTACAGTTCAATTGAATTGCTACTGCAAAAATATTTATATAACAATTTACTTCATCTCCACTAAAGCTAGGAAGTAACGTGTTCAGTGTCTCTCAGAGGAAACAAGTAATTACTTGGAAGAAAAGCTAGTGTGAAGTAGGAACTGACTTTGAGCTCCATGGGCTCAATATCTGAACTGAACAGATAAAGGGACATCATTTGCCTTTCTGTAAGCTCAAACTTTGAACTTATCAGATAAATGTAATAAAATAGAAAGACATAACGATCTGTCGGATACTCGCCTTGATTTGAATCCAAGACTATATTCTATATCTTGTCTTCAATGCATCCCTCCCTCCTCCACAAATCCCCTATAGCATTAAGATTCCACACATTTCAGGGAGACTTCTTTGGTAATTCAAGGCCTTAAATGCTGGAGATATATTTGGCTAACCAAAGGAGAACTGATGGTTAAAATTTTGATCAGCCTCTTTTGGTAGTGAAAAAGTTGCCCATGTAACGTAGATGAAATTAAAATCTGCCATAATAGGCTTGCTCCAGATTATAACTAGGTTGGCTATCATGGCAAATGTGATAATTTCTCCTGTTAGCATATTTTGAACATATTGTCAATGCTAGATACTTTTTTCATGGCTATGTAAAATTTGTGATATATTTTGATCCACTGTTACATTATCCTTGTAATATAAACTTTCATGTGCCACCTGTGAAATGATGAAAATGGCCGCCACCTTCTTGTGTTTTTGCAGGTTGCAAATGCAATGGCTACCAAGTCCAAGCTTCTTTTGCGAGAAATGAAAACGGTGAAGTCGCTAGGGTTTGTGTTCTACCAAAATGCTCAAAATCTCCAACATTAGCATTAAAATGCTCAAAATCAAACCTAAACCAGACATATTGTGTTCTACCAAAAATTTGCTAAAATTTTCCCTAAAATTGTATTTGTCCTAAAATTATGAGGGAAGAAGGAAAAGGAGAGGATATGGAGAGAAAAAAAAGGAGGAGAGAGATTTACCTTCACGAGAGAGAGGCAGGTCCTCGCAAGGGCTTGGGGAGAGGAGGAGAGGCAGGTCCTCGCTAGGGAAGAGGAGGAGAGGATCAGACGAAAAAATGAGGGAAATGAAAGTGTGTTCCCCCATAACACATTCCTAACATATTATTAGTCACGTAAAAGGCACACAAACCTATTTTTTTACTTATTAAAATTTGCTATCGGTTTAAAGTGTTATAAAATAAATATTATGTTTTTTTTTTAAATTTTTGTTTTTTCTATTTATACTAACGGTTTTTCTATTGCTAACAGTTTTATACCATTGGTAATTAGTAACGGCAAAAAACCCGTTAGTAATTGAAAAAAAATCTGTGTTGGAAAATCTCTCTTTTGGTGTAGTGCTTGCATTGCAAAAATTCAAAATTCATCATTAAAAGCCGCTAAAACATTTTTGGTTTCTAATTTGGAAATAAATGCAATATTAGCAACTCTCTCTTGTGCTTGAGCGAGTACTTACACCTCTTGATACATTACCTATTACCAGTTCTTCCGGATGGTTTGGCGTAAACCACAATCATTTCGGCAGACTTTCTAGATAGGACGAGTATGGTGTATCTTCTGGTGTTTTATTGGAGGGAGTTTTCTCTTCTTCATTGTCACTATCGTCATTGCGTTGACTGTTCAGCTCATCGAACGTAACATTTATTGATCTTCAACAATAAATAATCTCTTGTTGAATACCCTGTATCCCTTACTTTTTGCAGCATACCCCAAGAATATGCCTGTAAGTCCTAAAAATCAAGTTGCATCCATCAAATAGGCAGAGAAGTCTAAATTGCGCACCCTTCAATGAACTGTGCTGTAGACAGACTGCGCTACAAATCAACCGTACTAGACTGAACTGCGCCAATGCCGAGCGCACTATGCTGACGTGGCAACGCCATCATTACCTGATAAGAAGATCAAATCTTCTGACAGCCTGACAGCCCGAAAAGCGAGGAGTCTGTTCGTTTCTCGTGCCGTGCCGCCTTCTAGGACAGTTGTCCAAATCCTAGCACGGTCCAGCTACGAAACCCTAGCACGGTCCAGCTGTCCCAATA
>JANAVB010012957.1:0-26414 GCA_029216955.1 Iris pallida | reverse complement strand
CCCTAAATAATAATATTAATAAATAAATATTCACAAAAATAATAGAATATGGAAAATGACTATTTTACCCTCATTATAAAAATTGGAAGTGACAAATCTACCTCCCTTAAAAAAATTTCGTCCTCGAAATTAAAATAAACCACACAAGAAAACACAAGCAGAAAACAAAAAGAACATATATCTCAAGACTTGAAGAGATAAGGGAAACGCTCCCACATGTCATCCTCCTTCTCCCAGGTAGACTCACCTGGAGAGTGGTGCCTCCATACAATACGAACCATGGGTATAACCTGGTTTCGGAGCTCCTTCTTTCGATGATCTAGAATCTCCACGGCTGTTCTGGATAGTTGAGAGTAGGTTCCACCTCCATCGCTAAATGATCCAATACATGGCTAGGATTTGCCACGTACCACCTCAACTGCGACACATGTAGCATGTTATGCACTCCCTCGAGCGTAGGCGGCAAGTCTAGTTGATAGGCTACTGCACCGACCCTTTCAAGGATAGTAAAAGGCCCGATGTAGCACGAACTAAGCTTTCCGTCCCTGCCAAAGCGAATCGTGCCACGTGTAGGGGAAATCCTTAGGAACACCATATCACCAGCCTAGACACAAAACAAAAACTCAACACACAAAATCAAATAAACAATCACAAGCAAGCACACAACAGAAAACTGAAACTAACCTCGAACTCTAATGGTCTTCAGTGGCTATCGGTCCAATGCCGCTGTTTATCCTGTGCCACCTGAAGTCTATCCCTGATCAATCTAACCTTCTTCGCTGCATCCACCACCATCTCCGGGCCAAGCAACATCCCCTCGCCGACATCGTCCCATGACAAAGGAGTGCGACATCTCCGTCCGTATAGAGCCTCAAATGGTGACATCTTTATACTGGCCTGGTAGCTGTTATTGTAAACAAACTCTACCAGGTGAAGATGATCCTTCCAAGAACCCTCGAGGTCTAACACACACGTACAAAGCATATCCTCGAGAGTCTGGATGGTTCTTTCTGACTTCCCGTCTGTCTGGGGGTGATACGCGGTACTAAACTTGAGCTGGGTGCCCAAGCTAGCCTACAAACTCCTCCAAAAGTGGAAAGTGAAGCCACTATCCCGATCTGAGACTATGCTCACCGGAACTTCGTGCAATCTGACTATCTGTCGCACATACATCTCTGCCAGCTTCTCCGTAGACAAACCCACTTTGAAAGGCAAGAAGTGGGTCGATTTGGTCAATCTATCAATGATGACCCATATCGCATCTTTCCCTCCAGGAGATCATGGAAGTCCGGACACAAAGTCCATGGTGATGTGCTCCCACTTCCACTCTGGAATGGGTAGTGGCTGTAGCAATCCACCTGGCCTCTGTCTCTCGGCTTTCACCTCCTGACACACCAAACAGCGAGATACAAACTGAGCTACCTCTCGCTTCATGTCGTACCACCATACGTGCACTCTTAGGTCTCTGTATATCTTGTTGGCTCCAGGATATATAGAGTATTGAGATTGATGCACTTCCTGAAGAACCTCCTCCAGAAGCTCTCCACTCGGAATACACAGTCTAGCACCGTGCCTCAGCGACCCATCTTTGGCTATAGCAAAATCATCTAGCAAACCTGCCTGCACCTGCTCCCTAATGCTCCTCAGGAAAACATCATCATACTGCACTAATATGACTCTGTCCATCAACTCAAACGGAATCTATAAGCCCCACATCTGAATCTCTATGCCTGAAACAATCACCTCGATACCCAAACTATCCAGATCGGCCAAAAGATGACGATCTGTCGTCAAATACATAGTGACTGGATACCTACTCAAGGCATCTGCAACTACGTTGGCCTTTCCTGGATGGTACTCCAATGAGATATCGAAGTCCTTCATCAGCTCAAGCCACCGTCTTTGCCTCATGTTCAACTCCTTCTGAGTGAACACGTACTTCAAGCTCTTGTGATCCGTAAAGATTTCAACTCGCTCTTCGTACATGTAATGCTTTCACAACTTCAAAGCAAAGATAACAACTGCCAACTCCAGATCGTGGGTAGGGTAGTTCTTCTCATGAGGATATAACTGCCTAGATGCATAGGCAATCACCTTCCCATGCTGCTGAAGAATGCAACCCAAGCCCTTCCCAGAAGCGTCACTGTAGATTGTGAAACCACCAGTCCCAGATGGCAATGTCAAGATAGGAGCTGAGATCAACCTCTTCTTCAGCTCATCGAAGGCAGCCTGACACTCCTCAATTAAGACGAACTCTATGTCCTTTGTGGTGAGTCTAGTCACCGGCTCTGCAATCCGAAAGAAGTCCTGGACGAACTTTCGGTAATAGCCTGCTAGACCCATAAAGCTCCAAATCTCGGCGACTGAACTCGGTGTGGACCAAGACTCTACTGCTAAAATCTTCTTCGGGTCCACTGAGATCCCATGCTTGGTTCATAACATGACCTAAGAACTCTACCTGTCCCAGGAAGAACTCGTACTTCGAAAGCTTCCCAAAGAGTTGCTCCCTTCTCAGAGTCTCTAGCATAATCCGCAGATGCTGTTCGTGCTCCTCTGGCATCTTCGAGTATACCAAGATATCATCTATGAAGACAACCACGAACTTGTCAAGGTACTGATAGAATACCTTGTTCATCAAGTTCATGAACATTGCTGGGGCACTGGTAAGCCCAAATGGCATAACAGTGAACTCGTACTGGCCGTACCGAGTCCGAAAAGCCATCTTCGGAATGTCTTCCCGCTTTACCTTCAGCTAATGATAACCGGACCTCAAGTCTATCTTCAAAAATACCTTCACGTCGCTCAGCTGATCGAACAAGTCGTCAATCCTCGTCAACGAGTACATGTTCTTGATAGTGAGGTTGTTAAGTGCTCTGTAGTCAATACATATATGTACCATACCATCCTTCTTCGGTACAAATAAAATTGGTGGGCCCCAAGGTGATGAACTGGATATAATGAAACCTTTGTCCTGCAGCTCATCGACATGCTTCTTCAGCTCTGCCAACTCGCTGTTGTTGACCCTATAGACGTGCTGTGAAATAGGCTCAGCGCCCGACACCAAGTCTATAGAGAACTCAACATCTCTGTCTGGCGGCATCCCAGGTAACTCTTCGGAGAAAACATCCAAGAAACCTGCTATCAATGGATATGGCAATTCCTGTCCCACCAATAAGGCTCCATAGAAACCATCTTCCGGCTTAGCTGCTCCCCTGGCAAACTCAAACTCTGGCTCTCCCAGCGGTCTAAACAAAACTCTGTCTCCTCTACAGTCTATACTAGCATGGCGCCTGTTCAACCAGTCCATTCCGAGTACCACATTGTAGCTAAGAAGTGGCATTACGAGCAAATACGCACTCAAGTCCCGACCTCCCAGTGTAATTCTCCGCCCCTTGCAAATATTATTGACCAGAATAATACCTCTCCCAATCATAATCTTGCAAGTCCTACCCAGAAATTCAGCAATAATGTTGTTTCTAAGAGCAAAAAATAGACACAAAACTGTGCGTAGCACCAGAGTCAAACAAAGCTAATGCTAGAAAAGAATCAAGTAGAACAGAACCCGCCACTACATCTCCCGCAGGCTCAGTCTCCTCAGCTGCCAGCGCGAACGCTCTACCTTGGGGTACTTCCCTCTGATGCTGGGCAAAATACTGCTGCTGCGTCTGAAGTAGCAGACCCCTCTGCTGAACTGCAGGTCCAACTGGAGCTCTAGCAGGTGGTGCTCTATCCTGCCCTCCCTTGGCTGGGAACAGGGCAATTCTTTAACTAATGGTCGGATGCTCCGCATAACAGGTAAACGCCCAACCTCATCCTACAGACCTCTCGGGTGTGCCCCGGCTTCCTATAGAAGGCACACTGAAGGGCCTGTCTCTGCCCCTGCTGCTGTTGTACACGTGCTGGTGCCTGATACTGCTAAAACTGAGGCTGATGCTGGAACTTCTACTACTGAGTGTGAGGACGCGTGGTTGGCCCCGTACTAGAACCAGCTTCCAAAGTATCACCGCTCCTCTTGGGCCTGAGATCGAAGTCCTCTTCCGCAATCTGTGTATCTATCAGTATCTGCTCAAAAGTTGCCTCGCGACGCCCAGATGTGCGAGAACAAACAACGTGGTTCAGGCCTTCCTGAATTTACGGGCTTTCTCCTCTGTATCCTGAACAATCCTCGGGGTGAATCGGCTCTGGCAAAAAAACTCCGTCGCATACTCGTCTACCGACGAGTTCCCCTGGACCAGTCCTGCAAAATGGCCCTCCAATGTGCTGAGAGCTACATCAGGAAAAAACTTCTCCTTGAATAGCCTCCGAAAGTTCTTCTAAGTCAGCCCTCTAACAGATACACGAGGGTCAGTGCGGTACCAGGTCAATGCGATGTCGAAGAACTGACTCGCTGCTGCTGATACCCGCAGCCTCTCTGGGATCTCTTCCAACTCCAGGCTTCGCCCCACGTTCTCTAGCCAATCATCGACATAAAGGATGCCCTCGGTTCTCCTAAACTCTTAAGGGTATATCTTCTTGAAGTCAAGCACTGAACCAGGCCTCGGCTGCTGTTGATACGACTCCTGGACGGGAGCGCCCTGAACCATAGCCGCAACCACCTTCTCAACTATTGTCAGTGCCAACTGATGAGCATTCTCCATGCTCTGCCTGACGTGCGACATATCTGCCTGACGCTGCGACGCCTCTGCCTGTGCTCACTGCACCTCCATCATCTGCTGGAGGAGCGCAAACATCTGAATAGCATCTATCGGCAGTACAGGTGGAGGTGGAAGAGTCTCTGGCACGAAGATACTAGGCCTCTGAACCGGTGAAGGAAGACCTCTTGGTGCTGCTACCTCTCCCTCCTGAATGGTAGGGATAATAGGGGCAGCAGGGATAGCCTCCTGGACTGCAACTCCCTCGACCGGAGAAATAAGTTGTGAAGGATCGGACCTCTCCGGTGCTGCACTGGATCCAGGGACCTGAGCTCGAGTCTTTGTCATCCTGAAGACAGATTCTAGCAAAGAGATCACTATGGCACAAGATAAGATATTATAAAAGAAGGACAATTAAATTCGAAATACAAGAAGAGTTGTCATGATAATCGAAAGATCGATTTTTTTCTAAAATGTGATTGAGTAACTCCTATCAAAACCTAGAACCTATATCCTAACTGCAGGCTCTTAATTAGTACTCTAAGTCGAGTACCATTACGAAATTGTACTAGTTGCGACACAGACCTACGTGGGCTACCACAAAAATGTGTTATGATCCGCACCCTGATTAGGGGCACGAGCACGTGGGTATGTCCAGCCTACGCCGCAGAATCGGCGGTAGAATGCTGTATAGGTCAACTACAAAATACAACATCTATACACAATAATATAAACTTGTCATCTTCGCACGGAGGTATATAATTACAACTCAATCACAAGATATCTAAGGAAGATAAGCATGAATATGATAAGATATGATGGAAATAGATAAACTGGAAATAGATGCAAGTCACCACACAAGTTCAGAGTTCAAGACATAAACACAAATCCCAAAATATAGAATATACTACAAGTCTTAAAATAATAGCTGGAACGCAGTCCAGTCAAACCTAACTAGTCTAAGTCTAAGCAGGCGATCCATCCTCAATGGGCATCGGCTCTACATGGATGTCTATGTCGTACTCACCGTCTATGCCAAATCCATAGAAGGTCGAGCAATCAGCATCTATATTATCTGTAAACATTAATAGGGTTATCCTGTCAGGATATGAGCAAGTACCAACGCTAACAGCAGTTCCATATGAATTGACAAATTCTATAGGAGACAATTATAATGGAATACAAGATGAAATATCAAGACTGAAATATAAACAGGATATGTAAAATTGGATATCATGTCAGGGTATAAAATACTAGAATGTAAACAGTACGGAATATCTGATGTATAATGTAAACATAAACAGTGTCTTGAGATATTAGAGGTTATGTGATCGACTTGGGTCAGTATCAGGCTGGTCCATTTGACTAGCTATGAACAGAAATATACGGAAACAGGATCAGGCCGACCACAATGCAAATGTATGAACAAGTAGTATCAGGTCAGGCTATACCCTACGTGTAGTGAGGGTAGAGCTATGAACAAGTGAATAGGAGAATACATGAGGGGTATTGATCACATAACCTCTAATAATTCTCCATCCTCGAGTAGTATAATGGATCTGTGACACGTCATAACACGAAATTCAAAAGCAGGGGCCAGCCCACTTCCGAATCGGTGTCTATACAAGTACAGAAAATAAGATCGAGCAATGCACCCATATACCAGAAAAGTCTAGGAATAACATCTTATGACAGGATCCGACGTATACTAGTCCGTGTACCATTGTGTCAAAAATCAAGTAAAATACTACAAGTGAATTGGATATAGCATATATCAAGAAAATAAAAACTATCAGAGAATGTACTCGCCTGCGGTCCTGAGCTGTCAATGAGAATCGATGCTCAGAGTGATGTCATAGACCTAAAGATGAGATATCATGAGTTAATTAGGGTTTGACAATATATGGCATGATATTCTAGTGTATGCTATGCAATCAAGGTCAAACTCAGTCAAACTAAGTCAAACTAGGTCAAACTAGGTCACATTAAGTCAAACTAGGTCAAACTGGGTCAAAGGTTGACTTACAGTTGACTTTTGCTCAATTGGTCAACTCTAGTAAACTCCTAGTCCAACTTAGGTCAAACTAGGCTAATGGTTGACTCACAGTTGACTTTTGGTCAACTGGTCAACTCTGGTCAACTCCTAGTCCATTCAAGGTCCAATATTGACTTACAGTTGACTTTGATTCAAAACAGTCAACTATGGTCAAACATGGTCAACTCTAGTCTAAGTATCATATTCCTAACCTTTAGCTACCAAGATACCATATACCTTGGTCAAATTGGTATCCCAAACCAATACCTTAGTTTAGGTAAATATATACCTTAACTACCAAAGATATCCATCCTAGCTATCTAGCATCTACTCTAAGCTACTAGCTAAACAATACCTTAGATATCTACCCTTAGCATCCTAGGTATACCCCTTACCTTGAAGGTAACTCAATACCTTAACTCATCATAGGGTAAACCCATTTACGTTGGTAAAGGTAAAGTCCAAATCCTAAGATACAATATCTAGTATCCTAAGATACATCTAACATCTAAACTCTCACTCTAATATATATCTAGCTAACTAACTCTAGGGTATTTTAATATCTAACAAGGCTAACTAAACTTAGAACTATCTTTAAGGTATATATAACTCTCTAACATATCTAACTAACTTACTAACAAACCAATACCTTATCTAACTAACTAGTTATCTTACTAACATACTACTAACTAAATCTAACAAGGGGTAAATGGCGTTAGAGGTAAAGGGGCTTGAGGGCTAGTGCTAATGGGGTTAAATGGAAGGCAAAGGGGCTATGCAAAGGGGGCTAGGGGGCTTGAAATGGGCTTGCAAGCTGTTGCTGCATGGTTGTGCAGCAAATGCTGCTGCAGCTACTGTTACAAAAGTGCCCTGTACAGCAAATGCTGCTGCATGCCTTCTAATTGCTGCTGCTACAGCTCTCTAATATGCAGCAAAAGGCTGCTGCATGGCAGCCTCAAAATGCCCTGATGCTGTCCATTGATGCCTCCCCCTCTCTACAACACACACACTCTAATCCTCTCCTCACTCACAAACACACAAGCACACACACACACATACAAACACATATACTCCTCTATATCAAATCCCTCCTCTCACACTCTAACATACAAACACATACACACATGCACTTCTCACTTAACCCTTTTCTCCACATACAAACACAAAGCACTCAAACGCACTACCATCTAACACAAGACACACATACTATAAATATATATCTAACATATCAAAATATATATACCATAACCCCCAAATCAGTCCACAATATAAATATATAGCAAATTTACATGTATCCACCTAAATCATGACTTATAGGCCAAAAATAGATAGATTCAAACATAGGTATTCAAATAAAAATCACTTGGGGTATCTCAACCATGTCTAAATAATTCTCTATCATACTCAAATCTGAATTTAGAAGTCAAAATGGTCAATGGGGCATTCCTACAAACACTTGGGGTATCTCCTTTAGAATTTCTCTATGGGGACACCAAACCTATCCTAAAATCCCTAATGAGGACTCAAAAGAGCCTCAAAAATATTTCTAATGGTGGTTGATGCATAAGGGTGGTTCTTATTGATGTAAAACTATAAAAATGAAATGAACAGATGGATTTAGATAGGGTTTTTACCTATTAGGAGTTGGATCCCAATGATTCAACCAAAGGACACGGTTCCGACACAAGAACTCCTTGAAATTGGACACCCTTCCTTGCTTCTTGCTCCCACTCTTTGCTAGCACCTCCTTCTTGGTGGATTGGAAGGAATGGAGGAAGATTGGATGGGTTTGAGGGATCAAAACCAAGAGGGAAGCTCTCAAGTTTTGGAGAAGAACAAATTTGGGAAAAAAGAGGCAAGTAATGAAAAGAAGAGAGGGACACCTAGACTATATATGGCCAGCCATGATTGTGCCCTAACGGGCCTTGTTAAAATGTCTAAAATGCCCCCAACTAGTCTCCCTTTGGTTAATTAGGTGTATATGAAGGTTTGGGGTCAAAAGGGTCAAGTTCTAATCTCTAAATAAACCAATCTAGTCATGTGGAATTAGTCTAATTATACTAGTTTAATTAGTGGAGTTTGTGGGCCATGTCTAACTAATCTTTGGGTCCTGACTAGAGTTTAGCTATCCGGGCCACTAACACAAGTCGAAACTAGACGAAATTCAAACCCGTCTAAACTAATCCCCAAATAACAATATTAAAAATAAATATTCACAAAAATAATAGAATATGGAAAATGACTATTTTACCCTAAATTATGAAAATTGGAAGTAACAGTAGGAAAGTTTTAAGAGATGGAGAAGGAGAAGGAGAAGGAGAAGGAAAGTTTAGGTTTGTAAAGAAGGGAGAGGGGTAATTAAAGGAGTAGGTGAGTTTTAATGAGAGGGATGTGAAGGGTTGGGGGTTTGGGGAAGTGTGCAGCCGTTTATGGAAAGAGGAGGGATTTTTGGGAAGATAAAAAGTTAGATTCGTCCCAATCTGTGACAGAAAGTCGCAGGCGGATCATCCGTCGGAAATCCGTGGTGGTCCGCTTGTGAATCCAGAATTTGAAAAATTCGAAAAGAAGAGTGAAACTTTAGAAAAGGTGACTTTTGCCAACTGTAAAGCGAAACGGATCATCTGTCGAATTTTTGTGGAAGTCCGTCGGATTATCCGTCGGATTGTCCGGTTGGATTAAAATGTGTTTTCAATAAGGCCAATTTCTTGACAAATGAAGAAAATCGGTCTTTGACAAGAGGCTTAGTAAAGATGTCAGCAGGTGATGCTCATATTAATAAATTCAAGACGAATATCTCCTTTTAGTTGATCATCCAGCAGTAATGTATTCAGCCTCAGTTGTGGAAAGGGCAAATGAGTTTTGTTTCTTACTAAACCATAAAACCAAGGATTTTCCAAGGAATTGGCATGTGCCACTAGTGCTTTTTCATTCAATCTTGCATCTGACAAAATATTCATCCGAGTAGCCGATAATTTTAAAGAAAGAAGATTTTGGATACCAAAGTCTCATGTTAATGGTGCATTTAAGATTCCAAAAAATGCGGTTAACGGCACATAAGTGCGATTTTTTGGGATTTGCTTGGTATCGTGCACATAAGCAAACACTAAACATGATGTCGGGATGACTAGTAGTTAAGTAAAGCAAGCTACCAATCATACCTCGATACTTACGAATATTGACCGAGATACCACTTTCATCTTGATCAAGCTTGGTTGTTGTAGCCATAGGAGTTCTCATTGATTTGGATGAGTCAATTTCAAAGTGCTTAAGAAGATTTTTGTGTTTTTGCTTGATTGATGAACGTGCCTTGAGGTCCTTGCTTGATTTGTAGACCAAGAAAGAATCATATCCATCATGCTCATCTCAATTTGTCCTGTATAATTTTGACAAATTCTATACTTAATATTTTGTTAGTGGAACCAAAAATGATGTCATCAATGTAGATTTGAACTAATAGAAGTGTCCCATTATGAGTTTAATAAAAGGTATGGTGTCAACTTTGTCCTTGGAGAAGTTGTGAGAGATGAGATAGGAGCTAAGATGCTCATACCAAGCACGAGGAGCTTGCTTGAGGCCATAGAGAGCTTTGTGTAGTTTAAAAACATGATCAAGAAATTGAAAATCTTCAAAGCTAGGAGGTTGCTTGACATACATTTTTTCTTTAATAACACCATTCAAAAAGGCACTTTTGACATCTATTTGAAAAAGTTTAAAATTATTAAAACATGCAAAAGCACAAAGCATTCGGATGGATTCAAGATGAGTAATCATAGTATAGGTTTCATCATAGTCAATGCCTTCCTCTTGGTTATAGCCTTGAGTAACCAATCGGGCTTTGTTACGAGTGACGATTCCATCCTTATTAAGCTTGTTTCAAAATACCCACTTTGTCCCAATAATAGGATAGTTGTGGGGCTTAAGAACGAGTTCCCAAACATTTTTTCTCCTAAATTAATTAAGCTCTTCTTGCATAGCAATCATCCAAAATTTATCATTAAAGGCATCATTAATATTTTAGGCTCTATTTGAGAAATAAAAGCCACATTCGCACAGTGATCTCGTGTAGAGGTGCTAGTGCTAACCCGTGAGGAAGGGTCATAAATGATAAGCTCCTTGGGATGATGGGGGACAAATCTCCATTCTTTGGAGAGATCCCCTTGAGGAGTCTCTAAAGTTGGAGAGACTTCAGATGGAGTAGTCTCAACTTTATTACTAGATGAAGGAGCACTAGTATCTCCAAGTGACGAATTTGCCAAACCGAAAGAGATGTCATCAACATCATTCGAGGAGCTAGATGTGGAAGTGTTAAGTTCATCAAAAGAGACATTGATTGAATCTTCGACTATAAGACTTCTTTTGTTAAAGACACGAAACCCTTTACTATGCATAGAATAACCAAGAAAGATACATTCATAGGCTTTTTCGTCAAATTTGCCTAGGTTATCTTTGGTGTTCAAAATAAAACGTTTGTATCCAAAAACTTTAAAATATTCAATAGAAGGATTTTTGTCAAACCAAAGCTCATAAGGAGTTTTTTTTAGAAATAGGTCTAATCAAGACTCTATTTATAACATAACATACCGTGTTAATGGCTTCCACCCAAAAGTATTGAGGGATCTTGTATTGATTTAACATGAACCTTGCCATATTGCGAGGGTTTTATTCTTTCTTTCTACAATACCATTTTGTTGTAGAGTTCTAGGGCAAGCAAAATTATGCCCAAAGCCATTTTAACACAAAAGTTTTTAAAATCGGCATTGTCAAATTCACCTCCATGATCACTTCTAATTTTGTTGATCATAATGCCTTTCTCATTTTGAACATGTTTACAAAAATCTACAAATTCACGAAAAGTATCACTTTTATTTGCAAGAAAAATAATCCAAGTAAATCTTGAAAAATCATCCACTAAAACAAAAGCATAAAGTTTTCCACCAAGATTCTACTCTATTAGGACCGAATAGATCCATATGAATAAGTTGGAGGGTCTAGTATGCTCACCGAGTTGATAGATTTGAATGAGGATTTTGTTAACTTACTCTTCTCGTATTCTTCACACATCATGTCTTCCTTGAATGGAATGCTTGGGAGTCCTCTAACTAACTTCTTGGAGGCTAGTCCGGAGATGGTGTCCATGTTGACGTGTCCAAGTCTCATGTGCCAAAGCCAATTTTTTTAGTTCTTTACTACTAAGCACCTGTCATTGTTAGTACTTTCAACAAGTTAAAGAACATAAATGTTATTTTCTCTAATACCTTCATACACAGTAGAACTATTAGTGCTAATAGATGAAGCACTTACGTTTAACAAAGTTAACACCATAGCCATTATCCATGAGATGGATAATTCTATGAAGGTTGTGCTTAAGATTTGTAACAAGGCAAACATTCTTAATACAAGGATAAGGAGGGGAGCTGATATTACCATGTCCAATGATGTACCCCTTTAAATTATTTCGAAGGATACGTGTCCTTCATTCTTCATCGATATCATTACAAGAAGTAAAGTATCACCGGCCATGTGCCATGAGCAACCGCTATCGATGATCCACTTGCTTCTAGCATGCAATGAAGGGTTCACCTAAAACACAAGTTGAAGATGTATACTTTGGTACCCAGAAGTGTTTGGGTCCTTAACTGTTAGTTTTAGGAACCAATTTTAGTATTCTCATTTCAACATTCTTTTTTCATTTGACAATAATGAGATGTGTGTCCAAGTAAGCCACAATAGTGGCACATCATGGGTGTTATAGGTCTAGGGAAGATGAGTGAGTATTTTGTGTATGATGAGTTCTAGTATAACAAGGAATTCTAGTATGAGTGTTATAGTGATGATAGTAGAAAGCATGATGTGATGTTTCGTGTTCTTCTTTACAGAGGGTCCTCTCTGTGTGTGCATTTATTGGGGATAGGGCCTATGAGTACTGTTCATATGAGTGTGACTCTTGTAGCTAGTATTATGATGTGTGTTGGTGTATCTTTGATGATAGCATCGTGCATTTGTGTGAGCCATATCTCTATCAACTTATTTCTTGCTTTTTACAAGAAGATCATTGTATTTGATAGAGGTTGTATATTTCCTTTGGTTAGCAACAAGTGTCTTGTTTTTAGCAAGTTCATATCCTTCTTGAGGGATTGGTATTCAATGTCCTTTCTCTTTGACGTCAAATGCTTCTTGGAGCTTTAATCGAAGAGACTCAATCTCATCAATGTCAGAGGCAGGAACTTTTCTTTTATATCATAAATGATATTTGAAAGTCTTTTTATTTTTTGCTTGAGTGTGTCAATCTCTTTGAGAGATTTTCTATGCTTACTTATTATAATCTTGTATTCATCGTATAGTTCAAGTATCATTTTCTAATTCAGTGTAAGAGAGAGCATTCATAGAAAAGTCATCAAGTACCTGATTTGATTCTGTTGCCATGAGACAAACATTTGTATTGTACTTGCATTCTTTGTCGTTGTCCGAGTCACTAGTGTCACTTTCGCACCAGATGCTAATATTGGCATACTTCCTTGAAGATGAGCTCCTTTGTTTTGCCTCTCGTATTTGCCAGATTCTCTTCTTTCCATTGGGCAATCCCTCTTAATGTGTCCGCTCTTCTTGTAGTTGTAGCAAGCAGATTCTTCGTCAGTGTCCCTCCTTGAATGATTTATTTTGTTTTGGTGGTGAGAGTAATTTCTTCGTCATCTGAATCACCATTATCGGAGTCATCTTTTGAGGAGAACTTGATGGCCTTAAGTGCAAGAGATTTTTCTTTTTCCTTCGTCTTCTCTTTCTCCTTTTCTTGAATAGAAGCTTCCTCTTGGTCTTTCATGTCTAGCTCATGGGTTATTAATTTTCCCATGAGTGTCTCAAGGTTCATCGTTGTTATGTCGTTTCCTTCAATGATGGCAGTAGCTTTGGGGATTCATCCCTTGGTTAATCATCTGAGAATCTTTTGAATCTTTCGTGAGTGGGATAAACCTTACCAAGAGAAGAGATAGGGTTAATCATATCAAAGAATTGAGTAAATATAAAAGAAATAGACTCATCTTGTTTCATTTTGAAAGATTCATATTCTTGAGTGAGTCTACTAATCTTTGATTCCTTTACTAGTGATGTTCCCTCGTGTGTGACTTCCAAAAGTTTCTACATTTTGTTGGAAGATTTGCAAGTAGAGATTCTATTGAATTCATTAATATAGAAAGCACAATAGAGTGCGTTCATAGCCTTTGCATCCCGACTCGTGACCTTCTTGTAGTTTTCAAAAAGTTTCTCTCTAAGAGTTTTCGAAACTACTTCCTCAATAACTATGGAAGATTTAGGGATGCCATTTACAACACAATCCTATAGATCAAAATCTAGCGATTTCAAGTAAATGCCTATTCTAATTTTTCAGTAGTTATAACTGGTTCCATCAAATAGAGGAGGTCTATTTGTGGAGTGTCCCTCATTATGGAATGAGTTGGTACTAGGGTTAGTGGTCATTGATCACTCTAAGGAGTTAAATCCAAATCAAGAGACTAGGCTCTGATACCAATTGTAGAATCCTAGAGGGGGTGAATAGGGTGATAAAATAACTACCAACAATTATAAGCAATTTAAAAGACAATAAAGAGGAGAGAGAATCAAACACTCAATGTATTATGGTATCCTCCCAAGGGGCGCTCCAATCCCGTCCACTATTTGAGTAAATAGTTACAATTTGAGTTTGGATCTGAAGAACTCATCAACTTCTTATATACGAGTTTTCTTCTGAAGGCTCGTCAACTTCACAACTTGAGAGAAAATATGTTTTGATCTTTTTGAACACTTGAAGATCTAGGTTACAACTCTTAGGTACTTTAACACTTTAATGGATGACAATTTAAAGCTTGGTAGAGTAATGGTGGAGCTCTTTGGTAGATAGAAAACTTAAAGCTCAAGTGGGTGAGTATTTATGAAGATGGGAGACGTCTATTTATACAAATCCAAGAAGAGAGAGCATTTAATATAGCCGAACGGATGATCCGCCGGTTGTCCGCGGACGTCCGACGAAACATCTACTCAAATAGTAATGGCTAGAAAAGTAGCCGTTGGATGCATTAAATGCTCATTAATGGAGATCGTTATGGATTTGAATTTAAATAGCCACCACAGCAAGAGCGGATCATCCGACGGTGATCCACGGTGATCCGCCGGATCACCCGTTTGGACCAACAAAAACTTATTGTTCCAAATGGATTGTCCGACGGATTTTTGCAGAAATTTGAAGAATGATCTGTTCGATCCAACAAAAAACTTGCTATTTCAAGACGGATCATATGACCGTTATCTGCGACAATCCGAAGGACGATCCGTTTGGACTCACAAAAACTTGATGTTCTAAAACGGATTGTCCGACAGTTGTTCGCGGTAATCAGACGGATGATCCACCTTTTAAAAATATCTCTTTTTAAGGCTTTAATTTTGCCATCCATACGAAAGTGTTTACATTGGTTTCCTATGTATTACAGACTTTTGAGAAGTTGGATATTTGACTTTATGAAGCTTCTGCGTTCCTGATTATGATCCTTTAATGAGTTTGAGTGGTAGCTAATCGATGCATGAACCTTTCATTTGATAGAGGCTTTCCTTCTGAACTTGAGAAGTAGATGAATCTAAAATAGTAGAGGCGTTAATTGTAAGTATCAAAATCATTGTGCCAACATACTGATCATGAAAAAAACAAGCAAGCCTTGTTGCAAAAGCTATAAATGCTTTATTTTTTTGCAGTAGATAGAACTGAATTCAATAGAGTATCAACATGTGCCCCGTCTCACGAGGTTTGAAAACTTCTTGAAGTAACTCATGAAGGAACTTCACAGGTGAAGGAATCCAAAATCTTAAGACTCACACAAGAATATAAGGCATTCAGAATGAAACCAAATAAGACTATTTCTAACATGTTTACTCGGTTCTTAGATATTGTTAATCTTTTATCTTCTCTTGGAAAAGAATACAACAATCATGAAAAGATACGAAAGGTACCTCGTGGATTGACCAAGAACTGGAATCCTAAAGCAACGGCTAGCTATAATTGAAGGGAATACTACCAAAATATGTTAGATTAGCGACGCCAGGAGATGCCGCTAAACAAGGAAAAAAAATGTCGCTAATTACTTTTAGCGACGAAATTAGCGACGTATTGACCATGTCACGTAATACATGGTCGCTAACAAGTTTACGTCGCTGTTCGTCGCTATAGCGACGTAATTTTGTGACGCACCTCGTCGCTAGCAATTTATCCAACTAGCGACATTCATCGACATTGCGTTGCTAATTAGCGATGTTACAATTTGTTGCTAATTGTCGCTGGCAGTTCAACTTTTAGCGACACAACAGGCGAACGTTAGCGACGTTTAGCGACTCCAGTTCTGGCAATTTGTGTTTATCACGTCACCTTTTTAGCGACGTTTTGCGACAATTTGCGATGTTATGACACTTACATAGCGACGTTCGAATACGTGCATAGCGATGAAGTTAGCGACGTTGCTTAACTAAATTTGCTGACCTGTCTATTTTGCCATGTCAGCGCTTAGGCAACGTTTTGCGATGTTTCGATTTTCAGGTTAGCGACGTTCTGATACCCCTTAGCGACGTATATTGGCGTCGCTAAGCGTCTCTAAACGTCGCTAAATCCTAAATTTAAAAAAAAGAATTCAGTATGCTTTTTATATCAACAACAGTTATATTATATAGCATTGTACCTGCTTTTAGAATGACAGTTTGCAAGTAATAGACCCGGAGCAACCCTTCATAGAATTTTCTGGATTTGTCGACCCCTTTGGTGGAACACTCAACACCGGTAAACCAATATAGAGACAAATGATAAAAATGCACTACCAGTAATCAAATAAATAGAATCCAATGATCAGAAAGAGAGGAAATAGCCGGGTGGATACAAATCCACTACCAAACGGCTATAAAAAGAGTTCGTCCGTGTTCAAAATAAAATAAACTGTCACTAAATGTATAAAATAAATACATAGAGACCCAACAATGGGTCAGCAACACGATAAATAAAAATAAGTCCAATAAAGGACTGCGCCTGGTCGGGAGGAGGAGGAGACAGTCCCCGTATCTGGGACACCATGAACCTATACTTCTCCATGGTCAGCATCACCGGTGATGACTCATCAGTAGAAGAAAGATGAGGCAATGGAACCGAGACAGTCGTTGTGAATGACGGCGCACGACTAGGAAGTGTCTGCTACATGGCTAGCAGTCTAGAGTTGGTAGAATCCATAACAGCTGCCAGCCTAGAAACCTAATTGCCCACGGCAACCTGTGACCCCTGTAACGCTTGAACGGCAAGATCTGCCCCTCTCCTGCACTGCCTGAACGGTACGATTCGTCCTTTCGCCCGTCTCCCTAATGGTGAGCTCGAGCATATCAAATCGTACGGTGAGCGCCGCATCGTCTGTTTGCGGCTGAGACTAGGGCTGCTCCGTAATCCTTCGCAACATCTCGTCACGTAGCTCAGTAAGCTGATGACGGAGTTCCTCCACTCGGACCGACTCCTGTGAGGGCTGTATGGAAATCCACACTGGCAGAGGGCCCTGGATGACTGCGTTGCCACAAAGGTGCCGTAGGATCCAGTACCGTAGTACGTACCCTTATAAAGACCACCAACGGCGGTCATCCAGAGCTCGTCCAACGTCTGAGCCGGTGGGGGCTGCGAGGATACCAGCCCCTCCCTCCGCAGATGCACTAGTAATCTCGCGCTCTAGCCTAAGATACTCATCCTAAAGAAGTGCGTATCTCGATAAGCATAATATTTACTACCAACCTAGTGTTCCACGTCTATGGATATATATTGCATATTTCTTAAGTTATACTAAATTTAATGACATGTAAAGTAATACTTACATAGCTCTGTGTAGCCCGATCATCGATGAGCTTTCCGTCCTTCTGATGGATGGCCAGGAAGACGGTCACCAAGTTGGCGTCCTCACCCCTCTTTATCTGTTATAATAATTTGGTTGTCATTGAAATTAAATATTTTATTCCTACTTCCATTAAAATAATATATTACAATAAAATACATACAAGGCGACAAAAATGTAATATCATGGGAATCGTGCCACCACACCACTTCCTTGCCCTCGTCCTAGCCGCCTTCGCCTTCTCCGACCGTTCCTTGTACCTAGGAGCGTCGAATCTAGCCTTCATTGCAGTCCACTGCTCGGGCGTGATCCAACCTTGGATCGATTTTTCGGAGCAGACTCGAGCCTTCTGGTCGTCGATCGCATCCCGGATCAACTTGGTGGCAACAGCAGAAAATTGCTTCTCGATTATCTCAGCCCAATGTGGTGGATAAAAATATGTTTTCTACAAGAATTAAATTAGTTAGTTATATAATATGCGTAAAAGATGATTTATCCTAAATGTAATATACTTTAGTTACCTTGAAGTAGGTAAACCGAACTGCCTTCCTCTCGTCCGAGGTATCCGAGTAGTTGATCCAAGGGCCTCCATAGTTGGACCTCATAAATTGCCCCAATGCCCTCTGAACTGACGGGAGACGATATCTACATAACAATAATTAAATTCATGAATATATAGATATAAGTATAAATAAATGTTAACTAATTAACTTGCTCTGTAGGCCCATCAGACCAAATCTCCATCTTCGTCTCGTCCGGAGGGGCGCATGGGGGATCGCTCGGATCATATGGAGTCAGCGTAGGTGCGACCTTCTCCACCTGCTCTTCCGTCTCCATAGTACCGTCCACAGTAGGAATATTGGACGGGCTAGGATCAGGCCTGGAACCGTCCGTCCCAGGAATACTACCACGGGCCGTCGATCCACTCGGAGATCTGAGTGGTTGGTAAACTGGAGTACTAGAAGATGAGGGTCCGGAACCATCATCCACTAACGGAGTACCACTCCGTCTATCAGTAGAACCTCTACCGGCACGGGATGCTCCTCTACCGTCACAGAGATACAATCCACTGCGTCTTGCCACACCTGATAAAAATAGATATCTACAAGATAATATCCATGCATTTAACATATCACACACTACCAAAATATGTCGATTTAGCGACGGCCAGATCCGTCACCCATTCGTCAGCAATTTGTATTAGCGACCGATCACTGACGGATCTTGGTCAAAATAATCCGTCGGCAATCAGCTCGTCGCTAATAATGATCCGTCGCTAAGTAGTCGTCAAGCGATGGAATAGCGACGGCTTTTCGTCGTCACAATACGATGCATTAGCGATGACTTTCCGACGGTCTTTTGGTCGATTTTAAGTATTAAATACTGAACTGTGTAGAAGCTAGCGACGGATAATCCGTCGATAAACCGTCGTAACAGCGTATCAGAGGGAGAGTGAGGTCGCCGACCGCTGCGGGAGAGAGAGAGAGAGAAGAGAGTTAGGTCGCCGACCGCAGCGAGAGAGAGAGAGAGGAGAGAGAATGAAATTTGGGGGGAATAAAAAGTTCCCTCCGTCGTTTCAATTTAAGTCTGGGCCCTTTATTTAGCGACGGACTAGCGTCGGATTTTATCCATCGCTAATCCGTCACTCTATTTGATACTGGCCGACGGATTATCCATCGCTACGTAGTCGAAGAATTGTCCCGCCACTTCTTCCAACAATTCTCGCCAAATAATCGACTGCATAGCGACGGCTGTGTATCCGTCGCTATATCTCCGACGACCTAGCGACGGATGAGCGACCCTTTCTCTCCCCCTTAAAATGAAATAAAAAATATATCGGCATGTCGTCGGTACTCCGTCGGCTATTTTCCGTCGCTAATAATCCGTCGCTAACGCCGATGGAAATTTTCCGTCGCTAACAATCCGTCGCTAACGCCGACGGAAATTTTCTGTCGCTAACAATCCGTCGCTAATTGACTGTATTTTGGTAGTGACAGTTTATAAAAAATAGACCCGGAGCAACCCTTTGTTGAATTTTTAGACAATAACCATGCATTTAACATATCACAGTTTATAAAAATAGACCAGGAGCAACCCTCCGTTGAATTTCTAGATAATAACCAAGTCTAGATAATAGCATCCAGAAACATCCAAGTCTAGATAATAACCATGTTTAGAAAATAAGAAACATCAAGAGTTGTAAAAACATCCAAGTCTAACACAAAAATAAGTCTACCGGAAACAAATTCGGTCAAAAGTCATATCATATTGGGAGCCCTCAACACCGGCGCAGAGAGATCTCCCTCCTCAGCCACTGTGCATAAGTAGGATCCCTGCCAGCAAGATCAATATCCATAGGAGCTGGATGACTGGAACTCCCGGTGCAACTTCGTTCTGGTGCTACCTCCTACTTCACAGCTATCTCGGCTTTAGGAATCACTTTCTCCTTAATAGTAGGAGGAAGTTCTTCCTTGACCTTCATCTCTGCTTTAGGTACCACTATCTCCTCAGCAGCAGCAAGAAGCACTACCTCCTCAGCAGTAGAAGTTCCCACTACCTCCTCAGTAGCTATCTGTGCCTCTCTCAAGCGACGTACCCGGATCATGGATGCCATATGGTAAGATTGATGGAAACATAGAGATTAAATTAGGGATTAAACAAAATAATAGTATTAGACATGTAATGTGGAAGATTCATTGTTGCATGGAGATTAATTAGTGGTTAAACATATTTTATATTTTATTTTCTTTTAAATCATCGTCTGAAAATTTATCTTTTTCGTCCTCCGCGTCCTCATCTTCCTCAACCTCCTCATCTTCGCTTTCATCTAATTCGTTTTCCTTTTCGGATACTTCTAATTCTTTTACATGATTAGACGTGTAATGTGGAACTTCTGTTGTGTCCACGTTAACTGTATTTGTTACGATAGGTAGCTCGTCCTCCTGATAAGCTATTTTGTCAACATCGTAGTTATTTCTGGGTTTAGTCTTGTATACTGCCCACCAGTCCAACCTAGTTGTTCCCCGTCTAGGATAAGTAGTGAAGTAAACTAGTTGAGCCTGACTTGCTAGGACAAATGGTTCGTATCTTTGATATCGATGCTGGTAGTTAATATCCACAAGGCCATGCTTGTCAATTTTCCAACCTTGATCTTGGATCGGATCGAACCAATCACACATGAACAACACAACCTTAGCCGGCTCTATATCGTAGTTATATGTCAATTCCACAATCTCCCGTAAGATGCCATAGAAATCATTGTCCGGATCGACATCTTTATAGTTTGTAGATCTGATACACAAACAACTATTTTTGGTCGAATCAAGATCCGAAAAGTTCTCTCTGATCGGAGCATTTGTTGACTTGAACCTAAACCCGTTCACACAATAGCTTGGCCAGATTTTGACGAAATAAATGGGCCCTTTGGCTAGAGTTCTAATGGACTCATTCTCTAGTGTTGCGTCCGAACGATCGACCTAAATACCACAAGATAAGAAATTAAATTCAGCATTTTGTTAATTACTGTACAAAGTGCATATACGAAAACTAATTACTGAGCATGTTACATATGCACTCAACCATAAAGGAAAATGATGTCTCATTTCCTGTTCCAGTTCTTCATCCGTTATGTACTGTCTACTCGACCTCACCTCATCATTAAATATACTAAAAATAACAACACATCGACCAATTAGTGTAATAATAATAATAATATTAGATACTATTACATGCATAGATGATGTAAATGTGGACGTTTTAGTTACTTATGCCTCGAGCTTCTCTACTTCATCATTGTCGCAGTTGAGTAATATATATAACTGAATAACCCTTAATTTCTCGTCATTCAGATATCTTTTTTTTTCCCTGAAGGCTTTCCGAAAGTATTGAAACAGTATTATATCATTAGATTCAAGATATCCATCGTCGTTTTTCGGAGCTCTTGTTCTATTAGTAGCAACAAGTGGCTTGAAATACATCGAACAGAAGTTTGTAATCTCCTCGAGAACATAGTCTTCACAAATAGAACTCTCGACCCGAGCCTTGTTTTTCACCTTTCTCTTTAGGTGGTTCAAATGCCGCTCAAAAGGGTACATCCACCGATAACCGACGGGCCCACCAACACGTGCCTGGTAGGAAAGATGAATTAGTAAATGCTCCATGGAGTCGAAGAACCCAGGAGGAAACACCCTCTCAAGCTTGTACAGTGTTACCGTAATATCATTCTCTTGCTTTTCTAGACGATCGACAAGCAATTTAGTAGAACAAAGATCTCTGAAGAATATGCTCAGCTCTGTCAACGGATCCAAAATGACCGACGGTAATAATTTCCAAAATGCGATCAGAATTAACCTCCCCATAAATATGTGACAGTCGTGTCTCTTCATACCCGTCAATTTGTTCTCCGTCGGGTCGACGCATCTTCTTAAATTCGACACATGCCCGTCAGGAAACTTTAGGCCTTGATCCACCTACAAAGTCTCCCTTTATTCTCCCTGTCTAGTAAGAAAATTGCCTTAGGTTGCATATACTTCCCACTGTCTTCCTTTATCAAATGCAATGTAGGACGTCTGCATATATCTTCCAAGTCCAACCTGGCATTGGGATTGTCTTTCGTCTTTTCCTTTACATTCATCACAGTATTAATTATGTTGTCAAACACATTCTTCTCGATATGCATGACATCAAGGTTATGTCTGATAAGATTGGTGCTCCAATATGGCAGGTCCCAGAATATACTTCTTTTTGTCCAATTATGAGTGCGTCCAAATTCATCACACTTGTATCCCTTTGTAGGATCTTCGATAGAACTTGGAAAATCCTTGACCTCCTTCCATGTCGTGTCTCTGGTCCACCTTGGCGGTGGATTGGCCTTCTCCACAACACCGGCACAAAAAGCATTCCTGTTCCTACGGAACGGATGGTCCTTCGGCAGGACTGTCGATGATAATCGAAGAAGCACGATTTTCCTCCGTGTTTCAAATGAAAAGCTTTCGTGCGGTCAATTCAATACAGACATGAGAGATAGCCATGAGTGCTCCATCCAGATAACATTCCATAGGTCAGAAATTCGTTGATGGTCCACATCAGTGTGGCCCTCTTCTCAAAGTTCTGTTTTCTGGAAACATCATACGTGTTGGCACCTACTTCCTACAGCTGATTCAATTTATCTATCAACGGCTGTAAGTACACATCGATATTCCTTTTTGGATTATTCGGACCCAGAATGATAACCGTTAGGAACATGTAAGGAGTCTTTATACACATCCACGATGGTAGGTTATACGGAGTGACAATCACTGGCCAACACGAATATTGGTAACCCGAAAGTCCGAACGGGATAAAACCGTCAAGGATAGCCCCAATCTTATATTACGCGGATCAGAAGCAAAATTTGGATACTCTCGATCAAAGTTCTTCCATGCTTCTCCATCGGATGGATGATCCAAAACTCCATCGATCTGTTCCCACCTGTTCCAACTCATGTTCTCGGCAGTCTTCTTCACCATGAACAACCTTTGCAATCGCAACGACAAAGGCAAGTAGTGTATCGAATCGGTCGGCTTCCTTATACCGGGAGTCCTACTTGAACTTGTTACCTTGTAGCAATCAACACCACAAAATCTACACACATCTTCATCCTTGTCGTCTTTGTAGTACAACATGCACCCTTTGCGACATGCATCAATTTTCTCGTATCCCATCCAGAGAGATCTCACCATCCTCTTAGACCAGTAGAAGTCTTTAGGTAACTTTGCACCCTTCGGCAAGATCTCTATAATCAACTCGATAATTCGGTTGTAGCATTCTTGAGACATGTTCAAATCGGACTTGATGCTCAGCAGTCTTGTAACCACTTCCAACGGTGAATGATCCTTACATCCAGGGTACAAAGGAGTCCTTGCATTCTCCAGCAACTCATGAACTTCGTAGCATCGGCATTTGGTGCCTCCTCAGCCACATCATGATTGTTCGGATCGAAATTAGGCCCAGCAGTATCAAAAACCATGTTCACCCATCCTTCGTCGTAACCAGCGTGGTCATGGACATCCATATACGTCAAATTAGGCTCCAGCTCCGATGCTAAAGGCACAAGTTCTCCGTGTGAGGTCCACTGATAGTAATTCGACATGAAACCTCTCAAGTACAAATAATATGTCACGTCCACTTCTGGATGATATTTTATGTTACGATATCTCACACATGGACACTTAATTTTGGTACGGTCCATGTACTGAGGGAACACCTTGGCGAACTGGAAGAACTGCTCTACCCCTTGTATAAATTCATCCCACACATGGCACATGTCATCAGGATGATAATTGTACATCCACAAACGATGCCACATACAATAATTCATATCCATTTGACAATAATTCTGCAAAGATGGATATACATTATTCTAGTATATTCCAAATGGATGCATATACACATGAGTATTAATGAGTGTCGTCACGTGTTCAACAAGAAGGCCCCCTCTCTTCCCCCTTCTGACCCCCTACTTTCCTGTTTCTCATTCGACTCTCTCAGCCTCCTATTCTGCAATATATGATATCTACCTCAACCTCAGACTAGAGAAGTGTGGTTGTATTAATATTAACCAAGATTCACAGTATCGGTATCAGTATTATTTACGGTTGATATCATGAATCTCATGGCTTCCTCTACCAGAGCAAAATGTAAAACCAAACGTGAAGCAATGCTTCATATTCAAAACATCAGTGTCACATCCCGCGCCCAAAATACAGTGAACCGGATGCGTAACAACATCCCCAGGCTACGCGACATACGAATACTCTAGTACCCATATTCGCGATTGTCGCCCTTAAGGTTTTATGATAGGTTTATTTCAGGTCATACCTTGCATAACAAAATCAATATCATTCTAAAAGTGACATTCTAAGCTATAAATAGGAAATAGACCTTTCTACCCAGTATAACAATTTACCCAAATATAACTATATATAATATAGATATATACCTAAATTGAAGATAAGAGAGCATATGATTCCAACATGATTGCCTTCAAACCCAACATCTCGCTTCTCTTCAAAATACAACAACAGCTTTCTTGGAATATTTCTTCAATCTAGTAAACAATACTAGGTCGTCAAATGACATGCAAGCCCTCGGTCAAGGACGAGAAAATAAATAAATTAAATTAAGAAACTCTGAAGTGATCGGATGATCAGAATTCCAAAGTAAAAGAACTGATAAATTGATTCAGATGAATTATAGTGTTAACAAAAAATATGACTCTGACTAGATTCTATTCTAGTGAATTCCTTGGTGTTCTTCCTACAACAAGATCTTAATAACTCATAATTAACAACTACAATCACAACATCCTAACTTCACTACCACTATCACAACCAATTTACCTATATGATGCAAAATGCAATTCTTTTGGAGAACAACATTTGAATACCACAACAACTAGTTTTTCGGCAATAATCCCGTATACCAGGGATCAGGCTGTGACTTGGTGGCACGGTGCTTAGAATCCGGCCCTGCCTCTCATGGGCTTAAATATGCTAAGTCTCTCTTGGACTTAGAAAAATTTACCTATTCGATGTTGCTGTCGAAATAGGTGTAAAGATCTGATGGCACGGGATTTAATTTGACCCTGCCTCCCTTGGGCTAAATAGTAATTTATGACTGGATGGCACGGTTATTAAGAATCCAACCCTGCCTCTCATGGGCTAAGTGAGCTAAGCCTTACATACTCAATTCGTATGGCCCTACGAACGAGTTTAAATACTGATCAGCTTTTGTTGTTATTATACTGCGAAAGTTCGTAGGTGGTATTCATGTTGTTCTCCCCCGCCCAATGTTAAGCATCCACAATCAATGTATTTTTATTATCTTTATTTAACTCTGCTCTATATACCATCCTTATTTTGATATGCAAAAGAATTCTTAAGATACAAAAGTGTATCTTGTATATTTCACAAGATTAAAGTATAAGAAAAATCTCAAGGTTCATATATCCAATATTTCCAGGATAATGTCATAAATGCATGAATATCGAATTAGGAGTACAATCCATCTAATATGGTACAGAGCAGAATTATGAAAATTGAGTTAGGTTGCCCTTGCGTGACACGTGTCCGTATCCTACGTATCCTAAACTCTTTCTAAATCGCCTTCTAGTTACATTTTATTTATAATAGGGTTTTCCTAGAATTTTTTTAGGCTTATTAGAATAACCCAAATTTTCTAAATGTCAAAAATTTGGCTAATCCTTAGAATTTCCAAAAATTTCGGCAGAGTTTCCTTTGTATTATTAACTCCAAAAAATTCACAAGAGACAATAATATGAAATAATAATAACCCCGGGTTCGCCGACCTTTTCGGTGGAGCAACCCTCAACACCGGAACACACGCATTATGTATATATGAATTGTAAACTCATAAATATGTCTTATTTTTTACCCAGCAAGCATACTTAGCATATATTACCAATTGCAGCAATGGATAGTAGCAATTGGTTATTGCTCTGGTACTCATTTTTTAAACAAAGTAAACAAGCATTTCTCATGGACAACCACAATTCAAAAAAAAATGAATTATATCAATAATCAAATAGATTACTTATTTTACAATTGTAAGGTATTGATCAATCAACAATTCAAGCACAAATTTTATTTGAACATAAATACGATTAGCAAACACCTAGCTATATAAAATTATGAAATCCATATTTTTGGAAGTTTTCAAAGTTCTAGATAACTTCAGATTGATGAGCAATTGAATCTATCAATTCGTATTGATCAATCAACAATTCAAGCACAAATTTTATTTGAACATAAATACGATTAGCAAACACCTAGCTATATAAAATTATGAAATCCATATTTT
>JANAVB010012956.1:0-103452 GCA_029216955.1 Iris pallida | reverse complement strand
CACTAACAATTATCAATATGGACATCTTTTGGACGTATACATGTCTACATGGGTTTGGACTTGGTTTGGGTCCAGTCCGAGCTAAATCGGTACAACCAGATCTCCTAAAATCATAATCTTAATTAATATATAATTAATTAATCAATAGGGGTTAAGTCGCAACTTAGCCTGGTTTTCCTAGTTGGGACATACTTATGGCTCGGCCTCCCTTGTCATGGCTGAAACTAGTTAAGGCACACCACGGCACTATCCGTGCCACGATTTCTAGTCGTCTAGTACTTCAAAACTCAACCGTGGCTAAAGTCATCTACCGTAATAATTATCTAATTAATTATTATAACATTCTAAAAATCACCATTTAAATCAATTAAATTGTAAATAAAAATATTTCAAATTTTCGGAAGGAGAGCTACAAATATACCCACCTTAAAAATAATTTCATCCTCAAAATTCTAATTCATAACTATTCCTTAAAATTCAAAAAGAAAGTCTACCTTAACCTTGATCTCCTTAATTTTAATTCCTCAAAATAGTTTATATCCTCCTCTTAGCCATTTTGTAACTACATAACCTCTGGGACTTCTACCCACCTTTGGTCATACTACTCCTCAAAACTAAAATTTTATAATCTTCTAACTAGTTGCTAACAATCCTACCAACAGATATCTAATGCATATGGCATCTATAATCCTCTCCTATCTATCAAGCAACCCAAAATTTAACAAGCAACAAAATTACACAAGTAGAAATATTGATAAATTCTAATAAGCATGACCATTCGTCGCTCTGAAATATGAAGGACAGGAAGATAAGAAAGAATAATCGAGAGCAAATATGAAGTTTCAAGAGCGGTAGAATATCCAATGATGCAAATAGAAAGAAAGTTTATGAACCATTGACTTATTTGCTAGATTGGGCTACTCTAGTCCAGTCACTTGTTAAATTGAAGAACCCTTGTTTCTTAGAGGGGCTTGCAATCCATGCAACACAGAAATTTTATTCTCAAATTAATCTAAATATAATAGAACAGAATTTAAGAAATCAAGATTATGATCTTTTTCGTGGTTATTTAAACACACGAACAAGGGATATAAATGCAATACAAGATCGTATCATGACTTCCAGGTAACTAGAATACGGGTTACGAATGACTTCACATTCTAAGAGGTGGAGACTACAAATAGGTACAGGGACCTATTTCAGATAGTTCGATTTTTTAGTCCAAATATGGTGGTATGTATGGATGGATTTTACTGGGTCTTAATGGGTTCCCTGATTGGACATCAATCGTTCGTTGGATGAACCTTGGATTTTAATCTATATAGACTGGACAAGATCCAATGATAAAACTATTCCTATTAGGTTTGGGTAACCTAGAATAGGTTTCCACCCAAGTGTTGAGCTAGTTGCCAGTCAGGTTGGTTAGTTAGGTCCTTATAGCCCAAAAATGTGCCTTCAGTGACTTTTGTGTTTAAGTAGTACGTGAGGTCTCAATTTGGTGGCACACTCGTGGCATGTGCGTAGTGGACTTCGAGATCACAACCATATAATGGGTCGAATGAATTGAGTCGAGGTTGAAGCTCTAATGGAAGTTGGGAAGTATACCGATATTATGGTAAGGGTTATAGCTAGTCCTTTTGATCTGAAAGTCGTACCACAAATAGAGTACAAGGGGACGTGTTTGAGTGGGACATAATATACCTAGATGAAGGTGGACTCGTCTAGATCTTGTATATGAAATTTGTTGGAAGGTAACAGCTAGTATCACGCTCCAAATATTAACGTCACGGTCAGGGACACCAAGGATCTAAATAAAGTGTTTGTTTATAAGGCACAAATTATATATTTTTATTTTTTTAGTGGGAACCAACTTATCTGTTCAATCGGTAATACTAGTAAATCCTAAAATTTAGAGATTGACATCCTATATACGTCAGGAATTTATTTTTCGAATTTAAACCAAGACAAAGTTTAAGATGAATGAAGTTAGAGCAATTAAGTCATGATCACGGGGTAATAGATACCGTGATACGATAGGTATGGGTCCAGTTTTAAGATCGTTTTCCAATTTCGAATAGACGGAACGTGCATTCCGCAATAGCTTTCATGGCCATAGATGATATGGCGAGCTAAGTTTAACATTCTAGGTGTAACTTTGCTCAAATATGGGTATTTGCTTTTCTTTCATTAAGTAAAAGGAAAATTACTAAAGAGTACCAGGAAGAGGGAATCGAATCTGAATACGGGGTTCCAAAGGGGATCGCACAATTCGAGAGAGTTTTTAAGGCAGTTGCGGATGAGATCCTAGAGACATCTACATCTCAATCCGCGTAGGTTAATCAGAGGGAGAGCGGACCTGAGTGCACTATGGTTGATCATACCATAATACATCAATTCTGATTAGACAATATATTAGTAGGCATCTCCAATAAACATATGTCTTGAATCAAGCTCGATAAAAGAGTGAGCTTATAAAACTAGGCTTTAATAGCAGCGTTGGTCAAGGTAGTCAAAATACAAGTATGCGAGATTTTTGAAAGGAGGCACAAGTAGTTCGAGTTTTGTGAGAATTAAAACTTTACTTGGTGTTCTTGCTTATACAGTCATCCTACTATCTTCTTATCCATATGGCCTTGGTCGACTAATGGGTTATGGACCTCTAAATTCCTATATTCTAGGTAAACCTATTAGTGTCAGTTAATTACCTCGTTAATAGATCACAAGGACCACGAAATGCTATGTTGGGAGACATGCTACCCAACTTACAGAACTTTCACTAGTATCGGATTTGGATCTTTAGTGGACATACAGGGCAGCTTCCTATCCTTTGTAGTATCCTAAATTTGTAATCACGTTTGAAGCCATTTTACCGAGAATTTATGCCTCGCTAGTGTACACATAGCTGCATTAAACCCTTGGTTCCACAACTCAAGGTATGTTGCGATAACGAGTACCCTATCAACTCTATCTAATCTTGACATAACAACTCAAGGATGAAATAAGACGACCAAGACATAATTTTAATAATGTTCGATCACCCACGCTTACTTGAAATTATTTTAACTTAGGGGTCATGCCACGCCAGTGCGCTGCTGGCAGCAGTGAACCTGCAGTCTCGATAATTCAAATAAGTGACGACAGTGCACTGCTGTCTTGTCATCCCAACTCATCAAAATTATTCTAACTATATCCCCAAGAATATCAAAGGAGTTTAAAATATCATACAAGTTGATAAAGATAGAGAAAGTGCAAGTATCTGTTCTTCAAGTATAAGATCAGCTTCTTAAAAGAAAATAATTGATTAGGAAGGATAATGATCGAAGTCGAAATAAGTAAAAAAAAATCTTATAATCCATATTCCATGGATATTCAGTATTCAACGATTGAGAGGAAACTTTTGAATCCAAAAACTTAACTCGAGATTAATAGACAATTGAGTAAGAAGTTATTTTAAAAATAATTCCTTAGGTCCAAGGAAAAGAATATAAGTGATAAGAACTTATGATATGGCGATGTTTAGAAAAGACATAAGACAAAATTGTACAAATGATCATGATTAGAAAGAAAATGAACGAGTGCAAAAGAAATATAAACTTAAATTTATATTTCTCTAATATTCAAGATCGAGGGTAAATATGTATAAAGCACTATGTCTACCTATTATGAATATATTTATACACAAATATATGGCCTAAGCAAATCCCAAAATATCCTTCTAAGAGAAGGTTATCCTATTTCCAAGTTAAATATAAATTTAGATAGCAATAATATATATATTATATTTACTATATAATTTATAGAAATTACTCACAATACTAGAAATGGACTACTAATATATATCAACATCTACATATCTACATGGACGACGTTGGTCGCACTATATGACCACCAGGACATGGGTTGGGTTCGGGCTAGTTTGGAACAACCAGGTCTTCTAAAAGCTAATAATCCTAATAATAAGTAATTAAATTATTCTTAGGATTATGTCACGATTTGGCCTGGTTTTTTCTGGTTAGTGCACACCTATGACTCGGCCTTCTCTACCATGGCTAGAACACTAGTCAAAGTAATCGACCACACTCTCAGTGCCAAAATTCTTGGTTATCTTGCACTCTAAAACTTAACCGTGACTAAGGCCTTCTATAATAAATATTTATAAAATTCTAAAAATCACATTTCAATTCAAACAAATAAATAAAATGATATTTTCCAAACTTTCAGAAAAAGGAGTTACGTATCTACCCACTTTAGAAATACTATCGAATCAGAATACAATAGTGCATCCTTCTATAAAAATCATCTAATCGGATTTGGAATTCGATGAGACCTATGTAGCAACCTTTACTACCCAACTGTCAAATTAAACTAGGGACTCCTAGTCCTAACCATTCTCCTAAAATTGACTTACTCCTAGTTGTGAATGAGCATTTCCTAGTCGCAGGCTCGTAGTAGTACGACTAATATGGTACTACCACGAGTTCGCACAATTTGCAAAAACTGACCTGTATGGGCCACCACAAAAAACTTGTCACGACCCGCACCCGTTTTTCTGATACGAGACGTGTCCAAGCCAGCATACGCAGCAGATTCGACGGTAGAACGCTGTCAAGCCCACAATAAATAAATGCTCAAAATAAACTTTATTGCTCATTCACATTTCTGAATTGATTACAACATTTATAATTAAAGAAAATACAAGATTCTTACAATTAATAAAAATGATACTATTTCTATCTAATTTCTAGATTTCTGCTTACAAGTACACCCATATCTCCCAATGCTAAGTGAAGCCACAACTAACCTGAAAAATATTGGTTTCCAGTCAGGAATGGAACAAGTACGTTCTCACAACAGTTTTAATAAATGACAAAATCCACAAATATGTAAATAATAATGAAATACATGTCGAAAAGATAAGCATGGAATCATAGCAAGAACTGAGCATGGTAAAAATGACAAGTGAGTACTAAAACAGAGTAGACATATAGCTAGCAATGTGTACTGTAGAACCAGAAATTGTACCTATCTAGTGAGTTGAAATACTAGTTCGACATGTACATTGCTAAGGATAAATCCGACACCCAGCACATGAAATGTGTGACTGCTATTAGACACGAATAAGATCCAACACCCCACACGTGAAGTATGCGACTGCAATTAGATATGAATAGTTATGGATTTGTTTACATGTCTAGAGTATTTTCTCGCCCGACCAGTACTTATGGATCCAAACATGTCACGAACACGGTAATATATTGGTCACGAACAACATATAAAGAATCCATAACTACTATCTCGTGTAACATCATTTCAAGAACCAATAAGTATCAATGTAAAATACTACTATGCACATGATTCATAGAGATAATCAAATATAACTATCAGAGATGTACTCGCCTGATGTCCTGTGCTGGTGAAACTGATAGTAAAACCACTCAGATAAGTCACTAAAGTCAACACATACAAAAGTCTCCGGAATGCTGAAATAAATATTACCAATATTTTCAGAATAGTCAAATTAGCTAAGATTGCCTGTCCTGAAGTCTAATTCTGGACACAGGGGCAAAACGATAATTTCGGGTCAAAACGGTATCCGCCGTTAGACCCACTTTGCACTGATAAGCGTGCCAAAGCCTATGGTCTCCAAAGTCATCAAACTATATATCTAGAGGTCCAATTTTTGATATGAACCCAACCGTATGTCCAAAGTTGGATTCTGACGGGCCGTGCACAAAATCATCCGTTGAGTCTGGATCGTGGGGCCCGTAAAACGGTGATTCGATCAAATATCTCAGAATCGGACCAAACTTGGCATATAGGACCATAAAAATGATATAGCCCTATTGACGTAAGTTTCATTTCGATCTGACGAGCTGTGTACAAAGTAATTGAAAAATTTACAAAGAGGTCCGATACGGTGAATTTCGATGGATGCGCATCAAATTTTTCACGCACACGCAACCAATTTGAATTTCGTCAAAGTCCACACATCCGCGAAGTCGATACGCACCTTTCGATACTTTTGGTTCGCGGTCATGTCGCCCGGTTTGGTGGGACGTACGTCGTATCGGAGGAATTTTCTATAATTTTAAATATTTTAAAACTATTTTTTGCCAATCTTTGGAATCCGATTTCTCGGTACGTAGTCGATAAAATCAACTTCTGTAAATTGGGTTATGGAGTCTATATGTTATCTAAGTCTGTCATCAGTAGGTTCCAGAAAGTTTCTAACAGTTGGTTCAGAATTCGCCTTACAATCAAGGGTTTTGGGACTCTATTCTTGTTCTGTTTTCAACGGTTTTCATCGATTTTTACCTCAAATTTTTTAACAATCGGGTTAGCTATTCCTAATTCTATCTACTAGGGTTTTAAGAGGGTCAACTAGTCTTCGTGCAAGATTTTACGAAATCGAATATGATCTAGTATACGCGGAGGAACTACGATGAAAACGGACCTACCTGGCTTGCGCACACTGACTATGGCCCGCGGCTGCTGCTACACCTGGCCGGCCGGTGGCGCTGCCGCGACGGCGATCTGACGCCGGGGAGGGTCGCCAGGTGTAGAGGGTGGTCATGGCGAGGGATGGCATGGGTTAGGGTTTAGGTTTTCGTTTTCTTCCGTTTTATATGTGGAGCAAGGAGGGTTCGGTTACAGTCGCGGGTGCCTGCCGAATGCCCAGGCTCGGGCTCGAGCTGGACTGAGGCTGGGCTTTGGTTTTGTTTTAGTTTTTTTTCTAAATTTTATTTTCTTTTCTCTATAGTTATATGTGTTTATATATCTATTTATATACACACACACATATACCTTTATATATATATCCTTATATTTATACATATATATATACCACAAATTTCATACAGACAATAAAATATTTTAAATATAATCAATATTTTAACTATATAAAAATCATAATTCTATATATATAAAATTTATATAAATAAAATTAATTTATATATATATATATATATATATATATATATATATATATATATATATATATATATATATATATATATATATATATAAAGCCTAATTCTCGTATTCTATAAACCTATTTATATATCTAAATAGATGTATATACATGTATATGTGTACCCATGTAGATACTAATATGACATATACCTATAATATATCCTAAACGCAAAATCTAGTAAATTATTCTTAGCACCTTATTTATTATGTAAAACTCTTTTATATAAGAAATACTTATTTATCCACTAAAATAATTACACTAATTAAACTACACCAATAATTATCTACATGGACATCATTTGGACGTACTACATGTCTACATGGGTTTGGGCTTGGTTCGGGTCCAGTTCGACCTAAATTGGCACAATCGAATCTCCTAAAATCATAATCTTAATTAGTATATAATTAATTAATCTATAGGGGTTAAGTCGCAACTTAGCTCGATTTTTTTAGTTGGGACAAACTTATTGTAGCATTTGGTTTCCTAGTATTAAAATTTTATTTTGGATAATATTTTTTCATTTATATTTATATTTTATTACTATTATGTATAGACTGGTTAGAATTATTATTAAATAGATATTTGATTTTGGGATTCCAAGGGGGCGCACTTAAGCCTATAGTTGAAGTATGATACTGTTTGGGTTATATACTAAAAGCATCACTTAGTAGTAATCATTATTTCCTTAAATTTTGAATGAGAATCATATGGGCAAATGTTTGCATATTGTATTTATTGCAAGTGTTAATGCAAATGTCTGATATTCTATATTATAGATAATATGGTGTGTGGTGTCACACAGAAGATCATATTATCGGTTTCCTATGGAGTATATAAATAGTTCACAACCTAGATGGACTTGGACAATCTATTGGAAAGGTTGTAGTGTAATCTGGTATTAGTCTATCTTGACTATAGGTTTACACTAGTACACTTTGTGTGTATTGAACATGACCACTTGAGGTTGTTCTATTTGTATTGACTACATAAGAGAACAAACACCTCCGTTATTATGGATGCTTGTGCTCTTAATCCGGATATAATAACGAACATGTATATGCAGTGTGCATTACTTTGACTCACAAAAGAGTGAGATTCATTATGGATCAACAACCTCTATGAATTGGGTAATAACATTGTATGTATGATGGGCGTTTGATTATAAATGGAATCCATGTCCTGATACATTGGGTTGATCATGTCCCCTTAAGGAGCTCATAAGGATTGTCATGTAAACCTTGCAGGTGGATTATATCCGACATGACAAATAAAGTTGAGAGGTACTACTTAAGGATAAAAGATGTCGAATCAATATAGTTGTCAGTAACTTAATTTAATTGATGGACATACGATATCTTAACATGGGAAGCCAAACGAGCATATAATAAAAGGAGCCCAAAAACATAATTTGGGATTAGGGAGGTAGTGCAACAATAGCTCATTAGGGGGACCGAGCTATTGTTAATGGGCCTGGATTGTGTGTTCGGGATGAATACGGGATAACCAGATCCGTTAGGAGGCCTAACCCTAATTTTTTCTCATGGTCCCCTGCCGTAGCCTATATATATCCTCTATTCTCTGGCCGCCAGATTACTGATCAAAAATTTGAAACTTTCCTCTAAATTCGTGATTCACGTAAGGATAGAAAGAGAGGGCTGCCAAGGAGAAGAAAAGGTTGGGAGATCGTCGCCCACACGACATCCAACTGGAGGAAAGAATACGTGCAGAAGATCTCGGGATCGTCCGCTCGAGATTGCCAGGAATTACTTGTCTCCTTTCCGTCGCAGGTATAATTCGTGAACCCTAGTTTCCGCCTATGAAGGGTTAGAACACGTATTAGATCTGTTTAACTTTCTATCGATCAATACGCACACCAAAGGAAGGGTCTGGGAATCTCCAGTTCCATCAGATACAATTAGGTCACGTAAGGTTTATAGGGTCCCTAGATTGTCCCAAATATGTTATTTTATTATTTTAGTTTTTTTGTAATTTTTGGGCATTTTTGGTTAATTAAAACCTATAGAATTTATTTTTCCATGGGCTTTTACGATTTACTATGGGGCCACACGAAGTGATTTGAGGCAAAACTTTTTATTTAGGCCATAGACTCCTAGAAATAGTTTCTAGAATTTTCTAGGATTTTGATTTTTTTGGGGATTTATTTGGAGTTAAAATGAATTTTTAATGATTTTCTGCAATTAAATTAATTAATTACACAGTCAGCAGTCCAGTCAGTCTGTACAGTCAACCAGGATGGCCCGTGGGTCAGCCACTAGCGGCCAAACAGTGGGTCCCTGCTGTCAGTCTAAAGAACAGCTGGGTGCAATTCTTTCTGAGTCCAAGCCGGACTCGGATAGCCGAGCCGAGCTCGAATTCGAGCCGAGCCGGATGCACCCTAGCTACATGATTGCACCCATATCCGCTCAGATGCTGCAACATGGTAGCCTTAGCCCAGCCACTGCTCGAGCTCCACCGACTCTCTCTCTCTATATATATATAAGTATTCAGTTATTTCGTAAACCTAGAAATTCCAGCAGCCTTTTTGTGGGAGAGTTCTAGTAGTCCTCGACTTTGCGGAGCGATTGCCGCCAATCTCGATGTCCGTTTCACTACGCCGTTTTTTTCTTAGAAGTGTATTGAGGTTAGGTTTTCGAATATCTACTTTATTTTCTGTAATGTTGTGTTCGAATTTCTGGATAATTATTTGAGTGTCGGTTGTCCAAAAATTAATGCGTCGTACGATTTTTGAGATTTCGAGTGATTTCGAACTCTGATTCATGATCCGTTTGAAGTTTTGAAAAGCATGACACCGATCTCTACAACATATAATTTTTTTCGAAATTTAGATTTTCATCTAATATTTTATTTTGTTCGTAGAAGTCAGATTTGGTCAACGGTTCATCGATTTGGTCACGGTTAGCCATAATGGCGATAACTTTTGACCAAATCGTGATTTTGTGGCATGGTAGATTCCAGTACACTCATGGTGCTGAAATCTACCATGTTGTACACTTCAAACTTTTGAAGTCGTAACGTTTAACTAGTTAGTCAATCATACGTCTCGTTTTGCGTGCTACGGGTCCCAAATTTGGAACCGTGACTTTCCTTGGCCAACTATTTATGTTTAGATTCTATTTTTAGATTTAAATAGATTAAAATAGGATTTTAGATGATTTACTCCAGAGTTAGAATAGTACTAATTAAGTTGACCCATTAGTCACATTCTAAGATTTTTATAGTGGGAATCGTTGATCTAACTTGTGGTTTTTATATGACGGGGTAGATCGGACTACGACGTCTTGACTTGTGACTTCCCTTACTAATTTTATACTGCATATATCTTCGTGTCATCTTTTCACTATTACTCCCTTATGGTTCATGATTGTCATTGTTCATAATTACTATTGTACACGAGAGTTAGAATCGGTTGGATATACATACATGTTCATGTCTTACTCATTGTTTTCTATTGTTTACAGTTTATCGTAGTGGACATGTATTGTGAGTGAGTCGGGCGGGGGATTATAACAAGTAAGCATGTGATCAACGAATTGAATACAGATCCCCTATACATTGATTGAATAATATCAGTCATGCACCACACGTATGACTGACGGATATCCCAAGCCGTCTATATGCTAAAAGTTGGTATTCTAAAACACATAGTACACATGACTTAATCATTGTTGCTTTATTATCTATTGTTCTTCTTTATCAAGTCGACCTTCTTATTGTCATCATGTCTTAGTGGTATGTCAAAGTCTACCTTCATATTGTTATCATGTCTCAGAGGTACTTCCTTATCATACAATGTCATGCCTATACTTATCTTCAGTTACTTTTCTTTTATCATTTCTTCATGCTTGTATACTATATTGTGTAATGTAGTGTTATGGTGATCTTGCTCCAATCCCGACTGGATAACTATTTTTCAGTATTAGACGAAGGGATTTGCCCCGAGGTCTACGGTGAGTATGTTGGTGACCATGATATTACTGGTGTACCCGATTCCAGCATTTATGCGAATTAGCATATTTTCTTCCTTATGGATTCACATTAGTTAGTAGTTATAGTTATAGAGTTTATTTTGTTTTATTTTCTGCTATCCGGGTTTGTTCCCGAGACTTTTCTGAGTTGTAGTGGATTATTTGATCATTATAATATTGAGACTATTGGATATTATATTTTTGGTTAATATTGATGGCTTAGTTGTGGATGATTTATATGCGTGTTGTGCTTATTATGGACCATTGTTATCATAGACAGCATACTACCGTCGATGCTGCGGTGTAGGCTGGACTTGGCCATGTACTCGTATCCCGAAAAGCGGGAACGAGTCGTGATACTTATGGCTCGGCTTTCCTTGTCATGGCTGAAACACTAGTCAAGGCACACCACGGCACTATCCATGCTACGATTTCTAGTCGTTTGGTTCTTCAAAACTCAACCGTGGCTAAAGTCATATACCGTAATAATTAACTAATTAATTATTTATAATATTCTAAAAATCACCTTTTAAATTAATTAAATAATAAATAAAAAATATTTTAAAATTTCCTGGAAGGGGAGCTACACAAGGGGAGACGCTCTTCTAGCAACAACCCCAAGGACGAAAAAGGCAAACAAGCCATGACTGTCAACATCTCCAAAGGTTCAGTAACCATGAACCCCAAGTCTGCAGAAGCGCTAAAGTCGAGAGAGACTTACTCCTTCAACGACGACGATATGCTGAAACTCATCGATTTGCTGACGAAGAGAGGCATACTGTCTCTCCCAACACCAAAGCGCCCAGATGAAATGGGGAAGGTGGACAACCCTAAATACTCCCTTATCATTAGTATGTCTACCATTTGACATGAGATTGCTACATGTTGAAAAGACAGATTTAGCACCTCATCGACGCCAAAGTCATATCACTTCACTATGAAGAAAAGACTGTCACGGACAACATGGTTACTCTCCACTTTAGAAGTTTCCCTAAACATAGAGGCACAAGATGGGGTCGTCCCCATCCCGAGGGCGACAATAGAAGTAGTCAATGTTCCACCAGCGTGTGACAACGCTCAATGGCTCATCCCGTTCTCCACACCACGAGGCGAGGTCATGTGGGTCTACCTCGACCTTACTTCCAACATGATGGCACCTACAAATCCCTCTGTCAAAGGGAAAAATGTCAGGACATGTCGCATGGTCTCGACATCGACTGATGATACCGTGGTGACCACTCACTCAGTACGACAGCAAGAAGAGACCATGCTCTAGAGTGGCAGCACCTCTACCAACTATAACCCCTGCTCCTGATACATCAGAAGCAGGCCCGTCACAGACTCCTACCGTAGATAGATAAAAAGCAAAAGCAGGTTCACTTCGAAAAACCTCTGAGGAAAGAATCAGCAGTAGGGCCTGACATGCTGGCATAGCTAGCCAATACACTGGCTAGATTGTCACTCTTCGAGATCCTTTATCTCTCCAAAGAGACCCGAGATACGCTCAGCAAAGCCTTGCAGAACGTCGAGTCCTTTCTTACTCAGGTGCGACCACCCAAGGAAGACCCTGCGGCCTGCCCACATTGTCACAGTATGGTCGAAGTGATCCCCAGTATCACTTTAACCCAGCAAGACCTGCTGCTTAAGAATAACCGGCATAATTGGCCTATATACTATACAGGGTATGTCGGTGCCATTAAAGTCGACCGCATCCACATCGACCCAGGCTTCTCCCTCAGTATTTTCCCAAGGAGTTTGCTCCAAACTCTATGGATTTCGATGCATCGGATGACTATATCGAACACAACAATCAACGGCTTCAACGTAGGGAAGAGCGAGCCCCTAGGCAAAATTTGATTGAAGTGCTAATAGGTGACCTCGATACTGAAGTGACTTGCTATGTCACCAATGCTGACATAAACTACAATATGCTATTGGGACGAGCGTAGATTCATGAGTACATGATCATTCCTTCTACTCTCTATCAATTCATGAAGTATGTGGCTAGTGACGGGACTATCAAAGCCAAATTCGCTGACATCGACCCATTTCGGGGATTTAAATCCTACTGTACGGATGCTGATCTGTACAAGTCAGTCTCCTGGGACGATGAAAGCAATGATGCCGACGATGAGGCAGAGACGGTCTCAGAAAGTGCAACGGTTACTGACGAACCACTAAAGGTTCGACTGAAGGGAAAAACCCCAAGGTATCAGTGCCCCTCGTCGTCAAGCTCCGACGAAAAGCGCCATCTTTGCCCTCGATGACGTTAGATGATGGCAAGGAGCCTTTATGAATAAAGCAACCCTGGAGGTCCCCAAAGTCAACCGTGAAGGCGCAGGAACCTCCGACCGTAGCCCCCTTGGTGGTCAAGCTAAAAGGGAAGCGTCCTCCCATTCCTCCCTCGACAACCCTAGTCCTCACCGATAAGGAGCTAGAAGATTACGTCTGCGCCGATACCGAAGAGCACTCTTTAGATGATGTAATCCCTCGGGATAAAATTTCTTATTTTATTAATAGAAAGTTGTCTTCGAATTACTCTCTTTGCATGTTGGAACACTAGATATTTCTTAGATAACTCTCTATGTTTGTCATAATCACAAGTGACAACCGCCAACCTTGTGAGCCGAGTTGTCCCTTTCCGGGGCTCTAACTTCCTAGTTCTAACAAGGAAGAAGGAGGAGGTACCCATCATTTTTGGACGATTGGAGCATCCTCAGCGATTATCTTCAAGAGAACCAGAACACGATAATTGTAAGATGCAACTCTACCGTTACGTGACTTAAGCCAAACACCTCATCAATAAGATGGGTTACGACTTGAACAGCAACAAAGGACTCAACTATGGTAAAGGTCGGTGCCTTCCCTTACGGATTCGAGCTCTAAAGGAAAAGGCTGAAAACTATTACCAGTGCACCCGTCGGGGGTTAGGTTATGTTACACCCACTTCAACTTCAGAAGATTCAGAGACGGAAGTCATGATGCATTCACACTCTTCTGACTCCTCAACCTGTAACTCTGATACCAGTACCGGTCAGGTCTTCAAAAAGATGCTGTCCGCTAACAAGGTCTCCATAAATCCTGCGGTCGAGGACGAAGACCAGATGTTCGAATACTTCGAAGATGAACCCTGGGCACAGCTCCTAGGATCTCAATGTGAATGACATTTTGAGCAACTCGAACCTTCTACCGAAGATGAAGTCATCCAGGTCGAGTTGGGAAAGGAGGCCTCTTCTAAGCCCATCTTCATCAGCAAAAGCCTGACAAAAGAAGACAAGGAATCTCTGATACAGCTTATCTAAGAATACATCGACGTCTTCACTTGAAGCTACGAGGATATGCCTGGTTTAGACCCACAAGTCACCATGTACCGCCTCAACATCTCGCTCGATGGTAAGCTTGTCAAACAGCAATAGCGTAGGTTTTGCCCCAACATCATGGATGCTATCGATGAAGAAGTCAACAAACTCATTGAGAGTGGCTTTATTCGGAAAGAGAAAACATCCAGATTGGGTGGCAAATGTTGTCCAAGTGACTAAGAAGAACAGGAAGATATTTATCTGAATAGATTTCAGGGATCTCAACTCAGCCTGTCCTAAGGATGAGTTTCCCCTCTCGATCACCAACGTGATGATTGATAACACCTGTGGCTTTTAGCGCATGTCCTTTATGGATAGTTTCTCAGGCTACAACCAGATCGAGATGCTCCCCGAAGACGAGAAGCATACAGTGTTTCAAACTCCATGAGCGGTATACTGTTACACAGTAATGGCCCTTGGATTGAAGAATACGGAAGCAACATACCAGCGACGTATGAGCACTATATTTCGCAAGCATCTCCGAAAAATGGTGGAGTGTTACGTTGATGATTTTCGGTGGAGTGTACCGTTAATGACATTGCCGTTAAGAGCAAGGACAAGTCCAAACACTTGGACGATCTACGAAAACTGTTCAATTTAATGCTAACGCATCAACTAAAGCTGAACCCAACTAAGACCTTCCTATGCATTTCCAGCGGCATGTTTTTGGGCTTTATCATCACAGCAAAGGGGATTCACATTGATCTGGAGAAGACTAAGGCAATTCTGAACATGGCGCCTAAAAGGAATCTCCGAGAGCTTCGAGGCCTGTAAGGACGCGTGGCATAAATCAAAAGCTTTATAGCGAACCTTTCTGGCAAATGTCAACCCATCACTAAGTTAATAGAGAAAGGGATCTTATTGTATGGACCGAAGAATGCCTATGTGCGTTCAACGACATCAAAAAGTACCTCACCAGTCCTCCCGTACTGGTCGCACCGGTTGTGGGAAAGCCTTTTCTGCTATACGTCCGAACTATGGACCATTCTCTTGGTGTATTGCTAGCCCAGAAGAGCAGTGAAGGCCATGAACAGGCAATCTACTTTCTCAGCAGAACCATGATTAGAGTTGAGCATAGATATAATCCTGTTGAGAAAGAGTGCCTCACCCTTCTCTTTGCTATCCAGAAGACATGACACTATGTGACCAGACAGATGATCCACGTCGTGTCGAGAATCAATCCCTTCAGAGTCCTCACAACCTAGCCAGGGGCATTAAACTTACGGTTAGCTACGTGGGCAATCCTTCTGACTCCCTATGATATGGTGTTCGTCCCACAGAAGGCAGTCAAAGGCCAAGCGCTGGCAGATTTCCTGGCAGCACACCCTGTGCCAGAGATATCGAATCTCAACGACGATATCCCAGATAATGTTCTAGAGTCCAATGCAGTCTTAGACAACTCGGTTTGGCTCATGTTCTTCGATGGTGCTTCAAGAACAGGACCAAAGGGTGATATCATCGTAGGAGTTGGGATCGTCCTCATCACCCCCGATGGCCTAGTCATCAATCGTGCATATTCTTTCATGGAGTCGTACAACAACAATGTTGCAGAGTATAACGCTCTCATCATTGTGCTCCAACTCACTAAACATCTAGGGGTTGACTACATTGAGGCCTATGGAGACTCAAAATTAATCATCAGCCAGGTTCGAGGGCAGTATGAGGTTCGACATGAAGACTTGATCCCCTACTACCATGCAGCGATCGACATCATCTACACATTTATATGGTTCTTTATAGAATATGTGCCGCACCTACAGTACTTAGAGGTCGACACACTAGCAGGCCTCGCCGCTTCTCTGGCTGCCCCGTTGGATCCTAATATACAATTACAGTGATGGGACGAGAGCTAGTTTGTCCGAAGAATGCTCTACGTACATGTCAACGCTACTCAGTACAAGTAGACACTGACATGGACATTTGAGGCGGGTGATTTCTAATCATAGACTAAGCAGTCTATGAAATCCTGCCTGAAGCCCCAATGGAAGCGACCTCCGACAGAAGACGCTCACTCTGATTCTTCTACGACACGACCACCAAAATAATGTACCGTCATTCATACGACGGACTCCTCCCGTATTGTTTGTTCCAAATAGAAGCGCAAGAGGCACTCTGAGAGGTGCATGCTGGAACTTACGGAGGCCATCAGCCCGGCCCTACATTACAAGACCTGTTGCGTCGCATAGGCTACTATTGGCCCACCATGATGGCAGACGCCGTAGATTACACAAAGAAGTGTCGGGCATGTAAGTTTCACGCTGACTTCATCTACCGACCTTCGGAATATCTACACCCCACGATGGCCGCTTGGCCATTTGAGGCATAGGGAATGGACATCGTCAGGCTGATCAGCCCGTCCTCCTCCAAAGGACACTGATTTATCCTTGCCACCACTGACTATTTCTCCAAATGGGCAAAAGTGGTACCGCTGGTAGAAGTGAAAACCTCCAATGTGATCATCTTTATCAAGCACCACGTCATTTACTACTTCGGAGTTCCTAGAAGGATTGTCCACGATAATGGCACCGAATTCATGGGCCATGCATTCCATCGGTTATGCTATAAGAGCCAGATACAGAATGTGGCATCAATGGCTTACAATCCTGGGGCTAATAGACGAGACGAGGCCTTCAACAAAACTATCGTCAAACTGCTCAAGAAACTGATTTCTTCTAACAAACGTGATTGGAATGAGAGGTTGGGCGAATGTCTATGAGCTTACCATACGACCATTTGAACACCCGCGGGCAGCACACCATTCTCCTTTGTCTATGGGAGCGAAGTAGTGCTCCTTATGGAGATCCAAATCCCGTCCATACGGGTAGCTATCACCAACCAGCTGGTTGACGAAGACAATCAGCGTCAACAGCTACAAGAGTTAGAGGCATTGGATGAAAAATGCCTACTAGTGCAGCAAAGGATCGAGCTTTACAAAGCTCGTATTTTTGGGACCTTTAACAAATAGGTCTAGTAAAGAACATTCCAAGTGGACGACCTCGTCTTAGCAGTTCGAAGATCAATGGTGATGACTCACAAATCGGCAGGAAAGTTTGAACCCAAGTGGGAGGGACCGTTCGCATAGAGACGGAGTACTCCAATAACGCTTACCAACTGGCCAAATCTAATGGTGACTTACTCACGATGCCAAATCAATGGCAAGTTCCTGAATAAATACTACGTATGAAGATAAGCGATACCAGCGGAAGCCCTCACGCTTTAATGGGTGCTTACAGAGTCGTGCCCGTCAACAAAAGAAGATAAGATGCTTCGTTTACCCTCAAAATAATGTAGGTTCAAAAAATGTCATGATAAACATTCATGAGAAACGAGGGTGCATAATCAAAACTTAAGGAAGCGACAACTTGAGGGATTTAATGTTGAAGCCGAAGCATGACGTCAGCTTGGCAGCAGACGTAATGGGCATTTCCCTACAAAGAAATATGTGTCATGCTTCTTTTCAAAGTATCCCGACCTTAACTCAAGTTCGGGACACTTTGAAGGGGGGTCTTGTAGAAGCAAAAAAAGTACGGGATAACATAAGGCGCAGGTGGGTACTCTCGCTACCCACCCATCTTCACAAAGACACAGATGATGAACGGCATAGGTTAGTGCTATCGCCACCAACCCAGCTTCACAGAAGCGCAGGTGGTCAATCACGCCAACAGAAAAGACACACTCACAAAAAATAGATAAAAATTTCAAGAAAAGTTATTTTTATTAAATCATGGCTACAAGAGTTTATTACAGATTCATCACGATTACATAAAAGAAGACTTCCTAATTACAAAGATCTATTGCAAAGTATTTGTGATTACATATGCTGATCTAAAAACTCCTACGAATCTATGCTAGGGTTCATCTTCATAGTGTGATCGTCCTGGGAGAAGGGACTGTAGATCGAAGATGTAAATACAGTCGCCATCAAAGTCTGCCACCACAGCACCCCCCCAGACGTACAACTCTTCCTGAAGCAACTATTGGCCTGAACGAGAATTCAGTCCATAGCACGACAGGAGGCCATTTTCAAAAGCTTATCATCTTTTGAGGCTCTTCCAGCCGAACAAAAGTACGCAACCGCCAATGAGCAGGGCAGAGCATAACCTGCAGTACTTCACGTTGGCAACCAGACTAAACTCGGTCATTAGGACCTCCAAGACCTCCAAGATGTTGCTCAGGTTCGAACTCCCTATGAGAAGCATTCCAGCACATCCCGAAGGTTATCAACAGTTCTTCTACGAAGGTACAACGCCTTTGAACGAAAGGATCCTCAACCAAAATCTAACTTAAGAAGGACCAATAGCCACTTAAAGCTAAGTTTGGATCCAGCATGGTGTTGAAGGACAAAAAAAGGAGGATGTGACACTTCGAAATAAACTCCCCCTTTATATAGTGCATGAATGGTCTAAGCTATAGGCCACGTGGCAGTCGGTCAAAATTCCAATATTAATGGGATGGACCTAGGACTCAGCACAATGAACCTCATTAAATGGGGTTCATTCGACTAAGTCTTAGACCATTAAAAGACCCCTTGAAATTTATCAAGTAATGGTGGCAATTAAGAGGGAGTTGTTCCTTAAAGCGCCGTCATTAATTGCTCTTAAAGAAGACTTCAAAGCCAGCTTCTTCAAACTACAAGTGCAGCTACAATCCTGCACTAGTAGGAGGTACAGACTAGTGATGAATTCACATTATCCCAGCTTCAACGGTGTAGACCTCTGCTTCGGTCCAGAAGCTCAACCCCCTTCATTAAAAACTTGTAAACACCATTGCATCCAACACAAGTCCGCCTGTCGTTCCAAAAGCACAGTAACCTCGTTAGCCTGAAGCACAACCTACTCGTCGACCTAAAGCACAGTGACTTTACCACATGAAATACAACCGTCGCTCGAATGCACAGAGGCTCCATCATCTTCGAAACCTAGTTCACTCATCGCCCGATAGCGTAGAGGCTCCGTTGTCTCCAGAAGAACAGTCTACTCGTCGCACCAGAAGCACAGCTGCACGAAGACCTCGCTAGAGGTGCAGGTTGCATGGTCCTACCCAATTGGTTTGTTTAAACCGCCACTAACAAAGATAGGATAGAGGTTGATCATATTGATAAGTGCAAATATCTTAACAAAGGGTTTAAAACTCAGATAAGGACGAAGTTTTATCTTTTGATAAAGGCCATATCAAGTTAGTTTGTTTAACCGATCGCCTCCTAAAGATCAAACAAAATCTTACTCTGAGATGAAATCCAAGATCTACTCAGCTTCATCTAAACAGAGGATTCCCATCAATAGACACGTAACGTGTATCCTCCTTCGGTTATTTTGATAACCCCCCGAGATCTCGATAGAGGGGAATCTCGACGTCCGCCACATGTCAGCTCAACAGAAGCTCACACTGTACAATAATAGCAAATTCTTTCATATCTCAAATCCATACATTGCATATCTGCCACATTTCCCCTATAAATAGAAGAAGTTTTCCCTTCAACAAAAAGAGGGGAAGGACACACACAGAGAGGAAAGTAGGAGAAGGCAAAAGACAGAGCTTCGAAGTCTTCAACTTCGGCATCCTCTTGATCGATAACCCTAGAGTTCCATCAAAGGTACCAGAAAGCCAAAGCAAGTCCAACTCATCATCAGATCGTCAATGGAGTAAAGAAGCCGCTGTAGTGCTCGATCTCTACCGTCATGCTTTCCCAAAATTCTTGTACTTAGATTTCCTCGCATAGGAATCGATTGTACCTTTTTTAAGTTCAATAAACAAAAAGTTTGTATAACCTTTTGTGATGTCGAACACGGGTTGTGACACATTTTTAGTAGTCGCTCAAGCAGGTCGATATTCACAGTGATATGATGTCGTGGTAGTGCAATGACTTAGTTGTACTACTACGAGCCTGTGATAGCATATAGGAAATAAGGTATTAGAATAAGAGATACTCAACCACAATTAGAGTTTCTTGAGATTCCTCGGACGACCCTTGAGAATCTTATTTTGATCTCCAATTCGAAATCCCTTCCTCTTGTTTCTGTTCACCCTTGCTCCTTGTTATTGAATTTAATTTTTGATGGTTCGTTGTTGATTTTGATTTTCATATCTAGATGAATTTTATTGCTCGAGTTATGGTATCTTTTGATAACATATGTTCACGAGGACAACAGGAAAGGTAAAATGTCTACTTGGTTCTAGAGCTTGGAGTTTATCGTATCCAAATTAGCCGGCGTGGCCGAAACGTAGAGACCTGACTTCGGATGTATATATACCTTAGTTATAAAATTTAGAATTACTTGCAGCTATACTAGTCGATATAGCGAGGATTCTAGACGACATGATTATAGAGGAGCATACCGCAGTTACGGAATCTATCGTTTATCGTAGCTTTGCTTACTAGCATGACGAGGATTCTGAGTATCATGATTTTTGACAGACGCATATGGTTATCAGATTGTATCATAAGGAAGGTTCTTAAAGTATCATCTTTACTATTTTACTTCTGTTTTTATAGAATTATAATCCATCATCAATTAACTTAGGAGTAGGGATACTTTTAGTCCACTTCTTTGTAGAGCTTCATTTCATTTATATTTCATTCATAGTGTGATGGTTTGATGGCTTGTAATAGGTCTGTATCCTTGATATGGTAGTTTAGCATTGGTTTAGAATAGTAACCCATTGTAGTTAATTCTCTATTATTTATAATAATTACCAATTTTCATAAATATGTAGAATGATAGTCTATCTTACAGCCCTTTTATGATTTCTTATTTTCCATCTATCTTCCAGTATGACACCCATGACCAGAGCCCATCTCTGAGAGCAGCTGCAGTTTCGGATATGACTGAGAGCGTGCTTCCACATCCTATTTCTTAGGAGGTAGTGACCCCTCCGACTGACCAGGGGGTAGTTGCACCTCCTGCCATTGAGAAGGTGGTAGTAGCCTCACCAGAGAGTTTTTCTCTATCTCCTGTCATTCAAGAAAGGGATGTAGTTTCGTCTTAGGCCGAAAGTCTTTAACTGCATCCTCCTCTGCCTCTTGGAGTGGTATCCTATACAATATTCTCGCAAGGCTTCTTTCGTGATGGAGCTAAGATATTTGGACTTCTTTGGGATGTGTTGGAGACACAGAGAGTTCAGACCGAGATCCTGACGGAGCTAAGCCAAAGGATCCAACAGCTGCGGGACCTAGTGCATTCTCGAAGAGAGCCTTGTCCAATGAGGACGAGGAGCAATATCCACCCAGGGTCTCAGGAGTACCCACACTTTCATCCTATACCATCCTTCCTGATTCGAATTCCTGTTCAGCAGAGGTCAGTTGAGCGAGTGCCTACCGGTGCTTACTGTGAGAAGCTTGGACATGTGTGGTCCGACTGTAGGAGGAGGCAAAGTTGTGCCTATTTTATGCATCAGCTGCGCACATGATGCAAGACTGTCCTATTGCACCTATCCTAGTCGAAGCACCGCCTCCACGAGGGAGTTCTAGTCACTAGATCCAGTTATAGGTAAGTAACTAACCTAGCTTTTAGTATGTCTTTAGAGATGAGTTGATGATGCACCCCACCATTGTTTGTGTGTTTTCTGGTACTTTATCAATTTTTTTGTGCTATAGTGTAGTTAGTGTAGTTAGATGAGACCCCAAATTGATATTGCGTGTCATAACCAATAATATCATAACCATGTATGTTATTTCTTTCAATAGAATTGTATGGCTTAGATAAGTTCTTTTTGGACTATGATTGTTGGGGGCACGACCTTAAGGAGAGTATGACCAACTTAAATTTCGAGGATAAATTTTTTCTAAGGGGGAATGATTGTAACTACCACTTTTCTAAGATAAGAGTATTTTTGAACTTTCTCTAAAATTGATTATTTTAGTTATTATTTAATTAATTAAATTGTGTTAGTGATATAATTTGGTAAGAACTTAGAACCATATTGATTAGATGTTAACCATGGCCAAAGAAACTTAGTGAGATTAGACATGTTAGTTAGACTCTAATTTATCTGGAATATCATATAGTGGCTATTAATTGATTTACACCATAAGCTATTTTGGGCCTTTTCTTAAAGGGACTTAAATGACATTAGGAAGGCCTTTAGACTATTGTACCTAAACAAACCCTAGTCCAATACACATAGCTGGCCAACCTAGGTCATTCCCTTGCTATTAATAGTAACATCTCCCCTCTTCTTCTTCTTTTCATTAGAAAGCCTAACCCTAATTTGTGTTCTTTTCCAAATTGCCTCCATCTCCCAAATTAAGTCCCAGTTCATATATATATATATATATATATATATATATATTTTATTTATATATATATATATATATATATATATATATATATATATATATATATATATATATATATATATATATATATATAGCTTTGTTCTTATATATATATATTTTATTTTATATATACATATATATTTGTTCTTATATATATATATATATATATATATATATATATATATATATATATAGATATATTATATAGCTTTGTTCTTATATATATATATATATATATATATATATATATATATATATATATATATATATATATATATATATATATATATATATATATATATATATATATATATATATATAAGTAATTACCTAGTTTAGATTTTTAGAAATTATTTAGAAATTCTTTTTGCATATAAGTATGTAAAATAAAAAAAACGACGGGTTCTGAAGATCACATAATAGAACTTCTTTTTGCATATAAGTTTATATATATATATATATATATATATATATATATATATATATATATATATATATATATATATATATATATATATATATATAAATATATATATATATATATATATATATATATATATGGTAATAAAAAAAATACCAGTGTGAACTTCTCGTGAATTTCTCGCGAGAAGCCCCCTTCCCAAATCTCGCGAACCCCATCTCCCTAACAATCCCGCAGCCAAGAAACGAAGGGTTCTGAAGATCACATAATAGAACTTCTTCAAGATTTGAAGCCAAATTTAAATCCTTGTTTAAATCCTAAAACAAATCAATTTGTTGATTTAACAATATCCCCAAGTCGATTTAAATCGAGAAGATCACTAGAAATGGGAACGAGAACACGATACATACATAATGAAACCAACCCACACTTCCTTATAAATCGTAGCGGAGAAGTCTTTGCCGAACCCAAAATCTTGTTGACTATATCCCTACGATTGATCACCTGCAACCGCACGTTACCGACCGTATATAAACCCCCCTCATTTTTATTTATTTATTTATTATTTTATACATTTTTATTTTTATATTTTACTAAGAATAAACTTTTGTTGTTATTTTTTTTTACATTTAGAAAATTAAATAGAGTTAACTAGTTAACTAATAAATGTTATAAAAAAATATATTTATATTTTATATCGGATTTCTACATGAGGGAAAAAATGAACAATATGAAATTTGTATTAATTTTGAGGATTTATGATTTATTGTTGGAATTCTATAAAAATATAATAAATTTTTTTATTATTTTCATTCAAGAGATATTATGTAACTAAATTTTACTAATTGTTATTTATTAGAAATTGTTTTAGTAAGATGTGGTAGAAATATTCTAAATCTTTTTATAATTTTTATAAATAATTTTGTCATTATGGGGTACTTTACATATTTTTTTGTAAATAAAGAAATAAGAAAAAGAAAAAGAAAAAGAAAAAAAAGAATGTAGCCGAGCTACTGTTCCCTTGCGGGAACAGTACTCACATGGACCCCACAATTTTAGAGCGGATTTAAACACAACAACAACATCAACAACCATAACTTAACTAATATATATAGAGAACGAGAGAGGGAGAGGGAATACGAGAGCAAACCCTAACCCACCCTCAATCTCCGCAGCCGCCCTGACCCCAGTTGAACCACCCCGACTCCGCGTACCACCGTGAGGTCTCGGAGCACTACCGTGCGGTGCCGGAGCGCCACCACAACCACAGCAGCAGCAACCGTGCCAGGCAGTAGGGGCCTGCGGCAATTGCAATAATTGTGTCCGTGAGGTACATGACTTTGAACCATGATTTATTCCGCTACGATAGATGAAATTCGATCCGTAAATTCTGACCATTAGTATAGTCGAACCCCTACAAGCCTTTTTAGTTAGATTATTTTGGATCGACATGTACAGAACATGAAAGTCTCTATAAGTTCAAAAAACTCACTGTCCTGATGGCAGAAGTTCGAACTCATATACCTCTGTTTGAGGGTTGATACTGATCAACCCATTAGTTTTTTTGGAAAAGTTTAAGTACAGTATTTTAGACTACTGATAACCCTTCAAAACCTTTCTCGCAGAATAATTTTTCAGTTACTTTTTCAAATGTTATTCAATTTCAAAGTTGTAAAAAACAGATTTTTAGAAATTAAATTTTAGAAAAATACTCCGATACGACGTGCGTCCCATAAATTCGGACGACGTGGTCGCGAACCAAAATCTCTGAAAGGTGCGTATCGACTTCGTGGACGTGTGGACTTTGACGGAATTCAAATTGGTTGCGTGTGCACGACGAATTAGATGTGTATTCGTCAAAATTCATCGTATCGGCCAATTTCAAAATGTTTTAATTACTTTGTATACGTTCGTCAAATCGAGACAAAACTTGCACCAGCAGGACCGTATCATTTTTATGGTCCTACAATCCAAGTTTGGTCCGATTCTGAGAATATTGACTGGAACGTCTATTTGGCGGGCACGCGACCCGATCAAATAGGCAATTTTGTGCACGGCTCATCGGAATCCAAAATTTGACATACCGTTGAGCTTCTCTCGTCAAACCAGATCTGTGGACATGTAGGTTAATAACTTTAGAGACAATAGATATTGGCACTCATTTCAGTGCAAAATGAATCCAACGGCGGACATCGTTTTGGCCCGAAATTATATTTGTGCCTCCATTTTAGAATTGAACTTTTGGACATGCATTTCTTAGACAAATTTTATATTCCAAACACGTTCGTGGTGTTTCTTTCAGCATCCGAGGACGTATGAGGATTTGGATTTCATCGCTTCACTATTCTGACAGTTCGAGCTATTGGGCGTCGCTCTTTTGCACACAACCTCAGGCAAGATACCTTGTCATATTTACTGCTTATATTTAGTCTGTATTTTTGTTATTTGCATATCATTGGTTATTTTGTTCTAGTTCTTATAGCTGTACCATTATTACAGTTTCTGATTTATTGCATACTCAGTGATATTAGCTTTACTTTACTTATTATTCTTTGATTGCATATGGACCTAGAGTTAAGGGACTACCATCGGTAGTGTGTTACATAAACCTTGACACAGTTGTACCATGAGTATGTGTGAGTTGAGTAGCATGTAGAGGTCCTTACGTGTTAGCTTATCACCCGTTAGCTTATCACCCGTGCGCATGCGATAGGGCTAACTGCTAATAGAGGCATTTAGGAGACTTAGAAGTTAGTAGAGGTACATGATCGCGGATGCGATTTAGATAGGTACTTTGGGTGGGGAGAACAGTACCTGACGTATGGGCTTCTTTGCACTTCCCTGATTACCTGTTCGCACCTCCGGAGACACGGGCTCCAGGTGCCCTGTGACGTTTCCCAGAGCGTTATGGACGTACCCCCTTGCACATGATGCCCTCTAACGATCTTCGGATGTTAGAGATGTAGGCCCCTGGTGTCCTATATGGGGACTATGTCGATCCTATTTACAGCTAGGGCTCATGCGTTGAAAGGATTGTTTTTCAACTACAAGTTCACTTTAGTACGGTTAGGTAACCTTAGTCAATGTCATATCACCCCGTTTTATTAGTAGCTTGGGACAATATCGCATCGCAGTATAGAGTGCTACCTTTGTCCTTGTTTGGTTGTAGGGGTAGTCCACTGTCGTGATTATGAGATATTGGATCTTGTTACGATTGGGACTATTTTACTGTACTTGTGATTTATGGCATATTATATATTCAGTTATGTGGCATATTCTTTATGTATCTTGTTACATCCCTCTAAGGACCTAGTGAATTCTCCATGTGTGTGTGCCTTTGTTTTGCAGGTGCTGTAGCCAAGGGCCATGTTTTACTCTCTTCTTTCGAGGTGATAGAACTTGGATCGCCTTCGCATCGCTCGATAAATTTATTGTTATGTATTATTCTTTTTTTAGTTAGTAGTAGATTTGTCTCCGCCCAACGATTTGTAAACGACAATTCATAAGTTTATTATAAATTATGTCTTCTTTATTTGTGGATGAGATTAGTATTATGGTTACTGTATTTTACAGCTTATGTATACATACGATGGTTCCATACATTAGAGTATACTTCATATGTATACAACATGTCTACGTACCTAGTCCTAAGTATTTTAGGACTGGGGCGTTACACTGTAGGTGTCACAGCTACCGTGCGTGCAAGCGGAGACTACTGTAACAATACATAAAGGTAGGTCTGTTCGTCGTAGTCTTTTTCTATCTAAACCCGACCGTTTTCGTATCCATAAAATCCTATCGAACGCCTATATAACCATCTAGGAGCACTGCCAATTAGTTTGTATGAAACAAATTTGTATTTAATGAGAAATCAAAACAAACTCAGGCCTAAGATCTATTTTTTTTTGAAAAACAGAATGAAGACAAACTTGTCCAGAGCACTGATTTGGAAGGACTTTCCTGAACTGAATATTAGGTTTTTTTACAACGAATTTAAAACATTTGAAGACACCATATAGGAGTTGAAAACCCCTTTAGTATATTTCTTTTTCATACAGCATGCACAAATATATTCGCTTTCAAACATCGAGTAAAACTGTGTTAAAAACTATAGAAATTTAGAAAAACATCCCGATACGGCGTGCGCTCCGACAAACCGAGCGATGTGGTCGTAACCCATAAGCATCGAAAGGCGCGTATGGATGTTCTCGACGTGTGGGAATCGACGGAACTCAATTTTGATGTGCGTGTGCGACAAAATCGAAGCGTATCCGTCGAGATACCCCATATCGGCCACTTTACAAACTAGGCCATAACTTTGAGCATGTTCGTTGTATCGAGACGAAGTATGTGCCAACATGACCGTATCATTTTTCTGATCCTGTATGCCCAATTTGGTCCAATTCTGAAAAGGTAGACCGAAATGCCTTTTTGGCGGGCCTGCAACCTGATCCAACGGGCAAAATTGTGCATGGCCCGCCGAAATTCAACTTTGGATATACGGTCGGGATCGTCTCACCAAATTGGACTTGTAGACATATAGTTTGATGACTTTAGAGACCATAGGTACTGGCACACTTTTCAAAACATAAAGGATCCAACATCGGATACTGTTTTTTGATTCAAAATTATGATTTTGCCCCGGTGTCCAGAATTAGACTTATGAGTAGTCTATGCTTGCTATTTACCTTATTCTAGAAACGTTCGTGGTATTTATTTCAACATCCGAGGATGTTTGTGAGATTTGACCATCTGTGCTTCTAACGCCCCAATCCCAAAATACGTAGGACTAGGAACGTAGACATGCCAGCTGTATTTATATGAAGTATACTCCAATATATGGAAACCTCATATGAATACATAAGCTGTAAAATGCAGTAAAACCATAACTAATCTCATCCACACAAAATAAATGAATAAAAGATATCATAAAATGAGAATGAATTATCTTGATACAATATATTGGGCGGAGACAAATCCTCTACCAACAAGTAAAGGAAAAATACATGAGAGAATAAATAATTTTTGGCGAGCGAAGCGAAGACGATCCAAGCGTAATCATCCTCGAAGAAATAGCGATAGTCGCTGCTAGAGCTTGAACACCTGCGAAAGACAATAGCACACACCTGGGGAGGTAACCAGGTCCTCAAAGGGACGTAACGAGACACATAATATCATGCCATATAAAATGAATAAATATTGCTCAAATAAATAAGTTAATTGAATTATAACATGGTCCCATACACACCTACTGAACGAGCGTACCATCCCCCCAACCAAACAAGGACAGGAGATGGTAAACTAATTCACGGTGATGTATCTTTCCATGCTATGAATCTAATATGGTATCCGGACCCAACAAGGTTCAATACCTTCTCATCGAAGTAGTAAGTCACACCTACAACCAAACAAGGACAAGATGTGACGAACTAATCCACGACAAGTTATTGTTCCAAGCCACGGTCAGTTACAAGTACCCAAACCAAAAGTACTCGTACCTAACGGATAGGGTAGCCTACCATTCTAAGTGAAATGTAGTTAAGAACAATCCTTCCTACGCATGGGCCCTGGCTAAATAGGATCGGCATAGTCCCCCCTTGGGCACCAGAGGCCCCATCAGTAAGAGCATGACTTTCCGCAGAATCGTCAGTGGCCGTCAGTAATCATGGGTCATCAACCCCGTATCTCTAGCGGAGAGTCCGGGTGACAAAGGAAGTACATCGAAGCCCATATGCTAAGAAATTATCCTTCCCGCCTAATGCCTACTATGTTGTATCCACAACACAAAACCACTATAACCGCTAAGTCAAACTAGTATGCAACCTCTATTAGCGGTTATTCCTATCGCATGGCTTGTACGTACTGGTGGCCAGCCAGTCACGCACTTCTGTGTGCTACATGCGACACACAACTTCGTGTTACAACGTGTCAAGGCCAATGAATGCAACACACAAGGTGGTCCCTTAAATCTAGGATTAATGTGAGAAAAATAATACATAGCAGAAAATATAAATAAACAGTAAGTTCGAACAGTTATGCCATGTATCACAGTTTATTTTCCATAAAGAAAATAAATAATGCATGAAATATGAGCTAAAATAAATAAACAGCAAATGACAAGGTGTCTTGCCTGGTAGTACGCCTGGTGTGCTGCAACGATCAATATGGCACGAACTGTGACTTCGGTGTAACAACTATACAAGGGGACCTCTGTTGGCGGTACGGATGGTTCCATCGCGTCTAGGACGGTCAATCTAGTTAGGGTGGACATAATAAAGGTACGGAGTTGGCTAGAGTATAGGGAGAATGGAATTGGTTGCGGACAGAAGGATAGTTGAAGTAAATTGGATAATAATATATTATGATTTTTGAAGACTATTTATAATTTTTGAAAACTATGTTTTAATATCCCGAAATATTTTATAAATAGTAAAATCAATGTAAGTCAAAAACTATAGTTTACTTAGTAAAAATATTTTATATAAGTACTTGAGAATATATTTTATTAGTCGATATAGTTTTTGGATAGATAATTGAAAATATGAAAAATTATTTTCTTTAGGCTAGAATACTTTAAGTAAAAATATAATTTTTGGTAGCACTATATATTTATTAGTAAAACATTTTAGATGAATACTAAAATATATAGAAATCATTTTTAAGAAAAAGCTCTATATTTACAAAATAATACCTATCTTTTTATGCTAGCCATAAATATTTAACAAAATAATAATAATAATAATAATAATAATAATAATAATAATAATAATGATGATGGTAATACTATTGATAATTAATGATGTATATATTCCTAAAAGAAAGAAAATAATAGACATATAATAATAATGATGATAATGATAGTAATAAGGATAATAATAATAATGATAATATACAAAACACACCATTAAAATAAATAATTAAAATAAACAATTAAAATAATAATATTAATAATAGTAAATATAATAAATATATTAAATAATAATAAAAACTTTTATTAGTTATACTCCTCCCTTTCCCAAAGGTTACAGAGAAAGAGAGAAGACAGAATAGAGGGAGGCAGAGAAAGGAAGAAGAGGCGGTGGAGGAAAGAAACTGAGAGGCGGAGGGAGAGAGAACGGGGAGGTGGAGTCGGGGCTCGGGGCTGAGCGACGAGCGGCAGTCGGCCGGTAGCTCGGGACGAGGGCGGTGGAAGAGCACGGCGGTGAGAGAGCGACGATCAGTCGAGAGGACGGCAAGCTTCGCCGGAGGTGGCGGGGAGTAAGAGAAAAGGGAAGGCTGCGGGAGGCTGGAGAGGAGTCTCGGCGCTAGGGCGGTGCGCACGCGGACCGGGTGGTGGCGGAAGAGGTCGGGAGGCTGGTGGGCGACGCCGGCGGTGATGCTCGGGATGGGGTTTTCGGTGCCTTGGCTGGTGGATCACGGCGGATCGACGGAGAGGCTGAGGATGGGGGTTCCAGCGGGTTACGCGGAGGAGCGGGGCTGCGTACGGGCGGCGCCGGCGAGGTTAGTTTAGGGTTTTAATTTTTTTCTCTTTTTCTATGTGGTGGCGATGGGGTGTACGGCCGCCGGGAGTTCGTGGAGATGGTCGTCCGTGGTGATGGCGGTGATGGTCGGTGGTGATGGCGGTGAGGGACGGTAGTGATGACGATGGTCGTGTCGATGGTGGTGGCAGCGGGTGGTGTCGGTTTGATGGTGGTCGGTGGTGGTGTGCTGGGTTGGCGGCGAGGTCGTGGGGTTGGTGATGGCGATGATAATGGAGAGGTGGTGGTGACGTGTTCGGGTGATGGTGATCAGTTGTTGTGGTATTGACGGTGATGGAGACAGGGAGAAAAAGGGACACGACGTCGATTAGGCGAGGGCGACGAGTGGGTTAGGTTAGGGGTTTAGCGTTGGGTTTTGGAAATCGGAATTAGCGAATTGTATTGTGTCGTGGTTGGAGGATGACGTGTCCGTGTATGGACACGAGGATGGTGAAAATGTAATTGTAATGGAGGAAATAGTGGAAAGGATGGAGACACGGACACAATGCACATACACTATGGTGGAGAGAAATTTGTGGAGAATAGATATTTATGGAGGAGTACCTGCCTATTTATAGGATGTGGGAATGCCCATTAAGATAAGGATTAGGATTGATTTAACCCAATTTAGATAATTTATCTATTAATTTAAAATCAATCAAATCCAATCTAAATCTAAATCTAATTAAAACTAATTAAATTCTTTTAGTTTAAAAAATCGATGGGATAAATCAAATTCCAAATATGGATATTAATTTAATCTATTTAAATAAATCTAAAAATTAAATCAAGATTTATATGGCCACAATAACTTCCAATGATATTTTTCAAAATATCAATAATAATAATTTCAAAATAATAAATATTTTTAAATATCTTTTTGAACAATAAAATATTAATATTAATAAATCTTGAAAATTATATTTTTATTTAAAATAGACCAATAAATAATTACGAAATATATGTATGTAAAAATATTCTTTACATAATTATGCTTTTCTAGTATACAAAAATATTATTTATTTTTAATAACTTTTAGAAATGACGTAAGAATAACAAGCTTAGAAATGATAGCAAAACTAATTATTATATTATTTGAAACCATATAACAAAAGGTTTTTCTAAAATATGTACGCTCGTACGTATTCGCACTCGTCGAGCAAATTCGAAAAAAGAACTTCCGCACACGACGTACAATACGATTATGTGACGTACGATACAAAATTTTAAATCAGTACCAAATTTAATAAAAAAAATAGTAGAAATTTAGGGGTTTTACAGTGCTTCACTATTATGTCGATTCGAGCTGTTGGATGTCACCCTTTCTACACACAACCTCAGGCAAGATACCCTGCCATTTGTTGTTTATTTTATTTTAGCTCATATTCATGCATTTATTTATTATTTATTTTTCTGCAAAATAAAATATATTATTTTTTAGTAATGAGATAGATTACATTGTGCAGTTTTATTTCTCGTACTTATTATTTTATGCTTATTAACCTTAGATTTAAGAAACCACCCTTTGTGTATTGCATTCATAGGCCTTGACACGTTGTGCCACGAAGTCGCGAGTCGCATATAGAACTCGAACATGCCTGACTGGCAGGCCACCAGTACGTATAAGCCGTGCGATAGGGATAACCGCTAATAATATTGCATGATAGTTTAAATTAGCAGTTATAGAGGTTATTTGTTGTCAAGGCAACATATAGGCATTGGGTGGGGAGGACATATCCTTGGCGTATGGCCTACTATGCACATTTTACTTGTGACCGTACGCTCCGTCGGAGATACGGGTTGATGACCCTTTATTTTATTGTTTGCACGTTCGAGGAACGGTTATGCTTGAGGCCCTGGTGCCCCAAGGTGGGACTATACCGATTCTATTTTTAGCCAGAGAGCCCATGCGTTGGAGGGATGTCCTTGAACAATATTAGCTTTGAATGGTTAGGCACCCTTATCCGTTAGGTATGAGTACTCTTGGTTTGGGTACTTGTATCTGATCGTGGCTTGGAACAGTAACTTATCGCGGACTAGTTTGCCACATCTTTTCCTTGTTTGGTTATTGGTGTGGCTCACTACTCCGATGAGAAGGTTCTGAACCTTGTTGTGGTCTGGATACCATATTGGATTCATAGCATGGAAAGATACGTCATCCTGAATTAGGGTGCCATCTCCTGTCCTTGTTCGGTTGGGGGGATGGTACGCTAATTAAATGGTGTGTATTGGACCATGTTATATTCTAATTGACTTATTTGTTGAGTAGTTTATATTCAGTATTATGGCATGATATTATGTATCTTGTTAGTTCCCTCTGAGGACCTAGTGATCTCTCCAGGTGTGTGCCTTTTTACTCTCTACAGGTATCCTAGCCAAGGCCATGATCTTCACTACTCCTTCGAAGATGATTGCCCTTGGATCGTCCTCTGCTTCGCTTATCAAACTCTTTTATTATTCATGTATTTCCTCTCTTTTAAAATAGTTGGTAGTGAATTTGTCTCCGCCCCACAAACTTGTAAAAATGGATATTTATATTGATTATAATATTTGGATGAGATTAGTTGTCATGGTTTCTACTACATTTTACAGCTTACGTATATTTATTATACGGCTGGCATGTCTACGTTCCTAGTTCTACATATTTTGGGACTTGGGCGTTACATATTTTTGTGGTGGACCATGCAGGTCAAGATAAATTGTTTGATTACTTTACCATACCAAGCAAGCCTGCGTATAGGATTTGTGTCTAGGATCTCATCCACACACTTGACCTCCTTCCTCGATTCTATTTTAGAACTCTCGTTTGACTCCTTGATTTGCATCTTGTTTGATTCCCTCTACCGTAACTTCTAACCTTCTTTCGTGCTTTCTAGTAGTTAGGAAGGTACCCATATTAGATAGATATGTTCCATTATACCATCCTACCCCTAGTTTAACTCTTATAAGTTGGGTAGAGTGCCTCACGACCTAGTAATCCCTTCGTCCTTATGAATTATTATAGAGGATACTACTTGGATTACCTAGCCTATAAATCCTTAGAAGACTTGTCTGGAAAAACAAAAAAGTTTATTCCAAACTTGTGAAAGAATAGTACAAAGTACAATGAATTCTGGGGAAGTATAACTGTAGAAATTTGATCAGAAGACGATCACTTTATCCCTTGGACTATGTGAACTTGAAGACTGTAGCCTCTAGAGAATACAGCAGCAATTTTACAAGAGTTCTTGATCTCTGTGCGTATGTATATGTCCCTTCAACAATGATCAGAAACTTTATTTACAGAGTTTAGGAAATAACTATTTTAGCAGTTATTCTGATGTGCGCGAGGCTGGATTGCGCCACATTGGGTTGCGCCAACCTCCTATTGTGCCAACTTTCATTCAGTTGTAAGTCGTGTACTAACTGTATTTAGACGCGTGACATCATGTGATTGAGATGCGCGTGGTCGTGTAAAGGATAGTAGACACGTCTTGAGAGATTAGTTACATGTATGCCACGTCATCCTGCTTTAGAGATGAAAATTGTCTCAATTTTATCATGTTGCACGAACTTTAGTCAGTGAGTAAAACTGTGCTTGTTTGAGCTGCGTCTAGAAACGTGGCCGCTTTTGAGCAGAAGTCATTCAGATTGCGCCTAGGCGCAACTAAAGATTTTGTCTGGATTGCGCCTAGGCGCAACTTACAAAGCGTACATGACAGCTATCAACTAACTCTCCTCGAGCGGCATAATTTGTGAGATTTGAAGAGATTTTCCTCGTTCACTGTGGTGTCAGTTGTTAGTGCTGTCAGGTAATGATGGCTGTTAAATGTCAGATGCCACTAAACTTTGGCGCAATAAGACTGGGCGCAGTCTGATATATAGCGCAACTTGTTCAGCGGCACAGTTTATTCTCTGAGCTTCATATCAGTGGCACAACCTAATTTTTGGGGCGCAACTTGATCATTAGTTAGTAGGTCCATGGCGCAACTTAATTTTTAGGCCCTACAAGACCCCCTTTAATGTTTTCAAAACTTTAAAAATATTTTAAAGTTTTGAAATACTTTAAATTTATAAAAGTTTTGACGGAAGTCAAGTTGTGCCAGTCAATGCCCGATCATCACAATTAAATTTCTTTCTCGAAAATACTCAATCTTCTTTTCGTCTTCCCGAGTTTCATTGATGATTTTTTAGTTTTCCATGAGGAATATAAAGAGTCAATTTAGTGATATATATGTAGAATGTTGATTTTCATACTTCATTCTTCACTTCTGTAATTCTGATGCGTCTAAGAATGAGATGGAGGCCAATGCTGTCACCAACATCAAGTCTCCTGAAGCAAAACCCGACGTCATGCCTTTGACTTATTTGTTGGAGGCTGACCTGGCACTGAGGGCGACGAACTTTTTAGACTGCTTCGGGTTAAACCCATCTGTTTTTAATCGCTCAAGTGGTGGACCATCCTCTGAAGAGTACGGCGATTCGGAGGGATTCCTTAACTTGATGTGTCGCTCGAGAATCCGCAACATGCAAGAATTGGACGCCGCCCTTCGTCAGACCAATGAAGACAAGAAAAAGGAATGATGTTTTAACATGACAACTTTTTATTCTCTTTTCTTGTGTCTTTGTCTGTAGGGGTCCACCCATCTCTATAATAAAATTTATAATTTCTGACATCATTATTATGTGGCTGAGATTCCAAGTAGCGTATGTAGATACACTCCTTAGATGAATTCAATGCTTACTGTTTCTCTGAGAGACACATGGCAACCATAACATAGTTTTAGGCGCCTATTATTTAGTTTTTTCCGAAAAATAGGCTTCTAAAATGATGCGCCCGTTTTCATTCTTCAGCACTTTAAAAAGGATAGCCAAAACGAAAGAGATATTCATGTTCTCTTAAAAAAATGACTTCTCACAAGCTCCGTGCATGTTATATTCATACGCAAACTTCTATTCTTCAGCGAATACATTCGCTGAAAACTTCCATCCTGCATACAGCTTCGCAACCGAAAAGAGATTTAAATAAGGAAAATGTACTCTTCAGTCTCTTCAGGATGTAAAAGACAAAGATCCTGCCGATGAACCTCTAGAGGCATCAATTTTAATAAACTTTGCTGACCCAGTTCAAGATCCTCTAGATATATCCATAAAGATGTGGAAAGAAAAATTCCTTGTTAAAGGTTTGAAGAAAAGAAAGACTAAGGAGACGACATCAACGAGATAATCCACCTAATTATCCAAGGGCTCTGGAGAAGAAGAAAAGAACATCACTGGTTATCAATGAACCAGTAACTACGAGAACAACTCGTTCCCAATCAAAACTGTTGCTTCTCAGTTCTTCCTCTGGAGAGAAGGACATTACCCCTTCCTCTATTCAGAAACAGGGAAAGATTACAGAAGGAGGAACTTCTACTTCCTTGATCGATCTAGAGTATGAACGTACTTGAGCTATTACAGGGCCAGACGCACTAAAACTCAAAGAAGTTAGAAGAAAATTAGAAATTGCTGAAGAAGAACCATCTCAAGAAGGTAATATCAAAGTTGCAACATATCCTCATATGTTAACTTTTATCAGAGATATATATCTAAATTGTTTTTTCTTGTATCGGTTACTTTAACATATGTCCGTCCTCCTACTACCATTATGACAGTAAATGTTCCTGCCAATGTACTTGCTGCAGCAGGGATAACAATTACCCTCTCCAACTCCTGTGAGTCCAAAAGCTTCCTTTCCAAAGCATGATTTACCTCCACATGATACTTTGTAAGCTCAAATATCTACTCATTCAGGAGAGGCAGTGATTGATGCATTGAACGATTACGATTTTGATGATGAAACTTATGATGAAGATTGGGACATCATTACTACATAAAAACAAACTTTAGCGAATGTATCATCATCACAAGAAATCCCAGTTGATGAAGATCCTTCGCTTGCTGAAGACGATGAGGAGGTGGTTCATGATAAGGAACCTGTCAATCTTCCTGAAATTAATGAACCCACGACCACTGAGCCGCCTGAAGTATCTAAGGTGGCAACTGAATTAGTAAATAAACTCCAGTAACTCTGCTACCTCCGACTGAATCGAGAGCAGGGAGTAGTCAGGCCACCATGTCTGCAGAGACTCTATCCAAGCTTCAGTCCGAGACACTTAAAGCAATTGAGACTCCTCATAATGTACTCAGCTCAGGTAAGTTTCTCCACTATGAACGATTTGTCATAGCATCTTCAGTATTATATGTTATGACATATGTGATTTACAGCAGTGCCTACTGGGACTGTAGCGGTAAAGGAAGCTCTTCTCATATTAGTGCTCCAGATGAAGTACCCCCACCTGCTAAAGCTGTGAAGACTTCTACAAACATAGTCGCCACTCCAGGAGCCCTGGTGGCTAACAAATTTGTGGTGACCTCTTTCACGAGAGTCTTATTTACGTCTCTGGAGCCTCTAGTTCATAGAGTTATGGAGAGAGAGGATGTTCCTTTCAGTACCGTTAGAACTTCCACTACATTCTTGATCGAAGGCATCTGTAGTCAAGGAGATGAAGCTCAAGCTTCATTTTTGGAACATATTTTGGATGAGCTAGAGAGCTCAATCAAGGCTTACAAGGAGCTAAAAAGAGGAGATATCAAGCAACTAGTAAACATGGAATATGAAACCATGGTTCGAGAAGCAGAATTTAGTAAAGCTGATTTTGAAACATTCCTGCTGGCTTTTACTCGACAATCCTCTGAGCTAGACATTCAAATCTCTGATGTGGCTGTTATTAATGAGAGTTACAAGACCCAGGCTACAGAGAAAGAGAAAAAGGCTGCTGATCTAGAAGCCAAAATTGTTCAACTTCAGGCAGAACTCCAAACTGCTAAGCAGAACATAGAACAAGAGAATCAATTATACCAATCCGCTATTGATCGAGTGGAGGTTTTGAAGGACCAGAAGAAGGAATTTGAACGTCTTCAGAATGAAGAGCTAAAATGTCGAACTACTACTCTACAACCTTTTGATCCTGAATCAGAACGAGTTGAAGCTAGGCAGAGAGTGCTAGATTCTCGTGATGAAAGAATTCAGGTTCTGAAGAAACAAATTGCAGAACTTACCATCTATCCTTCGGAGTAAAAATGGGCAGTTTTTGTTGCTTCTTTCTACAATGTACTCTTTTTTCTTCTTTTGTAGAAAGAAAATAATAAAGACTTTTTATGTGGTTCCATTACTTATTGCATATCTTGTTATAGATATAAGCAATAGAATAAAAAATATATTCGGAGGTACTAGGACATGATATATTTCATGATTTTAGAAAATAATAATATTCATTATATCTGCTCAGAGATAATATGGACGTGGCATAATATAAAGTTTAGCAATACTGTTATTTCAATAGACAACTTTATCAGAGGTAATAAGGACGTGACAAGTTGCTGATGTAAATAATCGAAATTCAGAGGTGTAAAGGACGTAAATTCATATTATTTAAAACAAGAGGCAATAAATGCCAAATGAATGATAAGTCAAAGAAAGTGAATGAATGAACAGTCACTTCAGTTTTCAAAGAAAAGATACTGGCGCATTAGATTGAAGATAGTTCTTAAATCTTGAATGTGATCTTCCTTGAGACGACTTTTGACAGCAATATCGTCAACATAGCATTCGACAGTCTTTCGCAGATGATCGCAAAAGATAGTACTCATAGCCCGTTGGTAAGGTGCACCTGTGTTCTTTAGACCAAACGGCATAACTGTATAAAAGTACACTCCACGAGGAGTACGAAACGAAGTATGTTTCTTATCTTCAGGATTCATCCGGATTTGATTATATCTAGAAAACCCATCCATGAAAGAAATTCGTTCGAATCCACATGTATTGTCGATCATGACATCAGTAATTGTGAGAGGGAATTCGTCTTTAGGGCAAGCATCATTGAGATCCCGAAAATCTATGCAAACTCGAACCTTTCTGGTTTTCTTCAAGACTGAAACGACGTTGGCTACCCAGTCAGGATGCTGTTCTTCTCTGATAAAACCGCAAGCTATGAGCTTTTTGACATTTTCATCATCAATTGCATCCATCATTTCAGGCTTGAATCGCCGTTGTTCTTGTTTGACCGGCTTACCATTCGGCAAGATATTAAGCTTGTGAGTTGCAATTTGAGAATCTAATCCCAGCATATCTTCATATCTCTAGGCGAAGACATCAATATATTCACAAATAAGGTGAATTAATTCTTGTTTATCATCCTTTAAGAGATTTTTGCTAATGAAGATTTGTCGTGATACGCCCTTCTCTTCAATATCGATTTGGACTAGTTGATCCTCAGTAGGTGGTTCTCGTTGTTCGAAACGAAGTTCCCACTGATTGTCCATCATTTGTGCCTAAAGGTCCACTTCAGGAGCTTGTTCAATGTCATCTTCGTCATCTTTCGAAAATTTGGCTGACACCATGTTAGAAGATACTATCACCCTATGAACATGACCAATACTGGTATCAGAATCCCATGAAATAGAATTAGAAGAGTTAGATCGTTCTTCTTCATCAGATTCAGAAGGTTCAGGAGTTAGAAGTGGTAAAGCATAACCTAGTCCTCGTTTCATTTTACAGTGGTATTGTTGTGATTTTCCTTCTGGAACAGCGATACGAAGAGGAGTTCGCCTTTCTTTACCGTTGTTGAGGCCAATTTTGAAATCATAGCCCATTTTGTGGATGATTGCTTTGGATTATGGACTATAATGACGCAATTGTAGCCTTCCCATATTATCTCTATTATCATTATAGAGCATGATTTTTGGTTCCTCTCTTTTGTTGAAGAATATAGGCTTTTCATCTTTCTTTTGAGACGGTACTAAGAAATATGACTCTTGTATTGAATCCAGCGATACCACATTTCGCAGAGGTAATACGACTTCTATTGTAAGTGGTTTAAAGCTATCTAGCATTCCAAATAATAATGAGTATAGTAAGGGACAACAGTATACTGCAAAGGAGATGCTTTATTGATTTTTAAACTATCTTTTACAACAGGAACTTTAGCCTTACCAGGCTTAGTCAGATTAATGACAAGAAGGGAAGAAGAAGAACGAGAAGGAGGAGGGGGATTCTTGCGAAGAAGATCGATTACAAGCGGTACAGAAGTGGTGAGCTCCCTTTGTTTCCGACTATCACCCTTGGGCTGCTTCTCATGGGAAGGAAGATAGATAGTCAGTGGTTTGGAAGACTGAGGACAAGAGGTACATCCTTTGACCGGGATCACCAATGTATCATTCGGCAGATTTTTTTGTTCTTCATCTGTGTCCATTGCTAGTACCACTTTCATGAATTTCTCGTTGTACATGCGAGATTCGTTGCAGTATGCTTCAACTCCTTTGAAATGATTCAGATTTGTAACCTTTTTTGGACTTCTCTATTACCATCCATATATTTGAAACATTTGTGGAGAGTAGAAGGTACAATATTGTTTTCATGGAGGAATGGCCTTCCTAACAAAGCATTGTATGCGCCATGATTGTCAATAACATAGAAAGTTACCTTTGTACGAATATTGCCAATTTTAAGTTTTAGGCGTATCTTCCCCAAAGGTTCACTTCTTTCTTGATTGAACCCCAATATGGTAGTAATAGTTGTAGAGAGGTTATGCACTGGGATCTTCAAAGCATCCAGTAAAGACTTCGGCATGATGCTAAGTGTAGACCCGGGGTCAATCAGAATGCGATCGACTTTCATGGTATCAACATACCCTGTGAAGTAGAGAGGATGATCATGACGATTGTCTTCTAACAACATGTCATCTTGTGTAAAAGTAATATTGGGCATTAATTCAAATACACTATGACAATGCGCACAGCTGACTGGCTCCTTTTCAGGCTTCTCGAGAAGAGTAAGACAAGCGTCAGCCTGCATCAAGGCTTCACTTAACGTCTTTCGAGTTTCTTTTGAGAGACGTAAAAGTTCAAAGATTGATAATCTTGCTGGAGTATTGGCCAATTGAGCCAATATATCAAAGTTACATGGCTTTTCGAGTCCAAGTGATGAGGACTTTTTAATGCTTTGTCAAAGCGATTAGGTTGTTTTCCCTTGTCTGTTGTTGTTGGTTTAGGAGGAGATGGTTCAACCACCGGTAGGGATGTAGATGGTATATTCTCAGCAGGAGAAGATGATTTTGGAGCATCATCAGGAGATGGAGCACGATTCTCTTATTTTTTGGGATATTCCCGAAGATAGGGTTTTCCAGATCTAGTGCCCATTAGAATTTCTTCTTCTGTTACTGGTTCAAAGGATACAATGTTGTAGCTTTTAGATTTGGATTTGGTGTGCTTCTTTTGCTTAGAAGAGGAAGGGGTTTCAAATTCTGCTACCAGATCTAGATGAATCTACATAATCTCTCCCCTGTCGGTTGACAGTGGAACAAGACCTTCATTTCGAGGAGGTTGGAATAGGGATAATACTATCTTGTACAAGTTGTGGTGGAAAGTCACCAAATTGCACAGAAATGACATTTGCATTACCGTCTTCTCGTCCTGCTGAAGTGTGATTGCTGCAGAGTTGACCAACTCCTGGATTTTACCCTTAAGCACGTAACAAGCTCTGGTTGGATGCCCTATAAATCTGTGATAAACACAGTATTTAGGGTGATCGGTTTTACACACTTCTTTTGGCCGTTTTGCCTCTAGAAGTTCAAGCTTATTGCTTTTGATCAAGCAATCGAAGATGCTCAAAGTATCATCTTTATCGAACGAATACTCTTTTTTTGGACGAGTTGTCTTCTGCGGTGGTGCTAATAGAGTGGGTGATGTCTTAGTGACGTTGACAGCCAAAGACTCCTTGCCCTTGAGATTGATGGCCAGTATTTCTTTACCCTTTCGGTTATTCTGGCGATTATTACCTCCGGGTGTAGAATGTTCATCTTGGTTAGGATGAGTCATTTGAACTCCTAACTGTTTGAACTTTTCGATACTGACTTCAGCTATCTTGGCATTCACAATGAAAGGAGGCCAATCCTAAAATTGTGTAGATCCCGTCCACATACTGATAATAGGCAACAGGTTTGATTTATAAGTGTCTATTGTTACAGCAGATGGAGTTCCTAAAGGCATTTTGAGTGCCTCTCAGTGGAATCTTTCAATAAAAGTCTCTGTAAATTCATTATGCCTTTGTTTAATCTTATTGAGGGCAGACATTGTCATGTCGTTGACTCCCTCATAAAATTGTTCCAAGAACATTTGCTTGAAACTAGCAAAAGAAGTTATACAACCATCAGGAAAGCTATGATACCAGTCGTATGCTGCACCAGCTAAACAACCGACAAACACTCTGGTAAGGAGAGCATCATTTATATGTAATTGATCAGTCATCACCTCAAAGTGATTGATGTATTGACTTGGAGAGGTGCTGCCATCAAACAATATAATGGTTGGAAGCTTGTATTTAGGACGGAATAGAACTTCCTTCCACTCTGTAGGATACGGTTACTTTATGCCCAGTCTTTGTAGGCCATCCTTCTGTTTGAAGGCCTCAAACTGAGTGCGTAAGAGTTTTACAACCTTATTAGCATCCCCTGATGTTTGGGAATTGATGGGCTGGTTAGAAGTGTTAGGAGGAGGAACAATGTAGTAATTACCACCCCAGTACCAGACTGACTGAGATCAGCTTGAGTTGGCACAGAGGTAACCTGAGGAGGTGGTACCCCCTGACTAATAGGTACAGAAGATGCTATAAGGTCCGGATTAGTAACAGGATTTATAATCGGTGCCACTGCATATTGGGCCACGATTATTGTATGCATACTTGCAACCATTCCGGCCATGGTCTTTAATTTGTCTTCTAGTACAACAATTCGTTGTTCTTCACTGGTCGAAGTAGAGGCATCTTGATCTTCCTTAATGGTATATGATGTCACTTTTCTTGCTACTATTGATGAGATAGTTTGTTCAGAACTTTCACTGTCTGTATTAAACTCTGAAAAAGAGTCCTCTCCTATATGGGCGATGGGGAGATCTTCTTGATTAAAGACACCTTGGTTCAAATGTCAATTTCTCGATCTAGTGAATTGAAAGACACCTTCACTGGATATATGAATCCGATCCAAGTATTACTGACTGGGATTACGGAATACATTACGTCTTGGACGTTTTCCACCCCCAGTGCCTTGAGAAGTCATGTTAATAGAAGCATATAATAGCTTGTCTTCATCTTCTATTATATGTTCGGGAGTTGAGCATAGTACAGACGATCGAAGACAGATCGTCGAGCCGATTGGCGACAACAGTTGATGACGACTTCATAAAGGCAGTGGCGATCTGAAGCGTGATTTGGAGGTGAGGGAGACATCCCTGTAATCTTCCGTCTTTGTGTAAGATGTTGTCGAAGTTCAGTTACAACTATATGACGAGAAGAAGTCGGAGGAACATATTTCTTAATGATGTTATGAACATGTCTCCTATTCTTCAGATGTTTAGTTCCCTGAGTGTACAAAGATGTACTCAACTCATTAGCATAAGTGGTTGGGTCCTTCTTTTCAAACTTTGGCTTCTGGTATAGGTTAGCGTTTGGCATAGGGTTCTTACGTTTCACCAAAGTTGATACTGGTTGACACCTATTGAGATAAGCGCGTAAATCAGAAAATTCTGATCCAGGTGTCTCTGTTTGTGATACCCTTAATTTTCCTTGCTTAGATCTTGAAATTTGCAAGGTGGGAAGGTCTTGACCAGACCCCATAGGGGTAGGTAAGATACCTCTTTGATCATTATTCTTTCTGATATCAGAGATCCGAAGACCTCTGTTCAAAGGAATAGAATCTGATGTGTCTTCCTCTTAGTCATAGACCAGGGAAGTTTGAGAAAAGACCAAAGGGTGCTTTCCTTTATTTTGTAGAGGGTTAGCTAAGAAGCGTTCCCCTTTATTCTGTTGTAGACCATTTTAGGCACGGATTGTGCCAATTGATGAAGTGTCAAAGGACTTTTCCCTTTTTTCTGTCTAGTGGAGGCACTAGAACATTGCTTCTCCCAGTTCAGAACTGGAGAATTGGAAGAAGGAATAGCCAAAAGATTAGTTCCCTTGGGTTGTGCCAAAGCAACAGACTGCGTCTGAGTTACTGATTGCTTGGGTTGTGCCATAGTCCTACGGGTTACTGGTGGAACCTTGGCAGCAACATGGGTAGATTGTGCGGCAACAACGGCCTGAACAGACTGCGTCTTGGCAGTAAAGAGAGTAGTAGACTGCGCGCGGGCAACATGAAGAGTGGATTGTGCCCTGGCAGCAAAAGCAGGCTGTGCCAGAGCCACTGAGGCGGATTGTACCTTGGCCACTGAGCACTCAAGTTGTGCCTGGGCAACAACAACTGCAGGAGATTAAGGAGTCCACACAGTCCTGTTCTTGGCGATAGCCACAGTGCGCTTGTTGCTCTTGGTGTTGATCATAGTCTCGTAGGCTGTCTGGTTGACTTGAACAACCAGAGTCTTCTGCGTCTTGCCGATCGATGCAGTATCATATTGAGTTGTCACCTTCTCATCAGAGGATAAAGTCGTCCCCAACAGAGTCACCATTTTGTTTAGAAAAACAAAAAAGTTTATTCCAAACTTGTAAAAGAATTGTACAAAGTACAATAAATTCTGGGGAAGTACAACTGTAGGAATATGATCAGAAGACGATCACTTTATCCCTTGGACTATGTGAACTTGAAGACTGTAGCCTTTAGAGAATGCAGCAGCAATTTTACAAGAGTTCTTGATCTCTGTGCGTATGTATATGTCCCTTCAACAATGATCGAAAACTCTATTTATAGAGTTCAGGAAATAACTATTTTAGCAGTTATTCTGATGAGCGCGAGACTGGATTACGCCACATTGGGTTGCGCCAACCTCCTGTTGTGCTAACTTTCATTCAGTTATAAGTCGTGTACTAAATTTATTTAGACGCATGACATCATGTGATTGAGATGCTCATGATCGCGTACAGGATAGTAGATACGTCTTGAGAGATTGGTGGCATGTGCGCCACGTCATCCTGCTTTAGAGATAAAAATTGTCTCAACTTTATCAGATTGCGCGAACTTCAGTCAGTGAGTAAACCTGCGCTTGTTTGAGCTGCGCCTAGACACATGACAACTTTTGAGCAGAAGTCATTCAGTTTGCGCCTAGGCGCAACTAAAGATTTTGTCTGGATTGTGCCTAGGCGCAACTTACAAAGCGTATAGGACAGCTGTCAACCAACTCTCCCCGAGCGGCACAATTTACGGGATTTGAAAAGATTTTCCTCGTTCACTGTGGTGTCAGTTGTCAGTGCTATCATGTAATAATGGCTATTAAATATCAAACGCGACGTAGACTTTGGCATAATAAGACTGGGCGCAGTCTGATATATGGCACAACTTGTTCAGCGATGCAGTTTATTCTCTGAGCTTCATATCAGTGGTGCAACCTGATTTTTGGGGTACAACTTGATCACTGGTTAGTAGGTTCATGGTGCAACTTGATTTTTAGGCCCCACAACCATACCTCACTTCATTGACCAAAGCCTTAGACAAGAAAACATTAGGACGACTGTATCGACACAGACCCCAGACAAGACTTAGAGTTTAAGTTACTTGAACTATTCACATTTTTTTCATCATTATCTCGTGTACATATATTTTTGACTAGCTTGACTAATGCCGCTATTATAGCCTAGTTTTGCGAGCTTGCTTTCTCTATCGAGCTTGATCAAAGACAGTATTTTATTGGAGGCCTCCACTAACATATTGTCTATCAGAACCGGTGCATGATGGTCTGATCAACCTAGTGCACTTTGGTTCGCTCTTGGTATAATTACTCTACGTGGATTTAGATATAGTTGAACCTGTCCTTAGTATCTCGTCTGCACCGGTCTTGACAAACTTCCTTTTTGAACAATTCAGTCGCCCTTGAAATCCATAATTGTAATTCGATCCCATCAACTTCGAACTCTTACTATTTTTTGTTACCTATTTCGAAAAACAAACACACGTAGACACGAAGTATTCTTCTATGGCCATAAAGGCTATATATATAATGTTTTGATCTATTCAAAATTGGAGAACTAACTCCAAACTTGATTCATATCTATCGCATCATAATTTCTATCACGTCGGATAGTATTCTTTTATACTCAAGAGTCGTGGTGTAATGTCCTGACTTTGAAATTTTTCTAACCTTATTAATCCTAAACCTTATCTTAGTTTTATAGAGTATAGACTATAAGACTCTAAAATTTTAGGAATTCATTAGAACTACCGATTGATTAGGATAAGTCAGTTTCTATTAGGATGATAAACTAGTACCTCATGATCACACACTTTCTATCTAGATCACTTGGTGTCCTTGACCATGACGTTGCTATTTGGAGCACGAGACCAGCTGTTACCTTCCAACAAATTCCATACAAAAGGCCTAGACAAGTTCACCTTCATGTAGATATATCATGTCCCGCTAAAACACGTCCCCTTGTGACTATTTTCATGATACGACTTTCAGGACAAAAAGGCAAGTTGTAACCCTTACCGAAAATATCGATGTAGTTTCCAACCTCTATTCGGGATCCTACCTCGACTCATTTCTTTCGACCCAAAATATGGTTGTGATTTACTCGAAGCCCACTACACACATGCTACTAGAGTGCCACTCAAATTGTTGACACAAAGTCACAGTCAACCAAATATTGACTACATTGACCAAATAATACTTGTATTAATTCAATACGACACACGACGACTGCATTCAGTTCAAGACAGATGACAGCTCAGTCTTCAGCTCTCAGTGTGTTCTGGAGTCTGTATTTTATGATTTCATTGAGTCTAGATTTATGTACTCTGAGTTATGCTGAGCTCTTGGAACTTAGTCTACAAGCCTACCCAAAAATCCCAAGCTCCACCAAAACCAAATTGCCCACAAATCCCTCTTAGGACCATTCTGTGCTCTGGAGACAGAGTTCGGGCCGAACTCTGCCTCCACACAGAGTTCGGGCCGAACTCTGTCCCCTAGAAATCAGGAACCCTAATTTTAGGGTTAGCTGTTTGCTAGCTGTCCAACGGCCAAATTTTTGAATTTTCTTACCCGAATTCTGGCCGAATTCTGTCCCTAAAATCAGTATAAATAGGGCATGAATTCTCTCATTTTGAATCACTCAATCTTCTCTTCTCTTCTCTCCTACAAGCTCTATAAGCCATACCCTTCTCATCTACTAGCCACAAGCCTCCTAAGTCTCGAGTGCTCAGCATCTCTCATTTAGGATTCTTGTGCAAGAGTGAAGAAATCGCTTGGACAATTCCAAGCAATCGCCACTGCGATTCTCTGTAAGAAGTTGACGTGCTCTTCTGAAGTAAAGGCACGGGTTGTAAGCTACTATTTCACAAATAGTGGATTTAATCCTGAGCTAGAGTTCTCAGGCCTGGACTAGTCCTCTACGAGGGAAACCAGGTTAAAATTGCTGTGTTTGCGTATGCTCTCTTGTCTTTCATTTACATTCCGCATTTTACTCTGATTATTCATTGTTAGTGAAAGAGTTAATTTTTAATTGGTCATTATACATATATACTCTATTCACCCCCCCTCTAGAGTTGCCAAACTGTTCTTCAATTGGTATCAGAGCTCTGTTCTCTTTATAAGGACTAACATCCTAAGAGCTGATCCATGGCAACCACACAATCCTTGATCTCCAATCATGGTGAAGGTCAGTCCACTCATAGGCCTCCCCTATTTGATGGGACTAACTACACATATTGGAAAACAAGGATGAGTTTTTATCTGAAGTCTCTAGACTTTGACCTGTGGACTGTCGTAACTGACGGTTACAAAAAGCCCGCCAGAATAGTTGTCGATGGTGACCTCATTGAGAAGCCACACGACAAATATTCTGTCGAGGAGAAGAAACAGGCAAGTCTAGATGCTAGGGCTATTAATGCTTTATTCTGTGCTATAGACAGGAACGAGTTTAACAGGGTCTCTACATGCACCACTGCTCATGAAGTATGGAGACTTCTGGAAGTGACGCATGAAGGAACCACTCAAGTCAAGGAATCAAAGATAAGCCGTCTCACTCAAGAGTACGAAGCCTTTAAGATGAAGCCAAATGAGACGATCACTCAAATGTTTACAAGATTCCTCGACATCATCAACCCGTTATCCTCGCTTGGTAAGCAGTACTCAAACCATGAGAAGATCCGCAAGCTACTCAGAGGGTTACCAAAGATTTGGAACCCTAAGGTGACAGCCATCATAGAAGGAAATGATCTCACAAGTATGTCTATGGAGACTTTGATGGGCAAGCTCATGACTCACGAGCTTGACCTCAAGGACTTCGAAGAGCCTGCTCCGAAGACCAGGGAGATAGCACTCAAAGTCCATCGACGAAAGGTTGATCACGATGAGACTGAAGACGATATCTCAGATGATGAAGACCAAGCTCTCATGGTACGTAACTTCAAGAAATTCCTTCGCTTCAATCAAAGAAAGAAGGAACCACAAGAAGACGATGAAGAAGAGCCAACTTGCTATGGTTGCAAAAAGACTGGACACGTCAGAAGAGACTGTCCGCTCTTAAAGAAGAGCAACCGGTATGAAAAGCCCTACAAGAAGAACTCATCAAAAAGATATGCCAACACAAGCATCTGGCATAAAAGCGAAGCAAGTGACTCCGAGGAAGAAAAGAACTCTCCTCAAGACAAAGCAAATGTTTGCCTCATGGCAAATTCCACCAAGGTATCAAACGAAACTTTAGATGACTTCTCTTTTGATGAACTTGGCGATGCTTTCACCGATTTACTTGATGATCACAAAAAGGTTATCGGTAAATACAAGCATGCCAAGGACAAAATCAAAAGTCTAGAAGATGAGATACAAAGCATTTCCTTGCTTCTTAATAATGTTAGAAACACATCTCCCACAAATGACACTAATGAAGTATCCAAGCTTAAATTAAGCTTACATGATGCTGAAGCACGCATTGAGCAACAAACTCAAGACATCACTACTCTCAGCACATTGCTTGCTGAAGAAAAGAGTAGACACAAGATTTCTATGACTAAGATTTATGGCTTAAATATTAAGGTTGATGAATTACAAGCTGTTTCTAAAAGATTAGAAATCAAATTGGGAAAACAGGTTGCTAAACCTCAAACCCAATCACATGAGCACAACACCACTCATGCTAGTCAACCACATCACCCTCATACAGCACATAACCATGCATTTATATACACAAACTTTCACAAACCGCATGCACGTAAAAATACTCCCCATACTCATCATATTGCACAAAGACACAACCAATATCACTCTACACATAGACAAAGTCATCATACCATACCTCATCAACATGCCATGCCACGTAGACAAAATCATCATGTTATGCCACATAAGCAAAATCATCATATCATGCCACAACATCACACTATGCCATATAGACAATTTCAGCATGCCACTCCTCACAGTCAATATCATCATGCTATGACACACAGACATAATCATCATGTAACTCACTCTAAGCATAGTCATCATTACCATGCTAACTCTCCAAATCATCCTCATCCTGTTGCTCATAGATATCATTCTCATGCTCCCAGTATAAATAAAAATGCCATCTGTACTTACTGTGGAAAACATGGACACATCTCACCACAGTGTAGAATTAGAAGACTGGTAGACAAGAAAATATATGCTTGGTTTCCAAAAACTAACTTTTCAGGACCCTCGAGAAAATGGGTACCAAAGGTCACATCTACTCTTGATGTAGGTGGACCTTTCCTCCTCAACTGAGAGTAAGTGGATTCTCGATAGTGGATGCTCGCAACATATGACGGGAGACGCAAATCTTTTTGCATCACTATCGATGAAAAGAGAAGGATACGTATCCTTCGGTAACAATCTCAAAGGGCACATAATAGGTAACGGTATCATTGGTCATCCTCCTTCTCCTGTTATAAAGGATGTCTGCCTAGTGACCGAGTTAAAGCATAACCTGCTCAGCATTAGCCATCTTGCTGATCATGGATATGATATTAACTTTGGACAAAACTGTTGCTACATCTACGATAGGTCAACAGGAGACATTGCTTTTGAAGGGAAAAGAGAGGACAATATATATATTTTCTATCTCTCTATAAATACTAACAATGCAGGTAGATGTTTATATGCCCACAAAGACGAACGACTACTTTGGCACCAGCGTCTCGGTCATGCCAACATGGATGCTATATCCAGGCTTTCTACCAAGAAGCTAGTGAGAGGATTGCCTGACATCACATTCAAAAAGGACACGGTATGTGCCGAATGTGAACTAAACAAGGCAACTAAATCCTCATTTCATTCCATCAACTCTGTAAGTACTACTAGACCCTTGCAATTACTCCATATGGATTTATTTGGTCCTAGTAGAATAGCTAGTCTTGGTGGCAAACTATATGCTTTTGTTATTGTTGATGATTTTTCGAGATTTACTTGGGTTTTCTTTCTCGCTAATAAGAGCGATGCTATCTCTGTTTTCAAAGTTTTTGTAAATAAAGTTCAAAACGAAAAAGGCTACATGATTACTCGAATCCGAAGTGATCATGGAGGCGAATTCGTAAATTCAGATTTTGAAAGTTTTTGTAATGCAAATGGTTTTGATCATGAATTTTCTTGTCCTAGAACTCCTCAACAAAATGGTGTTGTGGAGCGGAAGAATAGGACTCTTGGCGATATGACTAGAGTCATGTTGAATAAATTTTCTCTTCCGAAATATTTTTGGGCAGAGGCTGTAAGTACAGCATGCCACATTTTGAATAGGGTGCTTATTCGTCCCATTTCGAAGAAAACACCCTATGAGCTTTGGTTTGGGAGAACCCCAAATGTTTCTTATTTCAGAGTTTTTGGCTGCAGATGTTTTATCCTTAACACCAAAGACAACTTAGGCAAATTTGATGCCAAAGCTGACGATGGTATCTTTCTTGGTTATGCTGCCAAAAGTAAGGGATATAGAGTTTTCAATAAACGCTCACTTATTGTGGAGGAGTCAACTAATGTGACTTTTGATGAAGATAACAGTGCAGTAAGTACTCTTGATGATGATGTTGTGCCATCAACTTCCTCTACTCTAATGAATACTTCAACTGAAACTAATTCTCTGGAGGGTTTGCCTAAGAAATTCTCATTCAAACCTTCTCATCCAGAAAATTTAGTCATAGGTGAAGTTTCACGTGGAGTTACTACTAGATCATCATTAAGAGACTCTGTTGCTAGCACTGCCTTCATTTCACAAGTAGAGCCTAAAAACATTTCTGAAGCTTTTACTGATGAATTTTGGATCTCTGCTATGCAAGAAGAACTCAACCAATTTGAGAGAAGCCAAGTATGGGAACTAGTTCCTAAACCGGCTAATCACTCAATAATTGGTACCAAATGGGTGTTTAGAAACAAAGTAAATGAAGATGGTTCAGTCACACGTAACAAAGCTCGTCTAGTAGCTCAAGGATACAACCAAGAGGAAGGTATCGACTACGATGAGACATATGCTCCTGTTGCTAGACTAGAATCCATTCGGATGCTTTGTGCTTTTGCCAATCATCAGAACTTTAAATTATTTCAAATGGATGTTAAAAGTGCTTTCTTGAATGGCTTTATTAAGGAGGAAGTTTATGTCAAACAACCCCCTGGCTTTGAAAATCACAAATTTCCCGACCACGTGTTCAAGCTAAAGAAAGCGCTTTATGGCCTTAAACAAGCTCCCAGAGCTTGGTATGAAAGGCTAAGCAGCTTCCTGCTTGAGAAAGGTTTTTCTAAAGGGAAAATTGACACTACACTGTTTATCAAATCTTTCAAAGACACCATTCTATTAATTCAATTTTATGTTGATGATATTATTTTTGGATCTACTGATGAAACTCTTTGTCAAGAATTTGCCAAGTGTATGCAGACAGAATTTGAGATGAGCATGATGGGAGAGCTCAACTACTTTCTTGGCCTGCAAGTAAAGCAACTGACAAATGGAACTTTCATCTGTCAATCGAAGTATACCAAGGACATGCTGAAGAAGTTCGACCTTGACAACGTCAAACCAATTAGCACGCCAATGGCTACTTCAACCAAACTCGAACCAGATGAGAGCGGCAAACCTGTTGATCAACGTAAGTATCGAGGTATGATAGGCAGCTTACTTTATTTAACTGCTAGTCGCCCCGATATCATGTTTAGTGTTTGCCTATGTGCTAGATATCAAGCAAATCCTAAGGAATCTCACATGACTGCGGTTAAGCGTATCTTTCGATACCTTAAGGGTACGGTTACAGTGGGCCTATGGTATCCCAAGTCAACATCATTTGACCTCATCGGTTACTCTGATGCTGACTTTGCTGGATGCAAGGTCGACCGTAAAAGTACGAGCGGCACGTGTCATTTTTTAGGAAAGGCTCTAGTCTCATGGTTTAGCAAGAAGCAGAACTCTGTCGCACTATCTACAACAGAAGCTGAATATATAGCAGCTGGGCGTTGTTGTGCACAGATTCTGTGGATGAAGCAAACCCTTGAAGACTATAAGTTATCTTTCATGCATATTCCTATATTCTGTGACAATACTAGTGCCATAAATTTGACTAAGAACCCTGTCTGTCACTCACGCACTAAACACATTGAGATCAGACACCACTTTTTGCGTGATCATCAGCAAAATGGCACGATTAACTTAGAATTTATTGACACTGATCATCAGCTAGCAGATTTCTTTACTAAGCCACTATCCGAAGAGCGCTTTAATTTTCTTTGTCGTGAACTTGGAATCTTAGATGAAGCAGTCATAAATTGAAACTCACCTGCGTAAATATCGAGTATATTGTGATTCCTTTACGAAGAATTTGGTATGGGTACAAGCCGAAAGGGCCCTTCTGACAACAAGGCGTAAAAGCCTAAGCGACACGGTGCACTAGTCTTCAGGACTACCGCTAGCTGGGATCCGGCCCCTGCAGCTAACCCATGGCAAATTTGGACTATTGAACTGCAGTATATGTCCTTATTTATTATATGGCTTGTTTCGATTTAATATTGCCTAATTGACATTTTCTAAAAGTTCATTCTACTTTCTGTATACCTCTTATTTGCATTCAACACTCTTTGTTTTCCCCGACTATCATTTTGTTTATTTATTAAACATTTTCTTCCTGACTTTTGCCTATTTTCAGTTCTGGACTATTGAACCAGAACTCGGGCCGAACTCTGCCCCTATCAGAGTTCGGGCCGAGTTCGGTACCTAGGTTCCAGAATCGGGATCTGGCTCCACCGTTGGATCTTTTCTAATCCTATGGTCAATATTTCACCCGACCAAAGACAAAGCCCTACTTTATGTCGGGATTCCTTCTCTTTCCTCCCATATTTCCTTCTTCTCCACCTCTTCCATCTTCTTCCTTCCAAACCCTAACCCTAGTTCTTGATCTAGAGGACTCTATTTCTTCTCAAAATCAAGGGAAAAGGGTTTTTCAACGTTCTCTTCAACTGTTTGACATTATTTTCAGGTATAACTCTCTCTTTCTCTCCATTTCAAGTTATCCAATTTCTTGTAAATGGCTCCACGCTTGCCCAATCGCGGGAAGAGGATCCGAACCGAGGGTGCTTCCTCTTCGAATCCTCCTCCTCCGATTGAACAAGTAGTTGAACAACACCCCATTCATCCGTTGTTCAATCCGCCGAGTCCCGATGACCCTAACACATACGACGACCGTCTATTTGTATCGCTAGACGCCTCTAATGAATGGTTTAGCGATTTTAGGACTCGTCCGGTGTTTGGGGGCCATCCCATCAATTTCACAATATTTTCTCAATATGAGTCTTTATTCCATGATCTTTGTTTGGATGCTTTAGTTGCTTCAAATTCTGTCATCTACCGTAGTGCAATCCAAATGTTCTATTGCAATTTAACTTTTGATGCAACACACATCTATTCCCGGGTTGCCGGTATTGACATCGCCTTCAATGATTCTGAGTTGGGGGATTTTCTTGATCTTGTTAATCTTGATACTTGGAATAAACTTGTGGAAGCACGTCAATTTCAATTTGTTGGCGATACTTCTCTTGAAGGATTCAAGGAGGAATTATGTGCTCCTAACATAAGTCCTCGCAAACTTATGGCCAAGCATCTCAACCCCTACTTCTATGAGCTTCACCGAATGGTTTTTAACACCATCTTACCCAAGGCTGGCTCAACAGATGAAGTCACTTATCTTGAGATCTCCGCCTTATATCATCTCCACTATCGTATTCCATTCAACTTTCCACGGACTATGATGGATTGGATGATCAACTGTCGGAAGAAACCAAGAGCTTTGGTTTATCCTCTCTATCTTCCTTTAGTTTTTCGTGCTTTCATCATTCCTATCCATGATTGTCCGTTCCTGCCTGCACCTGCTTTTCTATCCAAAGCACGACGCCTTCAGCCTGTCGCTGCTTCTGAGTCATCTGAGCATTCTGCTGATGAGGAGCCTGACGCCCCTCCTTTTGGTCAGGATGCACCACCTCCACCTGCCACTCTTGAGTCCATTCAGACCATGCTCCGGGATCGTTTTACTCTTGAGGACGATCGCTGGACACAGCTGGACTATCGTACCACTCTGCAGATGAGTGCTCTCGGCAACTCTCTGCATGATATCCGGTACTCTCTGTCTCAGCATCTGCACATTCCCATGGAGAGGGATCCAGCGCGCGCGGGTTATCGCATTGATGATCCGTGGGTTATGCGTTACATGGATCCGGATGATGCTTTTGTGGACCCTCGTCGCTCCTTCCATGGTCCATCAGATGTTCCAGGACCTTCTCGTGCTCCATGATGGAGACTGGCTACTATCTGCTGCTGCTACTACTGATGATGGTCTTAGTTACTTTTGCTTTCAGTTATTTAGTTTATCATGGATTTATGTAGCTGGTTTTATGTACTCTGTTTATGAGTTGGCCACTTGGTTTGGTGGATGACATTATCTATCTTTATTATCATTCTCTGTCAGTGCTTATTTTGCTTAAAATTATACTGTTTCTTCTCTTAGTGTGGTTGCATTACTATTCATTGCTTCTTATATTGCTAACTGCCAAAAGGGGGAGAAACATATGTATATTTTTGTTTTGGGAAACTATTACTGGTTCTATGCATTCGTATATCTGTGTATATCTGTGCTTCTTGCTCTGGAAAATATTATCTATCAGATCACAGGTACTATGCATTTTGTACGGGGGAGAGCTATAGTTTCTAGTTTCTAGCTCGACACCGCTCATGATTTATGGGGGAGCTATTTTTGCTTAGCTCAGGCATCGTTTATGGGGGAGCTATGGAGCTATATTACAATCAACTGTGTCCAGGTATGAATATTGAAATATACATATATTATTTTGTCAATTATCAATATGGGGGAGATTGTTGACACAAAGTCACAGTCAACCAAATATTGACTACATTGACCAAATAATACTTGTATTAATTCAATACGACACACGACGACTGCATTCAGTTCAAGACAGATGACAGCTCAGTCTTCAGCTCTCAGTGTGTTCTGGAGTCTGTATTTTATTATTTCATTGAGTCTAGATTTATGTACTCTGAGTTATGCTGAGCTCTTGGAACTTAGTCTACAAGCCTACCCAAAAATCCCAAGCTCCACCAAAACCAAATTGCCCACAAGTCCCTCTTAGGACCATTCTGTGCTCTGGAGACAGAGTTCGGGCCGAACTCTGCCTCCACACAGAGTTCGGGCCGAACTCTGTCCCCTAGAAATCAGGAACCCTAATTTTAGGGTTAGCTGTTTGCTAGCTGTCTAACGGCCAAATTTTTGAATTTCCTTACCCGAATTCTGGCCGAATTCTGTCCCTAAAATCAGTATAAATAGGGCATGAATTCTCTCATTTGAATCACTCAATCTTCTCTTCTCTTCTCTCCTACAAGCTCTATAAGCCATACCCTTCTCATCTACTAGCCACAAGCCTCCTAAGTCTCGAGTGCTCAGCATCTCTCATTTAGGATTCTTGTGCAAGAGTGAAGAAATCGCTTGGACAATTCCAAGCAATCGCCACTGCGATTCTCTGTAAGAAGTTGACGTGCTCTTCTGAAGTAAAGGCACGGGTTGTAAGCTACTATTTCACAAATAGTGGATTTAATCCTGAGCTAGAGTTCTCAGGCCTGGACTAGTCCTCCACGAGGGAAACCAGGTTAAAATTGCTGTGTTTGCGTATGCTCTCTTGTCTTTCATTTACATTCCGTATTTTACTCTGATTATTCATTGTTAGTGAAAGAGTTAATTTTTAATTGGTCATTATACATATATACTCTATTCACCCCCCCTCTAGAGTTGCCAAACTGTTCTTCACAAATGAGTTCCCGTGTGCTACTTATACACAAAAGTCACGAAAGGCACATCTTCAAGACTTGCAGAATCTACTTAACCAACACGGCTGACAATTACCCTAACCACTTGAGTTGGAACTTAATCTAGGCAACCCTCACCTATTAGGGATGGTTCAGATTGATTTTGTGGATCTTGTCCAACCAATATAGATTAAAATCCAAGTTTTTCTTCAATCAAAGATTGATGTCCAATTAGGGAACCCATTAAACCCAATTAAACTCATCTGTGCACATCGCCATACTTGGACTATAAAATCAAACATTATGAAATAGGTCCCTAAACCTATTATGTAGTTCTAATCTTTTGGTCAATGAATTCTCCTTCCACAAATTTCTTAACAATATGTTATGCGATGAATGGAAACCCATTGTGCCAACTCGTTTCCGGTTATGCTCGACCAAGACGTCTCCTACTGCCTTGATGAAACATGGTCAAGATATGGACAATGTTAAATAAGTAATACATAGGCTTCCTACAGAGTCCGTGACTATTATAACCAACACATTTCTAAAATGAGGGTAATTTTGAACTTTTTCAAAATTTATTATTAAATAAATTGATTTAAATCATGTTAGTGATTTTTTATGAGTTTTAATTAATTTAATACTATTTAAATTGTTGAATTGTGATTCTGGTGTTTTACTAGTGTAACCCTAGAACTACTTAGCCTAGAGGCTAACCATGACCACGACGACATATCCTATGTGATTAGATAAGCTAATTACTACTTTTTAAGCTAAGGATATTTTGGTCATTTTGTGACATATATGTTGATTGGAATTATATTTAATTAATATGTGCTAAGTGTTATGTTAGACCTTAACCTAGAATTGCCCTAACATAGATTTTAGTCATGAGCCTAGATATAAGATTAGAAGCCCTACAAACCCTAATTAGTTTTCTTCCCCAAATTCACACCCTTTCACCAAATCAACTCCAAATTGAGCCCAATCAATTACAACACACTCCCCTACTATAGAAGAGGCCATCGGTGGATAGCTAGCAAGGATTTGGAGCAAGTTGACCATAGGAAGTGGAGGATTTGGCTTTCAAGAATAATTTCATTGAGATTCCAACTCTCAATAGGTAATGGTCTCTAAACCAATTTGATTTATGATTTCTTTCTACAGATGCATTCATTTAGGGTTCCCCTAGCTGTTAACCAAGTTTGGTAGGATTTTGTTCCCATTTGATAAAATGCCACATAGAAATGAATGTTAATTTTTGCAAAACTAATTACATGAATTTATAGCTAATTAGGTATAGAATATATATCAAATCGACCGAGTCGATTTCTGTTGAGTTTTTGTGTCCAAATTGGATATAGGGTCATAGCACGACATTGTCGTGAATTATCCTGCTGCACGAGCCCCATATCTGACATGACACGACACGGTTAGATACCAAACCTGGTGGGTCTATGGGACACATGACTGACACCAGGCTGACCAAATTTGGTTGGGTTTCATCGAGTGGGTTGTGAGAAATCACACGTGTATGAATTTTACTGCCACACACACATACGCGAGCACGAGTCTACTGATACGGCCTTTATATCAGGATACGACAGGGATTTGACATATTTTAGGGTATTTGACATGAAGCCCTAGGACCCACCTACCTACTGACACGAGCACGAGGTGTTTTTTTGGGCACTTTGTGTCTAGAACACTCGACACACAGACACGAGCCCCTCTGTGGACAGATTACACTTGGACATATTTTTTTTGACATTCGATACTCTAGACACTTTGACACATCCACGGACACATGGACACATGGGCACGTGAGTGATACATCCTATGACCCTTTGGCACTTTACATGTCCAGTCACCAATAGACACTTTTTCCATTCAAACTGCTGTTCATATTGTGATACTACACTCTTTCATTACTACCTAGACACTGTCACTTGGACACTTCTGTGGAACATTGACACATGTTGATATGCTTGAAACTCCACTCCTCTTGACACTTGTACTGCATAATCTATGCATGCACACTTCACTGGACACTCGATCACTCATCTGAACACTTCCGTTCATTTTTGATACTGCTACACCTTACTTCTGTCACAACTGCACACATAGCCGATACTACAGCATATTGACACATCTCACTTGCATTGCTGTATTGACTAGACACTATAGTCACACCCTGACACTTGATACACTCTACACTTGGACACCATGTGACACCCTCACACTTCATGGCCTACATTCCTGTTGATGTCTGCATATAGTTCATGAATAGTAGATTATCATATATGTTGTAGTGTCTACATATAGGTCATATATGGTGGTGTATCATATATGTATATATATATATATATATATATATATATATATATATATATTTATATATATATGAGATATTAAAGTAATTAGTTAATATTCCTTAGTGCTAGTGCTTAGTGGCAGATGTACAGGTTAGGAATAGAGGTGCAAGATGTATGAGGGATTGTCTGTGTGTCAGTTAGAGGTAGATATTTGTGTGTGTTTAGAGATAGGAGAGGGAGGAAAATCCTTCTACAGGTAGCAGTCCTATTGGCCCTTGGTGTGCCTACATGCTATGGACCAATATGGTTTAGTAGCAGTTGGCCTTTGGCCATGAGGACGGAGTAATATGAGATGGGCTTGTGTGGGTTAATGTGAAGAGAGGGGTCGAGCATCAGAGCATTTTGGCCTATGCACTATGTGTGTTACTAGTGTGGTATGAGAGAGTATATTGAGCATCCTAAATAGGTATTCGGTTCTAGTATTAGATGTGTCAGTATTGTGAATATTAGATAGGATATTAGCTAGTTGTTGGTAGTTTATGACTAGGATGTATTAGTTTGTTCAGAGATTTAGAGATTAGTGATGTATGTTAGTATTAAGATTTTCCATATGTTAGAGTATATAGGTTATGAGTGACTTTAGTAGAGCCTTGTAGCAGCAACCGTGAGCAATGCAGCATAATGCATTACAAAGACCAGCGGTAGCAGCAAGGTTGACCCCCTCATTGGGGCATGTTTTATTGGCCCTTAGGCAACCACTTCTGTCTTATTGTAAATAATAGTTCACTTTTGGGTCAGATTGTTGTAGTAGAGAGTGGTATAGATATGCTATATATATATAATCAATACGGTGTCCTGTAGAGAGGAGAAATCTGGGGGGCGCTCGCCCCCTCATTCTGCGATGGACCACTTCAACAACTTTATCTTCCACGGAAACCTAACCCCCGTCCCCTTCTGCGGCAGTGCATTCACCTGGTGCAACATGCAGGAGGGCCATTGTCGGCAGTACTCCCGTTTGGATCGGGCGATGGTCAACGACAACTGGTCTGATATGGGCCTGATCACTAACCTCTCTTATTTGAACTCTTCAGAATCAGACCACTCCCCTCTTCTCATCAGGATCATAGACAACCTCACCAGCACTAAAAAGCATTCTGCTTCCTCAATTTATGGCGGCATCATCCTCAATTCCAAAATGTCATGAATGCCGCTTGGAACTCAGTCTCGATTCTTGACCCCCTGGCTCGGATGGCGGCTAAACTGAAAGCCACTCGTCAGGCTTTAACATCCTGAGCAAGCAGGCTTTTGGAGACATCTTCTAGGCTATTAAGGAGGCGGAGGACGACGGCACTCGTGCGAGAACGCGTTCTCCATTCTCCAGTCTCTGGCTACCCGCGCTTCGCACAACCTTACTAGAGCTCTTTTCAAATCCAGGCTTAAAGTGGAAACAGAATTCTGGAGACAAAAAGTCAGATTGATCGGGGAGACCGATGGCGACCGGAATACCAGTTTCTTTTATGCACGTGTCAAAGGCCGCAGAAACAAATTACAATTACACCGGATACACGATGACAAAGAAAACCTGGTGGACGACCAAGATGGCATTCAGGCTGCAGCGGAGCACTTCTACTCTAACATGTTCACTAAAGAGCCGGTCATTAAAGACGCTGTACTTCTGTCCGAGATCCCATCCCTCATCAGCGACAGCGATAATGAGACCCTGTTGGATATTCTTTTGGAGGAGGAGGTCAAGGCGGCTGTCTGGTCCATTAAAGAACACAGTGCTCCGGGGCCCGATGGCTTCAACGGCGTCTTCTTCAGGTATTATTGGGACATCTTAAAATTTGACTTATTGGAGGCCACCACAGCCTTTTTCCAAGGGCAAGATATCCCAACTCCATTTCCTGCGCCAACATCATCCTTATTCCCAAGAAAGACAACCCGAAAACCTTCAAAGACTTCCGTCCTATCAGCTTATGCACCTTCACCAACAAGATCATCTCGAAGATCGTCGCCAACCGGATGTCCAATTTCCGTCCCAAGATCATCTTCAACGAGCAAAGCAGTTTTGTTAAAGGCCGGAATATCACCGACAACATTCTCCATGCGCAGGAGATGATCACATGTATGAAGTTCCAATCCAAAGGGGGGAACGTAGACATCAAACTGGACATAGAGAAGGCCTACGACTGTCTGGACTGACAATTCATGATCTGGGTCCTCAGGGCCTTCGGCTTCTCTGAATCCTGGATTGACATCATATTCAGATCCATCAACAATGCTTAGTTTTCCACCGTCATCAATAGCCAGGCTACGGGGTTCTTCCGATCTACTAGCGGGGTTAGACAGGGGGACCCCCTCTCTTCCACTATTTTCATCATTGCGGCAGAAGCCCACTAACGGGGTTAGACAGGGGGACCCCCTCTCTTCTATCACTTCTACACCACTACTGGCCGCCCGCTTATCACTCATCTGGCGCTATGCGGACGACGTACTCATCTTCTCCTTTGGCGACTTCGGCTCGATCGAGGTGGTTCTCAGTACGCTCGATCGATACACCAGATGTTTCGGTCAGCGCATCAATAACAACAAGAGCGCCATATATACCCATCACAAGGCTGACAGATCCCGCTCAGCTGTCCTCTCCAATATGACCTCAGTTTGCCACAGCCTACCCGCCTTTCCTGTACTTGGGTTGTCCGCTGGTATATGGTAAGACAAACTCTTGGATATTTGAGCACCTGGTTGACAAGATCCACAAACTGATCACGGGATGGCACAACGCGACTCCATCTCCCGGGTGCAAGATGATCCTCATCAAACATATTCTCTTCTCCATCCCGTTGTACACCCTTGCCGTCTGCTCCCCTCCCAAGAAGGTCCTTAACTCTCTTAAATCCCTATTCGCCAAGTTCTTCTAGGGTCACATCGACGGTAAGGACAAACATCACTGGGCCAGTTGGGATACCATGGCCAAACTCACTGAAGAGGGAGGCCTGAGATTCAGTAGACTTACCCACATCGTGGCTGCATACTCCATGAAGCTGTGGACGAGGTTTATGATAGCTAGATACTTCAGATTCTCTCATCCGTCGGAGGCAGAAACTAACAACAGATCTTCGACGTCGTGGCATCGTAAAACTCGGGGACGCAACCTCATAAAACCTTTAATCCGTCTTACGCTGGGCGACGGACACTCATCGGCCTGTCAGAAATTGTAGCTTGGCGCAAACACCATCCAGTCCAATTTTTGTACTCCTCGAGGATGCGAGATTCGGGATCTGTGGGAGGTTAGTGCCGTATTAAATTGGGAGAGGGTCAGAGATTGGCTCGGCCAGCCGCAAACCGACGATCTCCTTGTTGCTAACCTGTGGGTCACCGACTCGCCCGACTCGTGGAGATGGTCCCCTAACCTGAGTGGGACCTTTACGCTGGCTTTCGCCAGGATCGTCGCTAGAGGCATTGGCGTGCCGGATACCACGTATGCTAAGTTTTGGCATTATTACAATCCCATCAAATGGTCTATCCTTATCTGGCGTGCTCCTTGCCGAAAACTACTGACGGACGACTCCATCAGATCTATCAGATTTAGCCTCGCGTCCAGATGCCACTGCTGCACAGAGCCTACTTCGGAATCGGCGGAGCACATCTTTTTTTTGGTGAACTGGCGAATCAGATTTGGCGTAATCTTCATAATAGACTTAGTCTGGTCCCCCTGACAGGGGGCTTCCACGATCTTCTGACTAGCTGGAGCTACTCCCACAGACATCAGATCGTCGTAGCAGCTGGTATTTGGGTCTTATGGAAGAACATGAACAAATTCAGATACTAAGGCCGTCAACTCCTCCCTCATCAACTTTACAGAGAGGTCATCCGACAAATTCTTAAAGCCAGGAGGCGCTGCTCTCACGCCCCCAACACTTTTTGGGAGACCATTTTGAAGGCATCTTTTCGAGTGCTCACACTTCTTCTGTCAGGGGGAGTCGAGATCCGATTCCGTTTTACGCTGCTCGTGCAGTTTCTTTTGTTTTGTTCTGGCCGCGTTGTGTGCGCTTACTTGTATAGGGTTCGGCATTTTGCGCCTATTACTTCAATAAAGTTTCGATAAAAATATATATATATATATTATATATATATATATATATATATATATGTTACCTATCCCTAGTTGCTAGGAGATTTTCCTTAGGCTAAAGTAATGTGATGTACATTTGCACAAATTTATATATGGATGGTATTAGTAACTTGTTGAGGAGTTGGTACCATAATACATATGTATTGTTACTAGTAGGCAAGGTTATGGATATACCCCTATAGATGATGGGTTAGAGTGTTATGAATGTGTATAGTTGGTAAGATCCACATGATATGTACCCTATAATCAATAAAGAGATGTATCTATGTTAGTATATGAGAATAAGTTAAATATAGGTTGTGTCTCTTTAGATTAACTCTAAATGGCCATTTTGGCAAAACCCTACATTAGGTAGTTGACCAAGGTTTGACAAATTGGCTAGATGATGACCAATAAGCTATAAATTGACCAGGGTTGACCAAGAGTTGACTTTTGACCTAGAGAGGCCTAGAGCATGTAGAATTCATTATATTATTCAATTATTCAATTTAGAACACATTATAACCTGTATTTCTTATAATAGGACATCGTGACTTCGTATTGGACATCGATCATCATTTGTTGCTCATGGTATCAGGCGAGTACATTCTTTGATAGTCCTTTCATTTATTTGTCGAATATAGTATTTCAGTCCTAATTAGTTCTATTTGATTCTCTGTCAACACGAATTAATATTACTGGATCCATTCCATGCGACACTCACCTTTTACATGTCTGGCCTCTATTACTGGAATCACTATTAGAATTACCTACTGGCATCATCATGTTTTGGCTGGACTTGTACTTTACTTTTGTGTCGGGTTATGGATTCACTTGTACTTGTTGGACAGGGAAATTTTTGAGTAGACATGTGAATATTCCCAAATACTGGAACTACCTCCCTTGGACTTATACTGGAAATGATAACCTTCCCATACTTGGCCAGGTATGCGATGTGCCGTATTACCTATAGCCATTTACGTGTCGATCTCGGTATTTTAAAACATAATGTTAGAGTATTGTTGGGACTCACCCTGGATTATTGATCATGTACTAGATTCATCTGGTACTGGACACACACTGGGATCACACTTGACTTACATTGTACTGTCTGGACTTATATCATGTTACTCTAGTTCAACTAGCTTGTGTTACAGTCTTCATTGCCATATTCTTTTGGTTTGTTACATTACTTCTCATGTACTTTAACTGTTGCTCTATATCATCACCTGTATAAAACCTCCATGTTCATCAATATAACTGTCTATAACTGCTTTATAATATTTGCCATTTACTTAGGATTTCTAGATAAGTTGTGCTCGTTCCAATTCTGACTCGATACGTTGACAAAATATTAAAGATGCTTTCCCTGAGCACACTTGCCCTACTTGCCTTGGAGCAGGAGGTGGCTTAGCTACATTTGGTCCCGACTCTCAGGAGTGATCGAGAGACTAGCTAGTAGACTTGGTTTAGTTTTCATGTTTAGAACTTAATTGTGATAACTTGAGATATTGAGTTTGTATTTGAGTTTGTTTGAGATATTATTATTTAGTAGTTTATATTTATTATTGTTGTTTAGTCTTTAGTTATAAACTTCTGGGTTATCTTATCGTGCTTAGACTTTGATTCAGCTTCATTATATTTATATTTGTCCTCCTTTTAGAGTTGAGATTATAATAAGTACATTATATATTTGCTTGAGTTGTTGTTTAGATAGTGATCTAGTACAATGTTCTACCGCCAATTCTGTGACGTAGGTTGGGCACTGTTACGCACTTGTACCCTTACACTGGGTGCAGGTTGTGACACGTTTCTAGTGGTAGCCTATGCAGGTCGAGAGTCACATTGGTGCGATATAGTGGTAGTACAGCGACTTCGTTGAACTACTGCGAGCCTGCGACAGGAATTAAGAAATAGGCTTTAGAGGAGAGGTTACTCAATCACAGTTAGGACTACTTGAGAAGATTCCTAGGATGACCCTTGAGAATCTCATTATAAACAATCTCAAAATTTGATTCCAACTGTTTCTGTCTAATTCCTTGATCGTTGTTGAATTTGATTCTTGGTGTTCATTGTTGACTTGATTTTCTACCAAGATAAATCTTATAGGTTAGGTTGCCTCAGATATGGAATCTAGAGACTTCTACAGCAATATTAGCTGGCATGGCGAAGGTATAGAGTCTGATTTTGGATGTATTTCTCGGGTATGGGAATTTAAGGTTTTCGTAGCCAAGCTAGCAGCAATGCAAAAATTTTAAATACAATGATTCTACAGGTATGTACCTTAGTTGCGGGCTCTATGGATTATCGCCGTCGTATTTACTAGCTTGACGAGGATTCTGGTAACATGGTTCTGGATAAACAGGTATGATTATTAGATTGTAGAATAGATACCATATAGATGGTCCCCTAGTATAATAGAGTGGAATATCAGTGTGGATGTTACTTGAGTATTATGGATTAGATAGAGGGAGCTAGGCCACCTGTAGCGCAACAGCATGCCCAGCACCAGAGGGGCGGGTCTTTTGCGTTGACGGTCGAGAAGAACGACGCTATGGGTGACGGGTTAGCAGGTCTGTCTTTCTTGTTCTTCTTTCCCATCTTGATGTGTGACTTCATTAGTACCTGTTAGGATGTTCTTGTGATATGCTAGATAGTGTAGTTACCCTATTCGAGACTATGAAATCACGACCAGTAGGACCATGATGGCATATTATTTCTAGACCTTGATTGCTAGGGGGTTTGACCTAGAAGGAGTACGATCACCTTAAATTTTGAGGACAAAATTCTTCTAAGGAGGGTAGACTTGTAACCACCACTTTTCTAAAATGAGGGTAATTTTGAACTTTTGTAAAATTTATTATTAAATAATAGGATTTAAATCATGTTAGTGATTTTTGATGAGTTTTAATTAATTTAATACTATTTAAATTTGTGAATTGTGATTTTGGTGTTTTAATAGTGTAACCCTAGAACTACTTAGCCTAGAGACTAACCATGACCACGGAGACCTATCCTATGTGATTAGATAAGCTAATTACCACTTTTTAAGCTAAGGGTATTTTGGTCATTTTGTGACATGTGTTAATTTGAATTATAGTTAATTAATATGTGCTAAGTGTTATGTTAGACCTTAACCTAGAATTGTCCTAACCTATATTTTAGTCATGAGCTAAGATTTTGATTAGAAGCATCCATCACATGACAAGGTTAGAAATATCTAGATATTAAGTTTAGAGTAGGATATTTGTTAAGGTTACATATTTAGCATGGACCTTTACCTAGAAGGCCTTGAATTATATAGGTAGAGGTCTCTAAATCACATAGAACTAAACCCTAACCATAGAAACAAACCCCTTGGCTTCCATGAGAATCCTCTCTCCCTATATAAATACATGTTGGCCTCCCTTTGCCTCTTTTCATTACACTTACAAACCTAATTAGTGTTCTTCCCTAAATTCACCCCCTTTCACCAAATCAACTCAAAATTGAGCACAATCAATTACAACACACTCCCCTACTGTAGAAGAGGCCATTGGTGGATAGCTAGCAAGAATTTGGAGCAAGTTCACCATAGGAAGTGGATGATTTGGCTCTCAAGAACAATTTCATTGAGATTCCAACTCTCAATAGGTAATGGCCTCTAAACCCATTTGATTTCTAATTACTTTCTATAGATGCCCTCATTTAGGGTTCACCAAGATGTTAACTAAGTTTGGTAGGATTTCGTGTCCATTTGATATGTGTATCGGAGGCGTGTCGGAGTGTAGTGTAAAGTCTTTGGTGAAATGCCACATAAAAATGAATATTAATGTTTTGCAAAACTAATTACATGTATGTATAGCTAATTAGGTGTAGAACATATATCAAATCGACTGAGTCAAATTATGTTGAGTTTTTGTGTCCAAATTGGACACTGGGACACAGTACGACACTGTCGTACAATATCCTACTGCTTGAGCCCCTGATCTGACACGACACGACATGGTTCGATTTCAAACTTGGTGGGTTTGTGGGACACATGACTGGCACCAGGCTGGCCAAATTTTGTTGGGTTTCATCGAGTGGGTTGTGAGAAATCATACGCGCACGGATTTCACTAACACACACACACACGCAAACACGAGCCTACTGATACGACCTTCGTATCAGGACATGACACAAATTGAACACATTTCAGTGTGTCTGACATGAAGCTCTAGGACTCACTGACCTACTAACACGAGCACGAGGTGCTTTGTTGGATACTTTGTGTCCTAGAATACTAGACACACACGCACGACCCCCTCTGTGCACAAATTACACTTGGACACGTTTCTTTTGATATTCGACACTTTTGACACTTTGACACATCCATGGACACATGGACGCATGTGCACATGAGTGATATATCCTATGACACCTTGACACTTCACATGTCTATTTACTAATAGACACTTTTTCCATTCGAACTGTTGTTCATATTCTGATACTACACTCTTTCATTGCCAACTCGACACTGTCACTTAGACACTTTTGTGGAACATTGATACATTTTGATATGCTTGACACTCCACTCCTCTTGACACTTGCACTGCAAAATCTACTGCATGCGCACTTCACTGGACACTCGATCACTTTTCCGATACTTCTATTCATTTCTGATACTGCTGCACCTTACTTCTGTCACAACTGCACACATAGTCGATACTACAGCATGTTGACACATCTCACTTGCATTGCTGCATTGACTCGACTTGACAGTCACACCTTGACACTTGATACACTCTACACTTGGACACCATGTGACACCCTCACACTTCATAGCCTACATTCTTGTTGATGTCCGTATACAGTTCATGAATACTGGAGTATTATATATGTTGTAGTGTCTGATATATAGGTCATGTATGGTAGTGTACCATATATATATATATATATATATATGTGTGTGTGTGTGTGTGTGTGAGATATTAAAGTAATGAGTTAGTATTCCCTATTTTTAGTGCTTAGTGGCAGATGTACAGGTTAGGGATAGAGGTGCAAGATGTATGACGGATAGTTCGTGTGTCAGTTAGAGGTAGATATTTGTGTTTCTTTAGAGAAATGAGAGGGAGGAAAATCCTCCTACAGGTAGCAGGCCTATTGGCCCTTGGTGTGCCCACGTGCCATGGACCAATGTGCTTTAGTAGCAGTTGGCCATTGGCCATGAGGAGGAAGTAATATGAGATGGGCTTGTGTGAATGAATGTAAAGAGAGGGGTCGAGCAGCAGGGCATTTTGGCCTTTGCTCTATGTGGGTTATAGTGAGGTATGAGAGAGTATAGTGCGCATCCTAAATAGGTATTCGGTACCAGTATTAGATGTGTCAGTAATGTGAATATTAGATTGGATATTAGCAAGTTGTTGTTAGTTATGACTATGATGTATTAGTTGGTTTAGAGATTTAGATATTAGTGATGTATGTTAGTATTAGGATTTTCCATAAGTTAGAGTATATAGGTTAAAAGTGACTTTAGCAGAGCTTTATAGAAGCAACAGTGAGTAATGCAGCATAATGCAATATAGAGCCCAGCAGTAGTAGCAAGGTTGACCCCCTCCTTCGGGCATGTTTGGTTGGCCCTTAGGCAACCACTTGTGTCTCATGGTGAAGAATAGTTCACTTTTGGGTTAGATTGGAGTAGTAGAGAGTAGTATATATATATATATATATATATATATATATATATATATATATATATATATATATATATATATATATATATATATATTTTAATATATATATATATATATATATATATATATATATATATATATATATATATATATATATATATATATATTTTATATATATATATATATATTTATATTTATATATATATATATATATATATATATATATATATATATATATATATATATATATAAAATATATATATATATATATAAATATATATATATAATATATATAAAAATATATATAAAATATAATATAATATATACAAATATATATATATATAAAATATATATATATAATATTAAAAAAATATATAAAAAAATAAATATATATATATATATAAATATATATATATATATGAAAAAAAATGTATATATATATATATATATATATATATATATATATATATATATATATATATATATATATATATAATATATATATATATATATATATATATATATATATATATATATATATATATATATATATATATATTCACACACATATATAAATATATATATAAAATATATATATATATATATGTATGTATGTATGTTACCTATCCCTAGTTACTAGGAGATTTTCCTTAGGCTAATGTAATGTGATGTATATTTGCATATACTATATATGGGATGCTATTGGTAACTTGTTGAGGAGTTGGTACCATGATACATATGTAGTGTTACTAGTAGGCAAGGTTATGGATATACCCCATAGATGATGGGTTAGAGGGTTATGAATGTGTATAGTTGGTAAGAACCTCACGATATGTACGCTATATACAATAAAGAGTTGTATCTATGTTAGTATATGATAATAGGTTAATATATAGGTTGTATCTCTTTAGATTAACTCTAAATGTCCATTTTAGCAAAATACTAGATTAGGCAGTTGACCAAGGTTTGACTAATTGGCAAGATGATGAACAATTAGCTATAGATTGACCAAGGTTGTCCCAGAGTTGAATTTTGACCTAGAGAGGCCTAGAGCATGTAGAATTCATTGTATTATTCAATTATTCAATTTAGAACACATTATAACCTGTATTTCTTATAATAGGACATTGTGACTCCTTATTGGGCATCGATCCTCATTCATTGCTTAGGGTATCAGGCGAGTACATTCTCTGATAGTTTTTTTTTTACTTGCCGATTACTGTATTTCAGTTCTAGTTAGTTCTATTTGATTCTGTCAATACGGATTGATATTACTGGATCCCTTGCATGCAACACTCACCTTTTATATGTCTGGCCTCCATTACTAGAATCACCACTGGAATCACCTTCTAGCATCATCGTGTACTGGCTAGAATTGTACTTTACTTTTGTGTCGGGTTATGGATTCATTATACTTGTTGGGCGAAAAAATATTTGAGTAGATATGTGAACATTCCCAAATACTGGAACCATCTCCCTTGGACTTATACTGTAAATGAAAGCCATCCCATACTTTGCCAGGTGTTCGATGTGCCGTAATACCCATAGCCGTTTACATGTTGATCTCGATATTTTAAAACACACTGTTAGAGTATTGTCGGGACTCACCCTGGATTATTGATCATGTACTGGATTCATCTTGTACTGGACTCACACTGGGATCACACTTGACTTACATTGTACTGTCTGGACTTATAACAGGTTACTCTAGTTCAGCAAGCTTGTTTTACAGTATTCATTGCCATGTTCTTTTGATTTGTTATATTACTTCTCTTGTACTTTAACTGTTTTTCTATATCATCACCTGTATAAAACCTCCATATTCATCAATATAACTGTCTATAATTGCTTTATAGTCATTTCCATTTACTTGGGATTTCTAGATGAGTTGTGCTTGTTCCAATCCTGACTGGATACGTTGACAAAATATTACAGATGCTTGTCCTAAGCACACTTGCACTACATGCTTTGGAGCAGGAGATGGCTTAGCTACCTTTGGCCCCGACTCTCAGGAGTGATCGGAAGACTAGCTAGTAGAATTGGTTTAGTTTTCATGTTTAGAACTTAATTGTGATAACTTGAGATATTGAGTTTGTATTTGAGTTTGTTTGAGATATTGTTATTTAGTAGTTTATGTTTATTGTTGTTGTTTAGTCTTTAGTTATAAACTTATGGGTTATCTTATCGTGCTTAGACTGTGATTGAGCTTTATTATATTTATACTTGTCTTTGGTTCGGAGTTGAGATTATGACAAGTACATTATATATTTGCGTGAGTTGTTATTTAGATAGTGACCTAGTACAGCGTTCTACCGCCGATTCTGCGGCATATGTTGGGCGCTGGTACGTACTTGTACCTTTACACTGGATGCAGGTCGTGACAACTATGATCAGAAGTACCTCATTTTTTTTACATTCTTAGAAGTCCTATTGATGTGATTTCTACGATTAACCAACTTCTATAAATTGGGTAGAACCTTGAACTTAGTGTACTCTACCTCTTAGAATGGGATGCCCTTCGTAACTGTTCTTCCGTCTGTTTGGAAGTTGCAGTACGATCTTTGTTTTGTATTTTATATCCCTTTGCTCGTGCATTTAGATAACTGCAATAAAATATCGTAACATTTGTTCTTCCAATTCTGTTTTAACATAGAACCATGACTTAGTTTCAATTTCGGGAACGAAAATTCTTGAAGTATAAAGGCAAGCCTCTCTAACAATTAGCAAATGATTAGGATAGACTAGTTCGAATTGAACTAATAAAACTATGGTTTATAACGTCCCATCCTATCCATATTATCTGATACCCTCTACTGTGACTTTAATATTTGGAGCACAACCCTAGCCACTTCCTTCCAACCAACTTCACCCTCATGAACTAGACGAGCCACTCTACACACATGACATACATGTCCCACACAAACAAACAATTTTGTACTCTATTTCAATTACACCACATGTATAACACAGTTTCCTTAGAGCAAACCATGGATGCCCATTTTTCGTCCCATTTGATTTTTTTATCATGTAATATTGAGCCATTCCCTCAAACGAACTAAATACCCATGATCCTTGTAAGATTAAGAATACACTATCTTGTAGAATATGGTGTCAGTTTGGACTCCTTCTATTATTACCTTCTCCATCTTTTCGAAAATCGTGTACGATTAATATACCTAGTCAACCTTCGTATTTAATTTTGTTCTTTCTTGATATTAAGATTTATTTTAATTTCAAGGATGAAATTTTTATAAGTTGGATAGGATGTAAACTCTCCTATTTTTAATAATTATTTTTTATTTTTATTAGATTTTATGGCATTTTTATCTTGATTAATTGTTTACTTATTAATGATATGAATTTCTTATACATATACTAAATAGCAGTTGTTAGTATATGTATAAATTATAAAACATGTTTGCACAATTATTTTCTTTATAAATTATTGATAAGTTATTTTAGGGTTGAAATTTTTCTAAAATTTTACTTGGTATTTTTTTCTTCATAAATAAATATAGTATTCCTATATATAGATAAACATGTATATTGAAAAAAAAAGAATATATATATATATATATATATATATATATATATATATATATATATATATATATATATATATATATTATATATATATATTACACTTATATATAAAATATATATATATATATATATTTACACTTTATAAGTACTTACCTAGTTTAGATTTTTAGAAATTATTTAAAAAAATTTTGCATATAAGTATGTATAATAATATTTAAATATAAGAATAAAGCTATATATATACATGTATGATAATAAAAAAAATAATACCTGTGTGAACTTCTCGTAAATTTTTGGTGAGAAGCCTCATTCCCAAATCTCGCGAATCCCATCTCCCTAACAATCCCGCAGCCAAGCAACGACGGGTTCTGAAGGTCTAATAGTAGATCTTCATCAAGATTTGAAGCCAAATTTAAATCCTTGTTTAAATCCTAAAACAAATCAAATTGTTGATTTAACCATATCCCCAAACCGATTTAAATCGAAAAGATCACTAGAAATAGGAATGAGAACCCGATATATACATAACGAAACCAACTCCGACTTCCTTACAAATCGTCGTGGAGAAGTCTTTGCCGAACCTAAAATCTGGTCGCCTATATCCCTGCGAATGCCCTTGATCGCCTGCAACCGGACGTCACCGACCGTAGGTGTCGCAACCACCGTGCGCGCCAGCGGAGACTACTGTCACAATATATCAAGGTACGTCTGTTCATCGTAGTCTTTCTCTATCTAAACTCGATCATTTTTGTATTCGTAAAATCCTATAGAATGCCTATATAACCATCTAGGACCACTACACATTATTTTGTATGGAACCGATTCATATTTAATGAGAAATCAAGACGAACTCAGGCCTAAAATCCATTTTTTTTGAATTACAGAACAAAGACAAACCTGTCCAGAGCACTGATTTGGAAGGTCTTTCCTAAACTGAATATTAGGATTTTTCACAAACTACTTTCAAATAGTTGAAGACAACATATAGGAGTTGAAAACCCCTTCGATAGATTTCATACAGCATGCACAAATATATTCGCTTTCAAACATAGAGTATAACTGTGTTGAAAACTATAGAAATTTAAAAAAACTTCCCGATATGTGCCAAGACAAACCGGGTGACGTGGTCGCAACCCATAAGCATCGAAAGGCGCGTATGGATGCTGTCGACGTGTGAGAATCGATGGAACTCAATTTTGTTGTGCGTGAGCGACAAAATCGAAGCGCATCCGTCGAGATACTCTGTATCGGCCTGTAACGCCCGTATTTAGGGATACGTATTTTAATTAGGCTTATATGTATTTCAGGACCTGTATTTTATTTTCTCGAATTTTGGCCTGTAATTGTATTTTGGCTCAACTTACGGATTTTGGTTTTCTCGTAAATTAGGTTTTTTGGACTTGGCAGTGGTTTTATTCTTTATGGAGAAGGATTTGGTTTGGTTTGGTTTGGTTTGCATTGGACTACCCTTAGTTAAACTCCACCCTCAACACAACACCCTCCCTCATTAAAACCCCACCTAACTTTCTCTCTCCTCATTACTCTTCCATTAATTTTCTCTATCATCTTCTTCCTTCCTCCACACAACACCCAACCTCCATCGGCAAGTGCACCTTGCCACCAAATAGGAACCCTATTTTATTTGTCTATTAGTTAGACTAGGCAATGGTGAATCACTTTAGAACTTAGCATTTTACGATTTGGAGTCTCCATTTTTCTAGATCTAAGTTTTAACGATTTTTGGAATTCCTTGGTTTTGATCTATTAAAGTTTGATTTTTGCTTCATTTGAGGCTTCCACGTGGAAGAGAATTCAATTTTACATATGATAGAACTTTGAAAATCTAGATTTCGCTTTGATTTGGCTAAGTTATGAGATTTGGAAATTTTGGGTGTTCTTGGGTTCTCCTCTCAGCTTGCTGGAGAAGATGACCCTCGGCCAGCGCTGTTTAGCGCTGGGCTGAACCACGCTACCCTTCCTCGGCCAGCGCTCTTTAGCGCTGGGCTGACCCGCGCTCGGTGCCCCTTGGCGGACCGTGCTCCTTCGCTGGCGCTCCTTAGCTCCAGCGCCTTCCTTCCCTTGGTACGCTTGGCTCTGGCGTGGCTTGGCTAGAGCCCCTCGACCTCAGCGCAACTCGACCCCCTGTGCAGCTCACTCAAGCGTAGCTCACTCCAGCGCAGCTCAACCCCAGCACCTTTGACCTCAGTGCAACCCGACCACAGCGCAATCCGACCCTAGCGCAACCCGACCCCAGGAATCCCAACGCAATCTACTTGCCCGTGGTGGTTTGGTTTTATTTCCTTGGGCTTGGCTTCTCTTTTGTTGATTGGAGTTCTGAGATCTTGTTCCACACAACACGACTGTCTTGACCCAACACAACCTGGCACGATTTTTGATGTTTTACTTATGACTAGTACGGTTTTTCGTGATTTCTGTGATTTACGATCCTAGCACTTTTAATCTTCTTAGTAGTGACCCGATGGGGTGCGCTCTTAACTTGTAGCCTGTGATTCATAATTAATCTCTGTAACTGGATAACTTGATAGTGGCCCATGGCGGCGCACTCCTGACTTGTAACTTGACTTGATAATTAATGCTATTATGATGGCTAACTCGACTCATATAACCAACTCTGACACCGTGGGTGTTCATTCTTGCTACTTCGTGCAATCCACTTGTCATGTCTTGTTTTGCATCATGTCTAGGACGTGACTCCCTGGTTACCACGGTCAGGTATTCGCACTTAATATGGACTAGGCTAATGACTAGATCAAACCATAGTTTATGGAGAATTCCCAGTCATAGGCAATCTCGTTATCTGGGCGGCTTAATGGACTTGTAGCCTGCCGGCGAGTAGGGCACATTTCCAGCACACTGTCATGTGTTGCACCCTCTAAGTCACCTAAGGGTACATTATCTTCCGAGCAATGTACCCAACCATACTCTCAACCTGCAGAAGGATAACTGGATAGTCTGCAGGGCTTGGGACTGGGAAATTCTCATTTGCATCTTGCTAGTAGTTAGGCTTATGATAACCCTAGTTAGTTAAAGTAGTAAGCCTTAGTAATTGCTTGGCCGCTTGTGAATGGATGGTGTCCAGCCTTGTCTATGTCTCGTCTAGTCCCAGTACCTGGTACTCCTGAACATGATTGTTTTACTTATCTTTAACAATAAATGGGTAGAGACAAAGTGCTATTCAGGCGAAGGGTTACAACCCCGATTCTTGTTTGGTTTAAGGGTTGTAACCTGGCTCCCTGGAATGGTTTGCACGTCCCTAGTCGTTTATTGTCCTGTTGTACTCTTTATTACTTTTACTTTTCTTCTATTCCTTATATTCTGATATGCTGGCTTTTGTTCTTATTTCGTGGCCTCCTTGTGGTACTTGCTCTTTCTGGGGTTTGACCCAGTTGGTTTTGTGTGGCCAGATTTCGGAGCAGCACCCGAGGATCTACCGAACCTCCAGTCCGATGGTGGCGACTAGAAGGAACCCGGGCTACGAGTGGGTTTTCTATTTTGTTTCGCTCACTACATTGTAAAATTATTCTTTTGAGGCTATTAGCCGACGAGCACCTGTTAGCTCGATGCATATTTACTTACTGTCTGCCTACGGGCTGTAAACATAATTAACAAATCATAGGGTTGATCATGTATAACTAAACTCTTGCTAGTCTTTGCATTTTGTATGACTAGCTTCATGATCAGCTGAATATGAACTATCTGGGACGCCTTTTATTGTATATTTAGTGGTCTAACATCTTGTAACTATATCACTTGCTTGAGATTGAGACAATAGGCTTGACCTTAAGAGACCATTGGCTTGTAGTAAACCCTCATATCTAGACAGCCGTGACCGTATAGCGAGGTGGAACCCATTTCAATATACGTAGCTGGCTATGTACGCTCCCGCTCTTCAGTATTCTGGTTCTAGGGCATTACATGACCACTTTACAAATTAGGCCATAACTTTGCGCATGTTCGTCGTATCACGACGAAACTTCCACCAACAGGACTATATCATTTTTCTGATCATGTATGCCAGGTCTGATTCTGAAAAGGTCGACCGGAAACGCCTTTTTAGTGGGCCCGCGACCCTATCCAACGGACAAAATTGTGCACGACCTACCGGAATCCAATATTGGACATACGGTTGGGATCACCTTATTAAATCGAACCCATAGATATATTGTTTGACGACCCTAGTGACCATAGGTACTGGCACACTTTTCGGTGCAAAAAGGGTCCAACGACGGACTCTGTTTTGATCCAAAATTTTAATTTTGCCCCTGTGTCCAGAATTGGACTTATGGGTAGTCTATCCTTGATATTTTTCTTATTCTGGAAACTTTTGTGGTGTTTATTTCAGCATCCGAGGACGTTTGTGAGATTTGACCTTCTGTGCTTCATTATTATGTCGATCGAGCTATTGGATGTCGCCCTTTCTACACACAACCTCAGGCAAGATACCTTTCCATTTCCTGTTTATTTTACTTTAGCTCATATTCATGCATTTATTCATTATTTATTTTTCTGTAAAATAAACTGTGCTATATTGTAGTAATTAGATAGATTACACTGTGTAGTTTATTTCTCGTACTTATTATTTTATGCTTATTAAACTTAGATTTAAGGGACCACCCTTTGTGTGTTGCATTCATTTGACTTGACACGTTGTACCAAGAAGTCGTGAGTCACATATAAAATTCGGACATGTGTGACTGGATGGCTACTAGTACGTATAAGCTGTGCGATAGGGATAACCGCTAATAGTATTTCATGATAGTTTGACTTAGCAGTTATAGAGGTTATGTCTTGTCAAGGCAATATATAGGCATTGGGTGGGGAAGACATATCCTTGGCGTATGGGCTACTATGCATATTTTTCTTGTGACCGTACGCTCCGCCGGAGATGCGGGTTGATGACGCTTTATTTCCTTGCTTGCACGTTCAAAGAACGGTTATGCTTGAGCCCCTGGTGCCCCAAGTGTATGCCAATCCTATTTTTAGCCAGAGAGCCCATGCATTGGACGGATGTCCTTAAACAACATTCAGTTAGAGCGGTTGGGCACCCTTATCCGTTAGGTTCGAGTACTCTTGGTTTAGGTACTTGCATCTGATCGTGGCTTGGAATAATAACTTGTCGTAAACTAGTTTGCCACATCTTGTCCTTGTTTGGATGTAGGTTTGGCTCACTACTCCGATGAGAAGGTACTGAACCTTGTTGTGGTCCGGATACCACATAGCATGGAAAGATATGTCATCGTGAATTAGGGTGCCATATCCTATCCTTGTTTGGTTGGAAGGATGGTACGCTAATTCAATGGTGTGTATTGGACCATATTTTATTCCAATTGATTTATTTATTGGCCAGTTTATATTCATTATTATGGCATGATATTATATATCTTGTTACGTCCCTCTGAGGACCTGGTGATCTCTCTAGGTGTGTGCTTTCTTTACTCTCTACAGGTATCCTAGCTAAGGCCGTGATCTTACTACTCCTTCGAAGATGATTGCCCTTGGATCGTCCTTTTCTTCGCTTATCAAACTCTTAAATTGTTCATGTCTTTCCTCTTTTTATAATAGTTGGTAGTGGATTTGCCTCGACCAACAAGCTTATACAAATAGAAATTTATATTGATTATAATATATTTATTATACGGCTGGCATGTCTACTTTCCTAGTCCTACAAATTTTGGGACTGGGGCATTACATTATCACTGTGGGTTATTGTCTAGGGATTTAGAGTTGGATTTGATAAGTTATTTCATTGGGGGACTCGGGTTCATGGTAAATACTCATGTCCTGTTATGTTCTGTGGAAGTGAGTGTGCAGTCATTAGAGTTCTGTGATCTAGTTCACATTTGATCACGTGAGGATCCTTGTGACTCCACAAGAATGTTCCTACCATTCTTAGTTCAGAGATTGAGTGGTATTAGTGTATCTGACCTTTGTATCCAGTTTCCATTATACATTTACTGATACATTAATGTATCAGTCACCCCCATTCTATGTTTCATTCTCGAGTATCAGTTTTTTTGTGCCCTGCATCATAGGCTCCTTCAAATGTTGAAGGCTCACTTTAGACATGTCCTGTACTATTCATTCACTGCTTTATCTTGAGTCTTCATATCCTTTCTATTTACTATTTTTTATCTGTCTACTTGTCATCTATTTAGTCGAAGCCTTGGTTTAGATCTTGTATGTAATTTTCCTATATTCATTTGATTACTGCATGGATATCTTCATAAACCATCTGTCCGTCTTCGTTTATTCACTTATGTTATAGTGAAACTACTGAATTCTCCATTTAACCACTAAATTCTAAATAGATGTCTTGAATCTACATATAGCATGTCCACCTTTCTTACAGATTTGTGGTAATTTTTGCACTCATATACTACACTATATTACCGTATCTGATATGTATGTCTTGTCCTCATGCAAATGCTCCGACGAGAGCAATTTCCCAGTCGAGCCTTAGGTCCAGATTCATTAGGAGATTTGTATATATATCCTGCATTCGCTATGTTTTACTGCATTTGCTTTCATGTACAGATATAAACATGATGTATCAGAACACATTGAATGCTGACATTTCAAAATTATGTCCAGCATTACATACTTGACCTATATACATGCTAACCCATTCATTATCTGCCAATAGATGTCCTACATTCCTAATTAGGCTATGTCCTCATTCATTGGACTATGTACAAATGTGTCCTATGTTTCTTACATCCAATTGATCTGCTAATTCGAATATCCTAACCACATTATTGTCCTGCATACCTTGTATCAGATTTGTATCAGTTTATACCTTCCAATTCTACCTAGTGCCTTCTTGTTTGGACTTAAACCTTCAAGTCCATTACTTGAACCATTTATTCAGGCCCAAGGATTATGACTATAGATTCACTATAGTTCAGTCTTTACACTGAACACATATATACTCCATCTAACATCAATTACCTGCATTAGGAATGTCCAGGTTGTAATTGGATTGGTATCTTTCTTGTTCAGACCAAGTATCTGGGATCCTACTCCTTGTCCTGTCCCCTACCTTGTGGTTCAGAATATGAACATCTCTTTTTATTTTGAAGCCAAGAACCTGTCCACCCCTTCATTGATGTCTGCCCTACACTCATTAGAGTATCAGTCCTAATTACTCCTCCATTTTTGTTCCCTTGTGACTTGTTCAATATTTGAAGCTCAGTCCTGATATGAACTATAGATAATTATCCTGCAATTTTGAATTACCTATCCATATACTCATGTACCAGTTATTAGATGTTTTCCCAACATTATAAGGTATCATACCTGATATGGATATGCCCTGCCCTACAATAAACCCCAATGGTCCTGTCCTGCATCATTTGAGCATGAATCCACCACCGCATTATTCTATTCTTATGTGAACTATATAACATCTGTCCCTTATCCCTTGTATAACAATTTCCTTTTTGTAAATGTTCATTCACTACATTAAAGGGTCTAGTCCCATTTCTTTGATGTTCAAACCCACATATGTTATTAGGATTCATCTCTCATTTGCTAAATATACTCTTTTTGTTCATAGCATGAGTCCTCTTAACATTGATCGGTTTCCTCTTCTTTTAGTTCTATCCTTGCACCTTTTAGTGAGTCATTTCTTGTCTTACCAATTATTAGAGGTTACATATTGTTGTATTAAGTTCAGTCATTTGAATGAGAGAGTAGGTCTTTATCTGTACTAGCCCTTAACTTCTTTAGTTCAATTCATTAGCATGACTTGTTCAACCAATGTAGTGTCCTGTCCCTATTGAGCATATGCCCATCATTTGTTCAGTAGAGGGTTAGAGCATAGGCAGCCCTTAGTAGAGTATCCACCCATTGAATGTATATTTAGTCTATTTCTCATCATGTTTAGATTTACTAGAATGATGTTTTGTTCTCCTATATTTAATTAATGTTCTGTCCAGATTCTTTACTGCATATTTCTTCAATACTCAACCCCATTTAGTTTACTTCATAGCTTAGCATATTTCTCATTAATATTAATAGTTCAGACCCTTACTTGTTATTGTCCAGCCCATTCCTTATTTTTAGATATCTGTCTCCCATCTTTTGATAGGTCCAAGATACTATGATTCAGACCATTGAATACATATTCTGCCCTTTTGATTAGGTCCCTACATGTACTTGTAGAAGCATGGAAAATATGGGGTTTATGCGGGTCATAATTTGCCGCATAAGTACTTTGGACCAAACTGGTCCGCATAAAGGAGAGCCGCATGACATATTCAGCACCCTATGCGACCTGTCGACAACCAGACTAATTCAAGCCGTAAAAGAAAGATATGTGGCCAAGTTGATCAGTCCGTCTGATGAAGCTGATAAATTCTGTCAAAACTAACAAAAATGACAGCTCTGACACTCTGACAAAAACATAAGACGTGATCAGACAAAATGTCATGTCACTAAAAACAGGGTTCATGTGCTTAGACATAGTCATACGGCCAAATGGATTGCTACCCAAGCCGCCTGAACATTATGCGCCTCAAACAAATGCGGCCCTAAAGTCTCTGAGCGTCATGCGGCCAAGGGTGACTGTAACCTAAGCTGCATGAGTTTTATGCGGCCCAAAATACAGAATCAATACGGCTCAAAAGTCCTTAAGCTGCATACGGACTAAGGAAGGCTGCGACTTAAGCATCATGAGTCTTATGTGGCCAAACATGGCCGAAAACTGAGAGACTCATACGGCTCAAAATGATTCCTATCCTGCGATAGGACACGTGGCAGGCTGACCAAGTCTCAACCACCCATATTTGTCGCAACAAAATCCCAACAAATTTCCAGCTGGCGGCCAAAGAGCGGGTCTTCACGTACAGATTGGCCACGTGGCCACTAGCCATCTATGCGGCCCAAAACACCTATCACTATAAATAGCAGGGTGCCACACCCCTGTAAAAGGCTAGCAACCTTCAAAAGGCAATTTCTTCAAGAGCTAATGACTGCGTCGGATAGCCCAAGGAGTAAGGCAGAGATGATACACTTTCCAGAGCCTCCACCGTCACCCCAGAATCAAAAACTAAACATTTGTACTTAGATTGTTTCCTAGGATTCCTATCTAGGCTTTTCTTTGTACAAGCAAGTTTGCAATCAATTTTAGCATTTTTGTAATACATGTCTTTGATATTTAATGGCAAACACAATGCAACTCTGCTGGGGATGTCCTTCTCCACTGATGAGAAGTTGGTGACACAATCCGACGCGTCCAAGCTCGGCTCTACGCAGCAAATACTTGTGGTTCATTTTGATCAACAAGCCTCCGAAGAAATGCTCTGTGAAAGGATCGCCAGCGCGTCACAGAAGTGAGCCAACCCAAAGAGAACTCGCAGGACGTCGGCACCCAAAACTGTTGCCCCCGACCAAGTTCTCGAAGAAGCTCCTTCTGCAGCCCAAGACGGTGATCGCAGCTCTCCAGTGGCTTTGCTTTCGACCGCAGAGGACCCCACTATCCCCAAATCCAGCAAAAGAAAATACTACGATGCTTAGTTTTTGGGGGCACAAGGAAAATCTATGCGGATGAAGAAGCGGCCGCATAATAGAAATGGGCAGTCAGCCCATGCGGCAGCCAACTATGGCCGCAGACAGATGACCCATGCTGCTGCAAATTCTGGCTGCAGACAAATGACCTATGCGGCAGCCAATAATTGCCACAGGAAGACGGCCCATGCGGCAACCCACTCTAGCCACATAAAGATGGCCCATGAGGCAGCCAGCTCTGGCCGCAGGAAGATGGCCCATGCGACAGCCAATCCTGGCCTCAGACAGGATGTCTCATGCGGCCCTGTTAGAAGCTCTGTGTTCGACCATCTCTCATGCGGGCCCGACTCCATACGGCCCATTGAGGATATAGAAAATTCTAATCAGGACTCTTCTTACTATGCGCCTTCAGGCGTTAAGTTGAAGAAGTCCAGGACAGTGCGGGCCCAACAAGCCCAGTCAACTGTCTAAGCTACGGACCGTCAGCGGGCACCGTTAACTGTTATACGGGCTCCTGATGGAAAGTTATACAAACCACCCACGTCCAGTCCCCCAGGACTAACGGACAGGGTGGGTCTTTAAAGTCTCCCTCCAACGATCGAGAGCAAGTACTTTTACTAGCCTCGGATCAGGGAGCAAACATGATACCTACGCACCTGTGTGCTCGGGATACCCGAGTCCACAAGTTTGGTGCAAAGGTAGGTCAGCCTGCTATCGACTTGCGTGAGGTGATCACTCACAAACGCAAGGAGGCAACCTTGGCAAGCGATGAGTCCCTCTCGGGACGTCGTTGCACCCAAGTCATCGTCAACTGCTGCTGCGAGAAGTCGGCAGCACCCGGAGATCGACAGTCAGTTTTCCAACGACTGCAACAGCCAACACCTGTCCGACAACAACTCGAGAAACAGGTACAAATTCTGGGAGACGAGGAATTTCATTTCGCCTCCTGTAATTCAACTCGAAAGGTTCCTTCCAGCAAGGGAGAGAAAATAAGACAGGCTGTTCCATCCGGGCAATCTCAGCCAGCACTACAAGAAAACTCTCATCTGGAGGGTTGCTGTCGACAACCGGAGGGGGTATCTATTTAGGCACTCGATCCAAAAAGAAGCTTCCATCATCTAGGGGTGCACCTTTGTCCTCCTTTGGAGTAGATGAAGCTGGGAGTAGCACTCCCCTCAATATATACGACAACCCGGTGTACCAAGAACATACACGGTGGGTAGAGATTCCCCAAAATTATGCAACAGACTTAGACTTTCCTGAGGGCAACCGTCCTCGCCAAGACGATGCGGCTTCCTTCACAGGGGGTAGCACCCCTTCCGAGTCCGAAGAAGATGACATTTCAACATTCTCCGACAATTTCTCTGTACGAGAATATGACACGGAGAGCACCTCTGCTACGGTCCCTTCCACCTCTACCCATATACGGACAGTCTTTATGGCTGACGATGATTATGTGGCGCCCACTGACCGACAACGTCTAGAAGTACTTGAAGCCATGTTCTTGTCCTTGGTCAAGTCGGATAGACGAAATCAAAGCTGCTTTGCCAACTCAACCAGCAAGGATGCCCGAACAAACAAGTTTATGACCCGCAGTTAATGCGGACTCCAACACGACCGGCTCTCCTTTGGGTGATGATCCATTAGGAGCATCCGTTTCTTTTGCTGCGGATGAAGCCAAGGAGGCAATAAGGAAATTCCAGGAGCTTCGAGCAATGTTCAATGCCCGAGACTCCTCCCGAGACCTCAGAATACGACAATCGTATCCCGTTGTATAGTGAGATGTGCCTTTTCTACCATAGTACAAGCCATTTCATATTGATTCGTATGACGGGAAGACCTCTGCTAGTCGATACATGACTTAATTTGAGGTCACAACCGACCACTTGCCGTATAGTGACGCTATCCTCACACGATTATTCATCGGAGCATTGAAGGGGATCACGTTCGATTGGTACCACAACCTTTCCGACAACTGCATCTATTCTTTTGACAGCTTCTAGAACACGTTTCTGTAGAGGTTCTACGAACTAGGGCATGATGTGATAATGTTGTCTCTCATGGACGTCGTTCAATGAGAGTGGAAGCTAACAAGAAACTATATCGAGCGGTTCTGCCAAACCGTAATAAGATTGCCCCAAAGCAATCCCGAGAGTTTCTGGATTGAAATCTGCCAGAAGAAGTTGTTCCCGGCAATTAGCCGCTGGAAGAACGACGATCAGTTCAGTGATTGGACGACCTTCATCATATGTGCCACCAATACGGAGGCAAAGTTGAAGAAGGCTTGCCAGTTGGAAATGCACATCCCAAATAGAGAGGATAAGGGCAAACGTCCTAGTTTCACCTCCAGTAACAACAACAGTGGCGGCATCTCCAACCGGGATAATAAAGGCTAACAGGCCGTAGGTCGCCGATGCGACCAAAAAGCCTGAACAAAAACAGGTGGAAGGTCGATGGCCCAAGGTGAATTACTCCTTTGAAGATAGTCATGTCAAACCTATCTTAGATATGCTCTTGCAAGGGGCTAGGATCCAGCTCCCTCCACCAAGGTGCGAGCCTCGAGCGACAGAAATGGAGGACTCAAAATATTGTCACTTCTACCGCTATGTCTATCATTCCACTCATGATTGCTTCTAATTAAAGCGGTACATTTAGAGTCTTATCGACTCCAAAGCTCTGTCGGTAGACTTTGAAGAGGTTATCGTGGCGGCGAACATGGTGTCAATTTAGTTTGGCAACTTTCCTCCAACAAGCACTCCAGACGGGGTAACACCTGTCCCTCGGGCAACGATGGAGGTTACCAATCATCCACCAATCCGGAACCAGACATCTGGACTGGTACCACTCACCACTTTGCGAGGAGAGATCATGTGGGTGCACCCGGACTTAGTTCCCGAAGTTATCCAGGCGGTGTCATCTCCTACTAACAAGAAGAAGGACCGAAAGTCTAGATCCTGCCATACAATTTCAGCCGAAGCTGAGGAAGCGGCAGCCGTTGTTACCCTGTCCGGGCACAAGTCCAGCCCACACTAGGGAGTTCAGTTGAAGAACCTCAGCCAGCAATACTGCCGACCACTGATGTTTTGGGGTCATCTCAGCCTCCAACGACGGACAGGTCCAAGCTGAAAGAAACCCGCTTCGACAGACAGCTCCATAAAGATGCACCTCAGGGGTTGGAGAGACATTACAACTTTGACATATTAGCGCAATTGGCTAATATGCCAGAAAAGTTGTCGTTATACGAGCTCCTAAAGCTCTCCAAGGATCTTTGTGTCGTATTGAGCGAAGCACTCCAAAATGCTGACACCTACTTAGCCTAGGTCATGCCTCCAAGGGAAGACCCGTCAACAGATCTACAGGACAGCAATGACACAGATGCAATGCCCAACATCATATTTACTCCACAGGTATTGTTGATTAAGTCCAACTTACATGATCGCCCCTTATACTACACTAGATACATAGGCGACATCAAGGTGGGTCGAATGCATATCGACCCTGGCTCGTCAATAAACATCATCCCGAAAAGCTTGCTCCAACTTCTGGGCATCCCTATGCACCGGCTAGCGGCGACCAACACTGCCATTAGCAGTTTCAATTCAAGAAGGAGCTATCCCTTAGGGAAGATCCGATTGAAATGTCAGATTGGTGACCTGAAGACAGAGGTTACCTGCTACGTCATAGATACAGACACGTCTTATAACATCCTCCTGGGATGTCCGTGGATACATGACTATATGATTGTGCCATCCACTCTGCACCAGTGCTTCAAGTATATCAGTAAGTACGTGTAAAACCTCCTTTTTTTTAAATTATTTTTATTATTTTATTAGACTTAAAATTATTTTTAAATAAATATAAATGTTCACTCTATTTATATGTTATTATTGTTAAATTTATTGTAAAGTAAATTACAAATATATATATATATATATATATATATATATATATATATATATATATATATATATATATATATATATATATATATAATATATATATATATATATATATATATATATATATATATATATAAATATATATATATATATAGATGTGTTGAAATACATTAATTATTTAAAAAGATAATATTAAGTAATATTAAATTTGTGATGATTCCTGATATATATATATAGATATATGCATATATACATATAGATATATATAAATATAGATATATATAAATATATATAAGATGTTTAGATGATTTAAGTAAAGAAAAACTCACTCAATATGGTCGGCCCCACAGCCGACCACAATACCTACGCAAACAATTGAGCAGCAGCAGCGCCTAATAAAGGGGGCCGACCCCCTTTACCCATAAAATAGCAGCAGCAATGCTCTATAGGCCGACCACTTGTTTCCCCCTCCGTATATATGAATATATATTTATATATATATATATATGATATAAAACCCTAATCAAATTTCTTCTTCCTCCTCTCTCCTCCATAATCTTCCCCGACCTCGAAATGCGTGCCACCTCGCCGGAGCGATAGCATCTCCGCCTCCCGATTGTCACGGTGACAACAACAATAACAACAACAGATTCCTACTTTATGGTACCCAACTTCCCCGTTTGATTTCTCTCTCGATTCTATTCCGTTTTTAGATCCGTAAATTCGTGTAGAAATCCCACATAACCCTCTTCGAGAGCCCCCAGGTGGATTTCGATATGGCCATCCAACTTGCTAGAAAAATCGAGACAAAGTTGGAGAAAAACCTACTTTTCTGAAATATTAAAAACTGTTGGAAAACATCAACTTGTCGGCCACTTTTCTCGCTGTCCGTTAAACGTTCGTAAAAACTAATTGAAGACAGTCAAAGAAAACCTAACCGAGATTATAAGACACCTTTTGGATTCACATTTCATCTAGTATGTAGAAAGTTACACGTTATTAAAGTTTCACGAAAAATTATAATTTTTGTTTTCAAAAAGTAGAAAAACACCCGATACGGCGTGCGTCCCGACAAACCGGGCGACGTGATCGCACACTATATGCATCGAAAGGCGCGTATGAATGTTGTCGACGTATGGGAACTTACGGAACCCGATTTCGTTGCATGTGCGCGACAAAATCAGTGCGTATCCGTCGAGATACCCTCGTATCGACCTTTGCAAATTAAGTCACAACTTTGTGCACACTCATCATATCGCAATAAAACTTGCGTCATTGGACTCAAAATATTTTTTAAGTACTGTGAGCCATGTTTGGTCCGATTCTGAGACCGTTGATCGGGACGCTATTTTGGCGGGTCCACAATCCCACTCAACGGGCGATTTTGTGTACAGCCCACCGAAATCCAAAATTGGACATACCGTTGGGTTCGTCTCATCAAAATAAATCCGTAGACATGTAGTTTGATGACTTTAGAGACCATAGGTTCTGGCACGCATTTCGGTGTAAAGCGGGTCCAACTGCAGACATCGTTTTGACCCAAAATTACTGATTTTGCCCCTGTTCCAGAATTTAACTTTTGGATAGGCATTTCCTAGGTATATCTTTTATTCCAAACTCATTTATAATGTTTGTTGCAGCATCCGGAGTCGTCTGCAGGATTTGGCTTTTCTTGCTTTGTTTAATTGTCGGTTCGAGCTACTGGATTGTTCTCTTTTGCACATAACCTCAGGCAAGATACCTTGCCATCTTTACTGCTTACATTTAGTTGCATTTTATTTCATTTAATGTATCTATATTTCTTGTTTATTATTTTTTTTGTGGACCTAGAGTTAAGAGACCTCCGTCAATAGAATGCATGTCATTGACTTTGTCACTGATTGTATCACGAGTTGTGTGTGAGTTGTGAGTATCATGTAGTGGTCACTTGCGTGTTGGCTGATCACCAGTGCGCATGCGTAGGAATAACTGTCAATAGATGCAAGTTAGAAGACTTGACAGTTATCTATTATAAAATGCGTTACGAAAATAACACGTGTTGGTGTGTCGTGGTTACGATGCATGTATAGTATCATTGGGGGAAGGGGACAGCTACTAGCGTAGGGGCTACATTTACTTTTTACACATTTATGGGTGATAGTGACTCGGATGAGCACTACGTGCTGCCCGGTCGATAGTATCTCGGATGAGCGCTACTTGGCGGCCACTATTTATTACTTGCTTGCGTGAATCCGTTACAGTCCCTGTGTAGAACGTTGTCCTCAAATTGCATATCACATAGATGGTTAGGAACCCTGTTGTATTGTAGTTTATAGCATTTTTTACTTATGCAGTTATAATGGCATGTTCTTCCTGTATCTTGCTACGTCCCTCTGAGGACCTGGTTATCTCTCCAGGTTTGTGCTTCTGTGATATTTGCAGGTCTTCTAGTCGAGGCCGTGATCTTCTCCAACCTTTCAAAGCTGATCGTTCTTGGTTCGTCTTGATACTTTCATGGATCATTTTCTTGTATACTTTATCTCCTTTTGATTGTTGGTAGTGGACTTTTTCTCTGCCCAACGATTGTATCATAAATATTCAAGTTGAATTTATACTATTATTCTTTTTATTGTGGATGAGATTAGTTTGTCTTGTATTACTATATTTTACAGCTTATGTATTCGTACGAGGTTTCCATATATTGGAGTGTACTTCGTATGTATGCAGCTGGCATGGATACGTACCTAGTCCTATATATTTTAGGACAAGGGCGTTACATGTTTTTGTGGTGGCCCATGCAGGTCGAGTTTGTCACTTCGGTTACGTAATTGTACCTATGTAAGCCTGCAACATAGGATTAGAATCTAGGAATCTCATCCATACAGCTTGACCTCTTCCATTGGCTTCAAATTCCGGACTCTCGTTCGACTTTCTTGAATTGCATCTTGCTTGATTCCTTTCTATCGTCGATTCTTATTTTCGTGCTTAGTATCAACTAGGAAGATGACTACATTAGTATATTCTCATAGGTCACACATATGGCTAGAATGGTTATATTGGCAATTAGAATACATTCAAGACTCTAATTGAGTTAAAAAGGTTTTTTTTGTGTGAATTAATGATTAGTAATTTGTAAAGTAGGATACTACCAAAGAAGGTTTTAATTTTGAGATTTCTAAATAGTAAACCCCATAGGATTGATACTGCAGAGAAAAAATATAGCTAGATTGTTTATACCATTGATTTAAGAAATTGATTGGCTTTTTGAGATTTGATAATTATGACATATTGGGTTATAGCTATACATCTTTGAATAAGTATAAAATTGATTTGCTTTTCGAGTTGTGAGATTTATAATTTTTGGGTGATAGATATACATCTTTGAACAAATATAAAATTTATTTGATTTTTGAGTTTTGATGTTTATGATTTATTGGATTATGGTTATACACCTTTGAATAGTTATAAATTTGGTTTGAAAATGATCTTAGCTTTTAAAAATGGCCATAGGAATTTATTTAAATTTGAGTTGTACAACTTGCGATTTTCGTGTTTAGTAAATTTTGAATTTTAAGTGGAAGTAATGATGGTAAATTTTGGTTTACAATAATTGAAAACGAGTTTTGAGAATTCTTCTTTATTTTAAATTGTGCCCTATGATTGAGGATTTACAAATCTATTTACATTTTTGATAAAAAAAAATTAGGGATTTTGACTGATAAGATTATTTGAAAATTTAGTTTAATGTGGGATTGCTAATATTAAATTTTTTGGAAGAATTTCGAAGGATGTGATGGAAAGTTATTTTTATTGATTAAAGGAAGTTACCATTTAAAAGTTATGATTTTGTTGGAATAACTTAGCAGGAATAGAAGTTAAAATTGATGAGAGCATTGAGCTAAATTTTTGAGATTGCTTTTAATATGCTAAGAGTTTTATTATAAGTTATTGGAAAATTTTAGAGTGTTAAATTTTTGATTGATTGTGAAATTTTTATGGATTCGTAAATTATGAACTCTTGAGTTAAATAGTTGAATTTAAACGTTAATTTTGGAAAAGGTTAGTAGTAACGTGATAAAATTTTGCTTTGAGATTTAATAAAGTGATTTAAATTTTTATGATGAATTTGAATGGCTTGGAGTGAATACAAATTTTGGTGGTATATTTTTTAAAGTTTATTTTGAAACTTTTGGAGGATACTTGAGCTAAAATTTTAATGGTAGGCCCCAAGATAACCCTACTGAGTATTCCACACTAATTGCCATGTCACCCATGACCATGATAGTAGTATATACACAAGTGTTGTTAGTCATCTACCCAGCTATGTGACTGTATTTTCACCTCGGCTTACTCGACCTTCCTTCAATTCTAGATTTTTTACGACCTTCTAACCCACTTGCAATTTGAATAATGATTTAACGGTTCCTTAACTATATCCATCTAGGAGACTATCTTCTCTCCGGAATTGTGTCCCTGAATTATTTTTACTGGATTCCTTAATTAATTTTATTTCATGCTTTAATTTGATCTTCTTTATTTTGTGCATTAATTATCACCTCGTGAACTCCCACTTTCTATTTTTGATCTTCTGGCGTCCCTTACCGTGACTTAGATGTTTGGAGCACAACACTAGACTTTTCCTTCCAACAAATTTCATATGTAAGACCTAGACAAGCCCACCTTCATGTAGATATATCATGTCCCACCAAAACCCATCTCCTTGTACTCTGTTTCTTGATATGACCTTATGGTCAAAATGGTCAAACTATAATCTTTACCATGATACCGATATATTCTTCGACTACGGATAGGGATTCAACCTCGACTCAATTCTTTCGACCCGATATGTGATTGTGTTCTACTAAATTCCTTAAATGCTTAAAGTTGTACTTTATCTTGATTGCTTGACCCATTATCCCATGATACTATTAGTTTAACTCTTGTAAGTTGGATAGAATACCTCAACCCCTAACAAACCTTTTTCCTTGTGAACCACATTGGTAAGTTCACTTAGACTATAAATTCAGAGGACCCTACCTTATCTAGTCTACCAAGCCATAAATGAAGAAACACTAGGACAACTGTATAGGCCCAAACTTTGGACGAACCTTGATTTTAAAAGATCTTGGACTATTTAAAATTTCCTTCATCAGTACCTCCCTTGCTCATATTTTGACTATCCCATGCTGCTAATGTAGCTTCAATTTTGCAAGCTTATTTCGTTATCAAGCTTGATCATGACATATTTTATTCGGTGCACCCACTAACATATTGTCTAATCAGAACCGGTGCATGATGGTCTGATCAACCTATTGCACTTTGGTTCGCTTATCATATCTTATTCTATGCGGATGGAGATATAGTTAAACCTGCCTTAGGGTCTCTTCCGCGACAGCCTTGGCAATTCTCTTTTGAATTATTTTTGCCGACTATGAACCCCGCAATTCGTACTCAATATATAACACCGTCTTTGAAACCTTTGTTGTTCTTGTCTTTTTACTTATTTGGGAGAGACAAGGCACTGTACTTGAGAAATGGACCCAAGGTACCACTTTAGTCATATGGCTATATCCTCGCATTAAACTACTCCTTCTATCCCTCAACCCCAACTACCCTATTGTTCCTAAATTTCGAGGACGAAATTCTTGTAAGTTGGGTAGGATGTAAAACCCCCTATTTTTTAAAATTATTTTTATTATTTTATTATACTTAAAATTATTTTTAAATAAATATAAATGTTCACACTACTTATATGTTATTATTGTTAAGTTTATTGTAAAGTAAATTATATATGTATATATATATATATATATATATATATATATATATATATATATATATATATATAATTTTTTTATGTATATATATATATATATATATATATATAAAATATATATATATATATATTTTTTTTATATATATATATTTATATATATATATATATATATATATATATATATATATAGATATAGATGTCAAAGCTGCGGTCTGGTCAAAGCTGCGGTCTGGTCCATCAACGAGCAAAGTGCCCCGGGGCCTGACGGGTTCAACGGTGTCTTCTTCAGAGCTTGCTGGGACATCATTAAACACGACTTAGTTGAAGCCTCTATTGTCTTTCTCCAAGGGGCTAGATACCCTAACTCAATCTCCTGCGCCAACATCATCCTTATCCCTAAAAAAGACAATCCGGAAACCTTCAAAGACTTTCGTCCGATCAGCCTCTACACTTTCACCAACAAGATCATATCCAAGATCATTGCTAATCGAATGTCCGACCTTCTCCCCAAGATGATCTTCGAAGAGCAAAGCGGGTTCGTCAAAGGCCGTAATATTACTGACAACATCCTTCTGGCGCAAGAGATGATCATGTGCATGAAGTTCCCATCTAGGAGGGAACGTTGCCATCAAACTTGATATAGAAAAAGCATACGACCGTCTAGACTGGCAATTCATGATATGGGTGTTCAGGGCCTTTGGCTTCTCCGAAATTTGGATTGACATCGTCTTCAGATCTATCAACAATGCGTAGTTCTCCACCATGATCAATGGTCAGGCGGCAGGTTTCTTTCGCTCTACTCGCGGGGTTAGACAAGGGGATCTGCTATCCTCCACTATCTTCATTATCGCGGCCGAAGCCCTCACCAGAAACCTTAACAGCATGCCCAGTAAGGCCGACTTCAATCACTTCCACACTACCAACGGATGCCCCCTCATCACCCACCTGGCCTACGCGGACGATATCCTTATCTTCTCCTCTGGAGACTGCGGTTCGATTGAGGTAGTCTTGAGCACGATCGCCAGTTACACCAACAGCTCGGGTCAGCGTGTCAATAATAACAAGAGCGTCATCTACACTCATCACAAAGCAGACAGAACCCACTCCTCCCTGCTCGCCAACAAGACCTCTTTCAGAACGGCCTACCCACCCTTCATCTACCTCGGTTTCCCGCTGGTATACGGCAGGGCCAATGCCGGCATATATGACCACCTTGCTGACAAGATCCGCAAACTAATTTCTGGATGGCACAACGCAACCTTATCCCCTGAAGATAAAACGATCCTCATCAAACACGTTTTATCGTCCATCCCAATGTACACCCTGGCCGTCTGCTCCCCCCCTAAGAAGGTGCTTCACTCTCTTGAATCTCTCTTCGCCAAGTTCTTCTGGGGTCAGAGCGATGGCAATGACAAACATCACTGGGCCGGTTGGGAGTCGATGGCCAAACCCTCTGGTGAGGGTGGTCTGGGCTTCTGCAGACACGCCAACATCGTGGATGCATGCTCCTTAAAGCTATGGTGGAAGTTGCGCACCGAGACCTCCCTATGGACGAAGTTCATGAGAGCTAGATACGCTAGATTCTCCCTCCTGTCGGAGGTGAACACTAACAACAGATCATCGTCATCTTGGCGCTGCATCACTCGGGGACGCACCACCGCTGAACCTCTGTTCCGCCTGCAATTGGGGGACGGCTCCTCCCTGGCCTGTCGGGAGCGGTGGTTAGGAGCAGAAATCATTCAGCCCAACACTCTTACGCCTCAGGGATGCACCATAAGAGACCTTTGGGAGGACACTTCCGGTTGGAATTAGAGGAAGGTCAGAGATTGGCTTGGGCAGCCGGCGGCCAACAGTCTTCTTGCTACGAATTTACAGATTTCCGACACGTCCGACACTTGGAGATGGACCCCCAACCCCGGTGGGACTTTCAGTTTGGCGTCCGCCAGACGTATTGTTAGAGGGGACGGGGTGCCGAACATGGTCTACGCCAATTATTGGCAGGCATGCATCCCCATCAAATGGTCCATCCTCATCTGGCGTGCTCTTCGCCGCAAGATACCGACGGACGACATCCTCAGATCATTGGGATTCAGCCTCGCCTCTAAATGCCACTGTTGCGAGGAGCACAAATTGGAATCCGCCGAACACGTCTTTCTTTCGGGGGAGCTGGCCGCAGGAACTTGGTCCAAGCTTCATCACAGGCTTCGCATGGGTCAACCAATCGGGGGCTTCTATGATCTCTTGGCCTCCTGGTCCCGTTCCACGGGCATCAGATAGTAGCAGCCGCTGGCATCTGGGTGCTCTGGAAGAATAGGAACAAATTTCGTTATGAAGGGCGCCAACTTCCACCTCCTCAGCTTTACAATGAAATCATCAGACAATATTCCAAGGTGAGGAGGCGTTGCTCTCATGTCTCCAGTCTGTTCTGGGAGACACTGGCCTAGGCTGGTGCTTCCCACCTTCTTTCTTTTTGTGCGCGTGTGTTCTGCGCCTTCTGTTTTCTGGTCGTGTTTGTGCGCTTACTTGTATAGGCTTCGGCATTTTGCGCCTATATTTTCAATAAAAGTCTTCTTTCCAAAAAAAATAAATAAATAAATAAAAATATATATATATAGACGTGCTTAAATACATTAATTATTTGAAAAGATAATATTAAGTTATATTAAATTTGTGATGATTCTTGATATATATATATATAAATATATATAAGATGTTTAGATGATTTAAGTATAATAAAAAAAACTCACTCAATGTGGTCGGCCCCACCGCCGACCACAATACCTAAGTAAACAATTGAGCAGCAGCATCTTAATAAAGGGGGCCGACCCCCTTTACCTATGGAATAGCAGCAGCAATGCTCTATAGGCGGACCACTTGTTTCCCCCTCCATATATTTGAATATATATTAATATATATATGATATAAAACCCTAATCAAATTTCTTCTTCCTTTTTCTCCTCCATAATTTTCTCTCACCTCAGAATGCGTGCCACCTCGCCGGAGCGACAGCATCCCCGCCTCCCGATCGTCACGGTGACAACAACAATAACAACAACAGATTACCACTTTAAGGTACCCAACTTCTTCGTTTGATTTCTCTCTCGATTCTATTCCGTTTTTAGATCCGTAAATTCGTGCTGAAAGCCTACATGACCCTCTTCGAGATCCCCAAGGTGGATCTCGACATGGCCATCCAACTTGCTCGAAAAATTGAGACGAAGTTGGAGAAAAATCTACTTTTCTGAAATATTAAAAACTGTTGGAAAATAGCAACTTGTCGGCCACTTTTCTCGTTGTCCATTAAACTTTCAGTAAAAACTAATTAAAGACAGTCAAAGAAAACCTAACTGAGATTGTAATGCACCTTTTGGATTCACATTTCATCTAGTATGTAGAAAGTTACACGTTAAAATTTCACGAAAAATTGTAATTTTTGTTTTCAAAAAGTGGAAAAACACCCGATACGGCGTGCGCCCCGACAAACCGGGCGACGTGGTCGCACACTATGCACATTGAAAGGCGCGTATAGATGATGTCGACGTGTGGGAACTGACGGAACCCAATTTTGTTGCATGTGCGCGACGAAATCAGTACGTATCCGTCGAGATACCCCCGTATCGACCTTTGCAAATTAAGTCACAACTTTGTGCACACTCATCATACCGCGATAAAACTTGCAGTCATTGGACTCGAAACATTTTTTTGGTCCTGTTAGCCAAATTTGGTCCGATTTTGCGACCGTTGATCGGGACGCTATTTTGGCGGACCCACAATCCCACTAAACAGACGATTTTGTGCACATCCCACCGGAATCCAAAATTGGACATACCATTGGGTTCGTCTCATCTAAGCAAATTCGTAGACTATGTAGTTTGATGACTTTAGAGACCGTAGGTTCTGGCACGTATTTTGGTGCAAAACGGTCCAACGGCGGATATCGTTTTGACCCGAAATTACGATTTTGCCCCTGTTCCAGAATTTAACTTTTGGACAGGCATTTCCTAGGTATATCTTTTATGCCAAACTCGTTCGTGATGTTTGTTGCAGCATCCAGAGTCATCTGCGGGATTTGGCTTTTCTTGCTTTGTTTAATTGCCGGTTCGAGCTACTGGATTGTTCTCTTTTGCACATAACCTCAGTCAAGATACCTTGCCATCTTTACTGCTTATATTTAGTTGCATTTTATTTCATTTAATGTATCTATATTTCTTGTTTTTTGTGGACCTAGAGTTAAGAGACCTCCGTCAATAGAATGCATGTCATTGACTTTTGTCACGATTGTATCACGAGTTGTGTGTGAGTTATGAGTATCATATAGTGGTCACTTGCGTGTTGGCTGATCCGTGCACATGCGTAGGAACAACTGTTAATAGATGCATGTTAGAAGACTTGACAGTTATCTATTATAAAACGTGTTGCAGAAATGACACGTGTTGGTGTGTCGTGGTTACGATGCATGTATAGTATCATTGGGGGGAGGGGACAGCTACTAGCGTTGGGGCTACATTTACTTTTTACACATTTATGGGTGATAGTGACTCGGATGAGCACTACGTGCTGCCCGGCCGATAGTGTCTCGGATGAGCGCTACTTGATGGCCACTATTTATTACTTGCTTGCGTGAATCCGTTACAGCCCCTACGTAGAACGTTGTCCTCAAAGTGCATATCACATAGATGATTAGGAATCCTGTTGTGTTGTAGTTTATAGAATGTTTACTTATGCAGTTATAATGGCATGTTCTTCCTGTATCTTACTACGTCCCTCTGAGGACCTGGTTATCTCTCCAGGTGTGTGCTTCTGTGATATTTGCAGGTGTCCTAGTCGAGGCCGTGATCTTCTCCATCCTTTCGAAGATGATCGCTCTTGGTTCGTCTTGTAACTTTCATGGATCATTTTCTTGTATACTTTATCTCCTTTTGATAGTTAGTAGTCGAATTTTTCTCTGCCCAACGATTGTATCATAAATATTCAAGTTGAATTTATACTATTATTCTTTTTATTGTGGATGAGATTAGTTTGTCTTGGATTACTATATTTTACAGCTTATGTATTCATTCGAGATTTTCATATATTGGAATATACTTCGTATGTATGCAGCTGGCATAGATACATACCTAGTCCTAAGTATTTTGGGACTGGGGCGTTACAGTACGGTTTCGTGAAGACTAAATTCGCCGACATCGATCCCTTCAAAAGGGTTGAATCTTATTACTCTTCGGGGGCTTGTCTATATGATGAATCCAAGAAGCACATAACTGACGAACTAGAGGCCATCATAGGGCCAGAGGAACCCTTGAGAATTCATCTCTAGGCCTGTAAACCAGGCAAAGCCACACCCCTCGTCGCAACCTTGCATAAAGAGGTGCCCGGTTCCCCTGCCTCACCTGCACAGTTGGAATCAATGGTCATCCGGCTCACGAGATCCAGCCAAGAGCCAAAACCCATCATAGTGCCCATGGTGATCTGATTGTCAAAACCCAATCAAAGGCAACAAGAAGATGAGAGACCCTCTGTGACATCGATGGTGATCCGATTGCCAAATTCCACTAAAAGGCAAACGAAAGACACAAAATCTCTTACTGAGCCAGTTGTCATCCGTCTTCCTAAGACGAGCCGGCAATCAAGTGTCAATTCGACACCCTCAGGCAAGCCAATACCACAAGCTGAACCCTTGATGGTTAAGTTGCCCAAGACAGCATCCCGACCTCTGAGCTCGCAGGGGATAGCCGAAGAGGACGAAGAACTAGCCAAGTACCTGGTTGCACAGGTGGATAGCCCCTCTCCTGATGATGTAATCTCGGTGGACAAAATTACTTATTTCATCAATAAGAGGCTGTCATTAGATTATTCTGAGTATGATAAGCTTAATCTAATGTATGCTGCACGGGACTGTCTAGACGTTAACCTGTACACACAGGTGACAACCGTCCATACCGTAAATCAACTTGCTCCCATTAAAGGCGCTTACTTTCTGGTCCCAGACAGAAGATGATGGGATCATACGATCATCTTTGGCCGAAAAGAAGGTCCTTAATCTTTTATGCCACAAGAGTTCGATCTCGGACCCGACGCTGGAAGATTACGTCTCTACCTGTATAGTCCTCAAGCCAAGTACTTCATACAAAAACAGGGTATGACATAGAGGCTATCCCGGGTCTGAATTATGACAATGGTCGGTGATTACCTTTGTAGCTGTGAGCATCGGCGGGGAAACATCGGTACTATTATCACAAATTCAGATACGGCCTCGGGTATGTTACACCAGCAACAATGCCCGAAAGTTTCGATGAAGAAAGCGACTGGCACTCTCATTCGTCCGAGTCACCCACTTATGACTCCGATAACAGCATTAGAGATATATTCAGACAGATATTATCTGTCAATATAACATCCACTGACATTGAAGAGGATGACGAAGACCTACTCGAAACGCTTGAGTTGGAGCCATGGTTCCAACAACTGGATGCACAATAGAAGAAGCATTTCAAACTGCGAGACCCTCCTATTGAAGACGAGGTCATGCAAGTTAACCTCGGTGATAAATCCTCTTCAAAGCAATCTTCATCAGTAAAAGCCTGACAAACGACGAGCGGGAGTCATTGTTGCAAGTCATCAGAGAATACATCGACGTCTTTGCCTGGAGCTATGAAGATATGCCAGGGTTAAATCCCGAGATCGTAGTTTATAAGCTCAACATTTATCCGAACGTAAAACCAGTCAAACAACAGCAGTGACAGTTTCGTCCAGACATGGTAAAATCTATTAAAGTAGAAGTAAACATGCCTATAGCAAGCAGTTTCATCTGTGAAGAGCAGCACCCAGACTGGGTAGCGAACATAGTACCAGTCATCAAGAAGAACAAAAAGATTCAAATTTGTATCGACTTTTGCAATCTAAATGCAGCATGCCCTAAGAATGAATTCCCTCTTTCAATCACCGACATAATGATCAATAATACATGTGGCTTCGAGCGCATGTCCTTTATGGATGGCTTTTCAGGATACAATCAAATCAACATGTCTCCTGCTGATGAGAAGCATACGTCGTTTTGAACACCAATCGACGTGTATTGTTATACGGTCATGCCCTTCGGCCTGAAGAACGCCGGTGCTATATATCAACGTGCTATGAGTGTCATCTTCAAAGATCATTTGCGCAAGACGGTGGAGTGTTATGTTAACGACATCACCGTCAAAAGCTACTCCAAAAATGATCATTTACATTACTTGAGGACGATGTTCGATCTTATGCGAGCGCACAATTTCAAGATGAATCCCACCAAGTCCTTCCAAGGCATGTCCAGCAGAAATTTCTTAGGCTTCGTCATTACTTCCCGGGGCATTCACATAGACCCCGATAAAATAAAAGCAATCATGGAGATGAGTCCAACGAGGAACGTCCGTGTACTCTACGGCCTTCAGGAAGGACTAGCCTACATCAGGAGGTTCATATCTAACCTCTCAGGGTGATGTCAACCATTCACTCAACTCATGATGAAAGGTGTCTCTTTTGCATGGAATAAGGAATGTCGGCGTACCTTTGATGACATTAAGGAGTACCCGACGAATCCGCCAGTTTTGGTTGCCCCGGTCGCCGAAAAGCCCTTCCTGCTCTATGTATGGGCGATGGAACACTCTATCGGTGCTTTGCTAGCATAGAATAATGACGCGGGACAAGAACAAGCCATTTACTATCTCAGCCGAATGATGGTAGGACCGGAACATAGGTACACCATCGTAGAGAAGGAGTGCCTTGCCCTAGTGTTCGCTATTCAGAAAATACGATAATATGTGGCAGGTCAGACCATCCAAGTTGTCTCACGAGTTCTCATGACCAAACCAGGCGCACTTAGTTTTTGTCTAGCCACCTGGGCGATACTGTTATCCCCCTACGACCTGGTTTTTGTCCCATAAAAGGCTGTCAAAGGTCAAGTCCTGGCCGACTTCTTAGCAGCCCATCCAGGCTCTGAAACAGCCATAATTTATGAAGAAATCCCCGACAATGTTATCGCCTCAAACATGACTTCACATGATGCCATTTGGCGAATATTCTTTGATGGTGCTTCAAGAACGGGGCTACAAGGTGATATCGTCGCTGGAGTCAGGGTAGTATTAATTTCTCCCTTTGGACTGGTGGTCATTCGGGCATATTCTCTCATAGAACCCTGCTCAAACAACGTATCCAAATATAATGCTCTAGTCATCGGACTCCAACTCACAAAAGAAGTGGGGATCAAGTACCTGAAAGCGTATGGCGACTCGCAGTTGGTTGTTAACCACATCCGAGGCTCATACGAGGTTCGCAACAAGGACCTGAATCCCTACTATCAGATATCAATTGCCATCATTGCAACCTTAGAAGGGTTCTTTATAGAGTATATTCCCAGGCTCCAAAATATCGAATCTGATGCCCTAGCAGGCCTCGCCGCTTCTTTAGCACTTCCAAATGATACTCATCATCTAGTCGACGTGATAGGCCATGAGTTGGTCTGTCCCAAGAACAATGTTCAACTGGGTACGAGTTACTCCGTCCAGATAACCAATAACATACAAGACTGGAGAAGCCCGTTCATCGACTTTGCAGTCTATAAAATTCTGCCAGAGAATGTGAAGGAAGCAACTTCAATCAGAAGGCGCTCTCTTATATTCTTCTATGATACCGAGACGAAAATGTTATATCGATGATCCTACGACGGACTACTGTTAAGATGCCTATCAAATACAGAAGCTAAGAAGCCTTACATTGAGGCTCACGATGGCGCTTGTGGGGCTTACTAACCTGGCCCAAAATTGCAAGGTCGTCTCCGCCGGATGGGTTATTACTGGCCCATAATGGTAGCAGATGCAGTTGATTATGCAAAGAAGTGTAAGGCTTGCTAGATCTATACAGATTTCATACATCTGCCATCTGAATTCTTGCACCCAACAGTGGCCTCTTGGCCATTTAAAGTGTGGAGAATGGGCATCATTGGGCTAATCACACCACCGTTGTCTAGAGGGCATCGGTTCATACTTGCAATCACTGATTACTTCTCCAAATGGGCGAAAGCTGTTCCGCTTGTAGAGGTGCAGACATCAAACGTGATTAGCTTCATAAAACATTATGTCATCTACCATTTTGGACTACCTCGAAGGATTATTCACGATAATGGTCCGCAGTTCGCAAGCCACGCTTTCTATCAATTTTGTGACAAGAATCGAATTCAGAACATGGCCTCGACGGCATATAACCCATCGGCTAATGGTCTGGATGGAGCTTTCAACAAAACCATAATCAAGCTCCTTAAAAAGTTCATGTCGTCAAACAAACACGACTGGAATGAAAAGCTTGGGGAGTGCTTATGGGCGTATCGTACTACGAATCGGATGGCTACAAGAAATACATTATTCTTCTTATTTTACGGGAGCGAGGCAGTTCTTCCATTGGAGACTCCGATCCCCTTGCTTCGTGTGGCCCTTACTTACCGAGTGACGTCGGATGACAATCACCGTCGACGGATACAAGAACTAGAGGCCTTAGACGAGAAGCATTTACAAGCTCAACAAAGCATAGAGCTCTACCAAGCGTGCATCTCTCGGGCTTTCAACAAGAAAGTCAAACAGAGAATATTCCAAGTCGACGATCTCGTCTTGGCCGTTCGCCGACCAATGGTCAAGACTCACAAGACCTCCGGCAATTCCAGTCTAAATGGAAGGGTTCGTTCATCATGGAGACTGTATTCTCCAATGGCGCATACCGGCTCACAAAGCAGAATAGGGACTTGCTCATGATGCCCATAAATGACAAGTTCCTAAAAAAATACTATATTTAAAAACATCCCATACTACCTAGATTGTCAAGTTATGTACATCAGGTACCTCTGAACATACACTCTGTTCCCTCCAAGGGGACTCACATTGCTTCTCTTCGAGTGACAAGTCACGTATATTAATATCTCTGAACTTCCGCTCTGATATTTCGAGTGTCATATATCACTTCCATATTACGTCTGATATAGACAATCTCCTAACTTAACACATGTACCCAACTCGGGATAAAAGACATGGTGTTAAGACCACAAAACCTATCACATCCGTATTACCTCTGTTGGGTTTTATCTTGAATCTATTACTCGCACCACCAGTGCTCAAAAGGGTAATAGGTCTACCAAAAATCATTACTGATTATCGTGTGTCACGTCCATATTACTTCTGATACCGATAGTCTTCCGACTTAACACCTATGCCCAACCCGGGATAAAAGACATGGTGTTAAGACCACAAAACCTATCACGTTCATATTACCTATGTTGGGTTTTGTTCCAAAGTCTATTTTACCCACACCGCTAGTGCGCAGAAGGGTAATAGGTCCACAAAAGATATTCTAATCTATTACCCGCACCACCAGTACGTAGAAGGGTAATAGGTCCATAAAACTTATCATAATCTATTACTCGTACCGTCGGTGTACCAAAGAGTAGTAGGTCCACAAAATATTATTCAAATCTATTTGCTCGTATTTTCAGATGCACAAAAGGGCAACAGGTCCACAAAAAGTCCTCAAGCGGGATGTCCTTTATTAAACACAAAATGTTGTATTAGGTCCTCTAGTACAAGCACTATAAAATACCACAAATAAAGAATGGAGTGAATGTATTCTGTTTATTCAAAATCAATTACATTCATAGGACTAACCCTCCAGTAAAGGATTACACTGAAGTCCAAAAGAAGCAAAACACAAACTACAGATAAAGACAGACAAAAACACAAAGACAAACACGAACATTTGTTTTTTATATTCTCGGAAACAGTAATTACATGGCAACCCACGGATCCCTACAGTCAAGGATCATAGTTGTATTGAGGCATATACCATTTCCTGAGCCATTTTGCATACGAAAGATCTATTTGACTGAGATCTTTGCCAGGGAAAGGTGAGTCAGAATTCCCAGTACTACTGCCCTCAGAATGGTCTTCTGACTGAGCTATTTTGCATACGAAATATCTCCTTCTTCATAATGGTCTCAGCCTTCGGCACGGATGCTGCAAAAATCAAAAAGAAAGAAAAGGAAAGAAAAGATAGTCATATAAAGACAAAGTAGATAGGCTTCTTTTCAGCTATGCCGCCTAACCAAACAGAACTCATGCGGCTCAGTCATGAGACACTTAGGTGGCTCAGTCAGAAAGTGCGGCTCAGTCATTAGGCACTTAGGCTGTTCATATGGCTCAGTCATGAAGTGCTTATGCGGCTCAGTCATGAGGCACTTATGCGGCTCAGTCATAAGGCACTTATACAACGTAATTATGAAGTGCTCATGCGGCTCAGTCATGAGGCAGTTAGTCGATTCATGCGGCTCAGCCATGAAGTACTCCTGTGGCTTAATCATGAGACACTCATACGGCTCAATCAGGAGGTACTTATGCTGCTCAATTATGAAGCATTCATGCGGACCAGTCCCGGGGCACTTATGCAGTTCAGGTTCTAATGAGCAGCGCTTATACGGCTCAGCCCATACGGCCCTATCATATAGAACACATATGGTCCAAATGAGATAGAGCATACATCGACCAGGGCTAAAGTACAGAGGCAATATATGACAGGGTCTTGCATAAAATATGTGATATGGCCATTCAAAATTTCAGTCGTCGTCTTTCCATCGTCCTTACACTTGATAGAGGGTTGCACGTCGGGATGAATGGAAGGAGAGTTTGCCACTCACGACGGAGAGGCAAGTCCCTTTCCTTTGGCCGCAACACCAGTCGACTTGGAAGCTTTTGGCACCGTAGCAAAATTGAGACAGAAAGATGAAGATGAAGGAGAAAAAGGTGAAGAGAAAAATCCTTCTCCAAATGACCCCTATTTATAGAGTTTCTGAAGTGTGCCGCTTCGACTTTCGAGATCATTAAAGATAATGACGATGTTTGAGGATTTTATCCCTAGTAAACGTCGACTTTATCTTGAAAAGAGAACCCAAATCCAAAATCGAATTAAAAAAAATTAAGCAACAGTGACTGCTGGCAGCTGGACGGGGTCTGTCTGTGGCTCAAAAATTTTCCTACGGCTCAAGATATTCCTGCGCCTCAAACATTCCATGCGGCTGAAGATCTCTCTGCGACTAAAGGTCTCTCATGACTTGAAGACTTCCTGCGGCTTGACACATCTCTATGCTTCTTATTCAAATTATTCCAAATTTGTAATTTAAAAACTTTGAAGGGGGTCTTGTAGAAGCATGAAAAATATAGGGTTTATGAGGGTCACAATTTGTCGCATAAGTACTTTGGGCCAAACTGGTCCGCATAAAGGACAGCCGCATGACAAATTTAGCACCCTATTCGGCCCATCGACAACCAGAATGATTCGAGCTGCAAAAAAAAGATATGCGACTAAGCTGATCAGTCCGTTTGATGAAGCTGACAAATTCTGTCAAACCTGACAAAAATGATAGCTCTGACACTCTAACAAAAATATAAGACGTGATCAAACCAAATATCATGTCACATAAAACAGGGTTCATGTGCGTAGACATAGTCATGCGGCCATAAGGATTGCTACGCAAGCCGTATGAACCTTGTACAGCTGAAGCATATACGGCCCTAAAGTCTCTTAGCTTCAAGCGGCCAAGGGTGACTGTAACCTAAGCCGCATGAGCTTTATGCGGCCTAAAATACAGAATCTATGCGGCTCAAAAGACCTTAAGCTACATGTGGACTAAGGAAGGCTGCGACTTAAGCCGCATGAGTCTTATGCGGTCCCAACATGGCCAAAAACTGAGAGACTCATGTGGCTCAAAATGATTCATATCCTACGATAGGACACGTGGCAGGCTGACCAAGTCTC
>JANAVB010012955.1:0-60816 GCA_029216955.1 Iris pallida | reverse complement strand
CATCAATTAATACACTACGAAGGACAAACAAACGATAAAATTGTTAATGCATATACATTGAAGAATAAAATGCTCACTCACCGACATCCTTATTGGTAAAAACCATACATTAGCTTTATTGGAGGTTCTTTTCCGTTCCTCCGCGATGAGAAGAGCAGAGACAATACTTACAATCTGAATAAAACATTAAAAATGTCAGCGATGGAATCGAAGTAAACATAGATGGCATCTAAGAAGAAATATACTATCTATACATACCCCATGGTAATTCTCGTTAAAGGAGCTAAGGTCTTCATCTCCCACCGAGAACATAGGTTTTTTGCAAGATGATATTATTTCTCTAAGAAAAGAAACGAATAAATTAGGAGAAAAAAACTGTTGGAATTAAATCAAAACTCATATTACTTACTCGTCAGGTCTATCATCTGCAAAAATATAGTCGTAATATCTCGAAGAAACACTAGTACAATTGCTAGGCTTCGAGGTTGAACCCCTTATTAAATTTTTGGATGGTGTGACCGGCTGTAAATTTTGATGCATTCTTTTAGAAGGACTGCTAAAGTCAGTTTCTTCTTCTTCTATAGCGTCCAATGCGAGATATCGGTCCAATGCTTTACTACGAGACTGCAGCTCCACGTCCTCCTCTTCGGAAGAAGATTCAACGGAAACCACCTTCACATTATTAAATGCTCTAGATGAAGATGCCTCCTTCAAAGCTTGAGATTCTTCAATCTTATCCAAACGCCGAGATAACTTCATTTGTTCAATTTTTATCTTTGCAACATCAGCTGAAATCGACAGATGTTGTTCAATCTTGCGCAACAAACGCGGAATGAAGGTTTCATTTGGATTCGGCATCCAATCTTCTACGTCTTCTACATTTCCCCCCACACGAGTAGACATCTTGAGAACAAGAAAACTTGTATTTCAGAAAACTATTCTATGTATTTCAGAATGAATAATAGTACTATGAAACAAGAAAACTATTGTATATAGCAAGAGAGAAGTACAAAAAGTGAGGAAGATGGAAAGACAAATAAATTCGAGACTAGCAAACAATCTACTAGCCGTTTGATTAAGGAGAGCTCGAGGAAGATTCTACTAGCCGTTTGATTGAGGAGGGCTCGAGGAAGATTCTACTATCCGTTTGAAAATTACAAAAGGTTATCGTGATCAACTCCAATTAAGGAACTCTATAAGAGGTTTAATTCCGCTTGATTGAGGAACTCGACGAAGTCCACCGCGAACCGGAACTTTCTTTTTTCTTCATCTCCGTTTCTCCTTCCAGCACCACCATGCCTGTAGATTTATAACAAAAATATTAAATTGTTAGATGAAAAAAAAAAACTAAATACGGAAAGATTACTAAATCAAAATCAAACAGAAACATATTCATAGAAAACATGAGATTAAAGATGAAAGTGCCACAGAAGCAACACCACAATTTTACAACAACTAAGCAGACTCTGCTAAGCAATAACTAAAATTAGGGATTGTGTCCTCCTTGGATTTAATTTACACAAAGAAGAGATTTGAGAGAACGAGCTTTTGTCGGCTTCCTTAATGTACCATTCTCCGTCTAAATGTACCATTCTCCGTCCATTCGCCGTATTAAAAGCAAAGAGAATGGCCATTCTCCGTGTTAAAAGCAAAGTGATTGGCCATCTCCATCCATTCGCCGTATTCACCGTCCATTTGCCGTATTAAAAGCAAAGAGAATGGCCATTCGCCGTATTCTCCGTCCATTCTCCGTCCTAAATGTACCATTCTCCGTCCATTCGCCGTATTAAAAGCAAAGAGAATGGCCATTCTCCGTCCATTGGCCGTATTCACCGTCTATTTGCCATATTAAAAAGCAAAGAGAATGGCCATTCTCCGTCCATTCGTCGTATTCACCGTCCATTCGCCATATTAAAACACTACCAAAATAAGTGGATTTAGCGACGCCCAAAAACGTCGAAAAAACAACAAAATCCGTCGCTAATATGTATCACCGACGTATTTACCGACGTTTAGGTTTTGTTGCCGTTTCCTTAGTCGCTGATTACAAAAACGTCGCTGAACGTCGCAATTACCGACATTCAGCGACGTAACAGTACGTCGGTGAGTTATCGACGTTTATCGTCGTTCCGTCGGTATATTAGCGACGTATATGTAGTCGCTACACGTCGGTAAAGACCTGGAATATTTACCGACGTCTACCGTCGTTTCGTCGGTAATATAGCGACGTGAAGTTTGTCGCTAGACGTCGGTAAAGGTCCTGTACATTTTTGCAGCTAGTGTCGGTAAACGTCGGTAAATACGTCGGAGAGCTGTACTTTTTTGTAGTTAGTCGTCGGTAAATGTCGGTAAAACGTCGGAAAAATATATTATTGCAGCTTGTCGTCGGTAACGTCGGAACACGACGTCGCTAAACGTCAGTAAGCGTCGCTAAACGTCGCTAAAGTTGTAAAAAAAATAAAAAAAAAATAAAACACAGATTCTTTATTACCACTCACAATTCTATAAAACACATATAGGTACACATTCAAATCCCACTCACAATTCTAAATCACAGCGCATTCAAACCCCACTCACAATTCCAAATCACAGATAGCTTTAATCTAAGTTAATTAACATCCAATCCAAACACAATTAACATTATCGACGAAGGAATTAACATCCAATCCAAAAAGTCACAAGTCAATTCGATACAAACACAACTAACATCCAATACAAACATCCAATCATAAGTCACAAACATAAGATGATACAAACACAAACAAAAGTCCTAACTAGGACTACTAGTGATCTGGTGCAGGAGGGGCACCGCCGCGACGAAGGCGTAAAAACTCCTCATACTCCGCAAGTGAAATCGATACAGATGGAGCGCCAGGCTGTGACGTCGGTGGAGTCGGTGTCGAAGAAGAAGGCGGTGGAGGCGGCGGAGTCGACGACGATGAAGGCGCACCCAGAGTACCAGCATGCTCCAACGCTGTAAGTCGCTGGTTGTATGAATCCATGATAGATAATATTCTACCACTGCTCTGGACCATCGAATCCTGCGCCAATCTCACGTCTCGGCCATGGTCACCTGTCCTGTCTGCAACTCCGTCACCGTGCGCTCTAACCCTCCAACGGCGCGCTCTGTCCTCTCAGTCGTCTCCCTGAGGTCAATAATGCCGCGGTCGAGCGCATCCAATCGTGCTAGCAGCGCAGGATCGTCCGTAGGATGAGACTGCTGCTCGATCGTCGTAGCAGGTCGTCACGGAGAGACTCCATCATCTGGTGGACTCGGGCAGACTCCTGGGACGGCTGTGGACCATGCACACTAGCAGGAGATGTCCTAGAGGACTGGGTCGCAACTAGGGCGCCATAGGATCCCGTACCGTAGTACGTACCCCTACGGAGGCCACCAACGGCGGTCATCCACAGCTCGTCCGCCGACGGAGCTTGAGTGGGCTGCGAGGAAGTACCGGCCTCTCCTGCATCAGGTGCACTAGCAGCCGCCCGTTCCCGCAGCCTCGTATACTCGGCCTAGAAAGTATGGATAGTACTCTATGATTTCTAATTTCTAATTAATGTACTTATTTTACTAACTTCATGAATATTTATTTGCATCATATTTACTAAGTTATATTAAAATGGACACGAAGTATTACATTAAGATAACGTATTGTAATACTTACATAGGTCTGCTCGGCCCTCTCGTCAATAAGGACTCCGCCCTTCCGATGGGTGGCCAGGAAGACGGTCACCATGTCGGCGTTACCGACCTTCCTTACCTGTAATTAAATATATTATCTTAGTAATAATTTATCGGATTTGCATTAAAAATATTTCTAAAAGAGAAAGACATACCAGACGACGGAAATGTTCCGTCATCGGAATCGACCCACCGCACCACTTCGAGGCATGTTGCCTAGCCGCCTTAGCCTTCTCCGACTTCTCCTTGTACCTTGGCTCGTTGAATCGAGCCTTCATCTCATTCCACTGATCAGGGGTGATCCAACCTTTGATCGGCTTTCCGGCACGATCACGTTTCTTCTGATCATTAATAGAGTCGCGGATCAGCTTAGCAGCGACGGAAGGAAACATCCCCTCGATCTGCTCGGCCGGTGCGGCGGATAGTAAAACATATCCTAGAACAGTACGAAACCAAATATTTATCAGTTATATAATATGCATAAATTAAATGATTCATGTTAAAAACAAATCTATTTTAACCTTGAAGCGCGTAAACCAGAAGTTCTTCCTTTCGTCTGAAGCATCAGAGTAGTTAATCCAGGGACCACCATAATTATGCCTCAGCATATCGCCTAGGCATCTCTGTACCCTAGAGGACGATATCTATACATACATATTATATTCATGAAAAAAGTTAATTTATGATAAAAACAGAAGAAAAAAAAATCATAAACCAAATTACTACTTTGTACCGTCGGCCCAGATCTCCGTCCTCCCCTCCTCTGGAGGTGCGCACGCATCATCTTCATGATGCTGGTCGGCCGTCGGCGCATCCTTCTCGGCCATCTGCATCCGTCTCCATCGTCGTATCAACATCAGGAACGCTAGACGGGAGAGCCCTCTCAACAGGTCTGGAACTACTCGTCCCAGGAGATATGCCACGTGACGTCGTCCCAACCGCCCAGCTACTGTCCGATATGGAGGAGTAATCGGCGACGAGGATCCAGTGCCGGTACCAATAGGAGGTACGAAGGCAAACTCCGTCCCTAGCAGTACCTGTAGGAAGTACCGGAGGATCCGACCTCCTCGTGGCCCTCGCAAATGTCCGCGACGACCTGCCATACCTGATAACAGCATATGATAGTACAAGATATAATAGAGACTAGAAATATGACAGTACAACAAATAATAGAGACTAGAAATATGACAGTACAACAAATATTAGAGACTAGAAATATGACAGTACAACAAATAATAGAGAATAGAAATATGACAGTACAACAAAGATAATAACCAAGGTAACATATGATGATACATTCTACAATAAACATCTAAGTCCAGATAATATATTCTAGAAGAAACATCTAAGTCCAGATAAGTATATCTCTCTCAATCATCTTCAGAATAATCATTGTTCGTCTTCCTCGACCTCATCTTCCTCTTCCTCCTCATCTTCACTTTCGTCTTCACCTTCGTCGGCTTCGTCTTCCTCTTCGGATAATTCTACATCTTCTACATTATGTGTCGTGTAATGCGTAACTTCCGTGGAGTCCACATCGACAATATTGGTTACAGGAGGTAGCTCGTCCTCCTGGTAAGCTTTTTCATCAACATCAAAAGTATCTCTAGCTTTAGTCTTGCATACTGCCCACCAGTCAGACTTCGTTGCTCCCCGTCTCGGATAAGCTGTGAAATACACGAGCTGAGCCTGAGTTGCTAGGACAAACGGTTCGTAGCCTTGATATCTACGCTTGTAGTTTATATCCACAAGACCATGCTTGTCAATTTTCCAGCCTTGATTTTCAATCGGATCGAACCATTCACACTTGAACAACACGATCTTTGCAGGTTCTCTGCCATAATTATATGACAACTCCACAATCTCTCGCAAGATGCCAAAGAAATCATTTCCTGGATCGACGTCTTTGTAGTTCGAAGACTTGATACACAAACAACTGTTCTTCGTGGAATCAAGATCCAGGAAGCTGTCTCTGATCGGAGCATTTGTCGACTTGAACCGAAAGCCATTGACACAATAACTTGGCCATGTTTTAACAAAAGTAATTGGTCCCTTGGCAAGAGTTCTAATTAATTCAATCTCGGGTGAAATTAGACGATCGACCTGAATATCAAAGAAGAGATAATAAGTTATTTATTGCGCAGTTGCATTAGAAGAGGCCAGTAAATATTACCGAACTGCTTACATATTCGCTCAACCAAGAAGGAAAATGACGTCTCATTTCTTGTTCTAATGCTTCGTCTGTTAGGTAGGGTCTAACCAGCCTCAACTCATCATTATATGTGCTGGAAAACAACGAAGCATTAGAACGATTAGTACAATAATATTAGCTTATACTATACATTGAGATGACGTAAACTCATCATTCCTTACTTACCCCTCTAGCTTCTCTACTTCATCCTCGTCGCAATTGAGTAATACATACAACTGAGCAGCCCTTAGCTCTTCGTCATTCAAATATCTCTTTTTCATTTTCCCCGAAGGCTTTCCGGACGCATTGAATACTTTCAGTATTCCATCATTAAATTCTTGATATCCGTCGTCGTTTCTCGGAGCCCTCGTTCTATTCGTAGCAACATGAGGTTTGAAATAGGAGGAGCAAAAATTTATAATCTCCTCGAGAATATAGGCTTCACAAATAGAACCCTCGACCCGAGCCTTATTTTTTACCTTTCTTTTTAGGTGATTCAAATGTCGCTCGAACGGGTACATCCATCGATATTCGACGGGTCCACCAACACGTGCCTCGTTGGAAAGATGAATCGACAAATGCTCCATAGAGTCGAAGAATCCAGGAGGAAACACCCTCTCTAGCTTGCACAGTGTTACCGCAATGTCCTTCTCTTGCTTTTCTAGACGATCAACGAGCAATTTCTTAGAACAAAGGTCCCTGAAGAATATGCTAAGCTCCGTCAATAGATCCCAAACTGCCTGCGGTAAGAATTCCCGAAATGCAATCGGAATTAACCGCTCCATGAATACGTGACAATCATGGCTCTTCATACCTGTCAGTTTGTTCTCCTTGAGGTCGACGCATCTTCTCAAGTTTGAAACATACCCATCTGGAAATTTCAGACCTTGAATCCACCTACAAAGCCTCACTTTATCCTCCTTCTCCAGTGAGAAAATTGCCTTAGGCTGCTTCAACTTCCCATTCCCGTCCTCTATCAAATGCAATGCAGGACGTCTACATATTTCTTTCAAGTCCAATCTAGCCTTAGGATTGTCTTTCGTCTTCCCCTTTACGTCCATTACAGTATTAATTATGTTGTCAAACACATTCTTCTCAATATGCATGACATCAAGGTTATGTCTAATCAGATTGGTGCTCCAGTATGGCAGATCCCAGAATATACTCCTCTTCGTCCAGTTATGAGTGCGACCGAATCCGTCACACTTGTAGCCCGTAGTAGGCTGCTCAATAGCACTTGGTAAATCTCTAACCTCCTCCATATCGTGGCTCCGCACCACCTTGTCGGTGGATCACCCTTCTCCACAACGCCAGCACGAAAAGCATTCTTGTTCCTCCGGTACGGATGATCCTTCGGCAGGAATTGTCGATGACAATCGAAGAAGCACGGTTTGCCTCCGTGTTTCAAACGGAAAGCCTTAGTGTCGTCCATGCACACGGACATGAAAGACGACCATGCGTGCTCCATCCAGATAACATTCCATAGGCCGGAAAGTCGTTGATGGTCCACATAAGTGCTGCCCGCATCTGGAAATTTTGTTTTCTAGATACATCGTACGTGTTGGAACCTACTTCCCACAGCTGATTCAACTCATCAATCAATGGCTGTAAATAAACATCGATGTTCCTTTTCGGATTGTTCGGACCTGGGATAATAACGGTGAGGAACATATATGGAGTCTTCATGCACATCCAAGGCGGTAGATTATACGGGGTGACGATCACAGGCCAACACGAATACTGGGATCCCGAAAGTCCGAATGGGGTAAAACCGTCAGAGCAGAGACCCAATCTAACATTACGCGGATCAGAAGCAAAATCTGGATACTCTCGATCAAAGTGCTTCCATGCTTCTCCATCAGATGGGTGATCCAACACTCCTTCGGTATGTTCCCGCTTATGCCAACTCATGTTTTCTGCAGTTTCCTTCACCATAAACAACCGCTGCAAACGCGGCGTCAACGGCAAGTAGTGCATCGAAGAGGTAGGCTTCCTGGCACCGACAGACTTTCCTCTACCACAGGCCTTGTAGCGATCGTCACCACAAAATCTGCAGGCGTCTTCATCCTTGTCGTCTTTGTAGTACAACATGCACCCGTTGCGACAGGCATCGATTTTTTCATATCCCATCCAGAGCGATCTAACCATCCTCTTAGACCGGTAGAAGTCTTTAGGCAACTTCGCACCCTCAGGCAATATTTCTATAAGCAACTCCATAATACGGTTGTAGCAATCTTGCGACATGTTAAAATCGGACTTGATGCTCAACAATCTTGTAACCACCTCCAACGGTGAATGATCCTCACAACCAAGATATAATGGAGTCCTTGCATTCTCCAGCAACTCCATGAACTGTGCAGCATCGGGGTTCGGTGCCTCCTCAGGTGCATCATGATCATCCGGATCGAAACTAGGCCCGGCCGCGTCAAAAACTATGTTCACCAACCCATCGTCGTAAGGAGCGTTGTTGTGGACATCCACATAAGGCTCGTACTCCGATGCTAAAGACACAAGTTCTCCGTGCTCGCTCCACTGATAGTAATTCGGCGTGAAACCCTTCGAGTACAAATGATACGTGACATCCACTTCTGGATGATATTTCAAGTTGCGACATCTCACACACGGACACTTAATTTTGGTACCGTCCATGTACTGAGGGAACGCCTTGGCAAACTGCAGAAATTGGTGTACACCCTCTATGAATTCATCCCGCACACCGCACATGTCATCAGGATGACGGTTGTACATCCAAGTACGATTCTGCAGATAGTAATTCAGCTCCATAATTCTGTAAGATAGATACATCAAGGTAGTGAAAATCTGTATCGTAAGACAAACTAAACATAATTAGTATATAATCATGTAACTGGTGGATCCGCTAGCTAGTAAGCCGGATGTACTTAATATCAGAGAGTATCAGATTAGTATTAGTATATAGGTTAGGTAGACCGTATCAGAGAGTATCAGATTAGTATCAGAAGAAGGGAGGAGCAGATGGGTCCAGAGCCATGGTGGAGAAGGAGAAGTAACATGAGAGCAGTTTCCGCCGTAACATCTCCTGGCTCTGCTGGCAACTGAAGTCCAGATGCTACAAAGGACGATCCTTCGCTGAAATTAACTACAACACCCATCAGTTCAAGTTCATTCCTAGATGAGTATATTCCAATGCCATAGAGGAAGGTCAACAAACTGATGGCTTCTATGGCATTGGAATCTACTCATATAGGAATGAACTTGAACTGATGGGTGTTGTAGTCGATTTCAGCGAAGGATCGTCCTTTGTAGCATCTGGACTTCAGTTGCCAGCAGAGCCACAGGAGATGTTACGGCAGAAACTGCTCTCATGTTACTTCTCCTCCTCCACCATGGCTCTGGACCCATCTGCTCCTCCCTTCTTCCCTTCTTCTCATTCGACTATCTCGGCCTCCTATTCGGCCTACTATTCCGATACCGATACTTTGAACCTTGATCTTAACACAAACCTATATACTGATCGATACTAATCTGCTACGCCCGATACTAAGTATATACGGTCGATACTGATAGCGATAGTCCGATACCGATAGCGATAGTCCGATACCGATAGTTCGATCGATACCGATAGTTCGATACCGATAGCGATAGTCCGATACCGATAGCGATAGTTCGATACCGATAGCGATAGTCCGATACAGATACACATGGACCTACATATATATATATATCACTAGTAGCCATACTCCTCTACATACTACTCTACACTAGGATCTAGTAACCATATACTAAGTCAAAATCTAGGGTTTGACTGAATATGGGTTAACTTTCTGGTCAAACTAAGTCAAAATCTAGGTTTAATAGGGTGTGTGGGTGTTCACCATGTCAAAGTTCAGTCCATCTCTGGTGGACTCAAAAATGTACAGCAGGTGAGGAGAGTGTTAACCCCAGGTTTAGACATCTAACCCAAGTCAGTCTAATGAGATTCAATCTCAGATTTAACAAGTGTTTTCAGATTTACGAGAGGAAAAAGGTAAAAGAAGAAGAGTTCATACATTCATTTCCAAGTTTAACAGTTCATATAAATCTCAAGTTATATGCATGAAGGAAAGGAAAATCAAGTTCAGTCATGTATGCATTCTCAGGTTTCATGTTCAGTTAATCTCAGGTTAATGTTCAAAAACAATCTTAGTTATACATTACATCTCAAGTTCATCTCATTTCTCAGTTATTGCATATATTCATATCATGACAGTTTTGAACATGTAAGATATGAAATAAACTTAACATCTACATAACTGTGAACAATATCTAAACAAACTAAAATCCACAAATCAATCCCAGTATTAACATTACATCACAGTCTATATTTATCATTTAATTTCAATATTAATATAAAACTTACAGTTCAGTTGAGTAGCATAACCCATGTAATACAAACCCAAATTGAACCCCAAAATACAAACCCATGTAATGCAAACCCAAGTTGAGTAGCATAACCCATGTAATCATATAACCACATCATTTAGTGAACCATACATTACATTAATTAACCAATTTATTATCCTATTAATCTCTGAAAATTCCCAGAACAGTGTAGGTATCATAGTTATGTAGGGAAACCCCAAACCATCAGTCCCACATGCCCCATCCGAAACCCCAAACCTAGTTTACATCTTCTTTCCCAATTTTAAAGGACTACGCCATCTCCAATGGGGGTTTACATTGATCAGAATAATATGCAAAAAAGAAAAAAAAGTAATAAAAATGGCGTTAGGGTTAGGGTTTACCAAATTGACGAGGGGAAGAGGGGGTCGACGGTCTCCGGAGAACGGGGTCGGTGCTCGCGGCGGTCACGAAGGTCGGGGAGAGGAGAGGGGGTCGGTGCTCGCGGCGGCCACCGACGGTCGGCCGGGGAGCTGATGGGGGGGGAGGGGGAGGGTTGGGGAGAGGAGAGGGGTCGCCGAGGTCGGTGGGGGTCGCCGAGGGCGCGGTCGGACGGGGGTCGACGGGGTGGGGGAAGCCGGCTCGGGGTCGGGGGGGAAGGAAAATATTGGGGGGAAATAATGGGGGGAATGAAAACTCGAACCTGACCTATATTCACACTTTAGCGACGTCATATAAGAACGTCGGTACACGTCGCTAATATCATTGATATTAGCGATGAAGTAATAAATACGTCGAAAAACGTCGCTAATATCACTAATATTAGCGACGTTTACCGACTTATACGCGACGTGAGCTCTTTAAAACGCAAACGTAGTTTAAATACGTCGCTGTCAGTCGCTAATAGTGACGTCTTGCGACGTTATAAAGAAACGTCGCTAAATTATTATTTTCCTGCGACGTTTTCTTAAAACGTCGCTAATTACGTCGATAATATGACTTATTTTGGTAGTGAAAGCAAAGAGAATGGCCATTCGCCGTATTCTCCGTCCTAAATGTACCATTCTCCGTCCTAAATGTACCATTCTCCGTGTTAAAAGCAAAAAGAATGGCCATTTTTTGTCCAAAAAAATATTCTCCTCGAAAATATTATCTTTAGAAAAGTTAAAAATAATCCGCCCGACCTCAGAAGCAGGTTTCCTCAGTTCACCACCACCACCATGACATGTAGCTTTATTAACAAAATATTAAATTGTTAAATGAAAAATAAAATTTCAGACAATGGCATGGGCAGTAAAATTAGAGCGGCGCCGCTGGTACTTCTCCTTGTTCGAAGAGGCCTCGACGACGTCCGACGCGAAGCGGACCGATTCTTCTCGGCGCAGCTGGTACTCCTAATGAAAAATAAAATTTCAGACAATGGCTATGGGCAGTAAAATTAGAGCGGCGCCGCTACTCCTCGTTGTTCTAGGGGTGCTCGACGACGTTCGACGCGATCCGAACCGTTTCTTATTTCCTTCTTCATCTCCGTTTCTCTTTCCACCACCACCAGCACCACCACGACTACCATGGCCTGTAACCCAAAAAAAAAAAGGTTCAGATTAAATTGGATGGACTTTTGAGAGAGTAAATATGAGTTAATTTAGGGTATTCATTGAAAAATTAAAGTGAAGAATGACCTGCTAAAGCAAGTTACCAACAGGTCAGAAGTCTAAATCAGCATTAAATGATGTCTCCTGTATTATTTTATCTGAATTAAACCTGAACCGTTGGATTAAAATCCAACGGTCCAGATTTCGGATGTATCGATACATCCATTTCCAGCGGATGTATTGTAGAATTTCCTATATATATATATATATATATATATATATATATATATATATATATATATAAAAGAGATTGATAAGCAATAAGCAAAAGCAGCAAAAAGCAGCAGCAGCTTGCGGCAGCAGCAGCAGCTTCTCTAAGCAGCAGCAGCAGCATAAGCAGTGCAATAAGCAGCAGCTTTTCAGCAACAGCTTATTGACAGCTTTTTAATCTTTTAAGCCTTTAGTTTTAATCCATTTAATCCCTTGTTTCCTTTAGAATTTAGCCCCCTTCCATTTAGCCATTTCCTTTATTAGTTAGCCCTTGTTAGATAGAGTTTGCTACCAAGTGGTTAGATATTTGTTAGTTAGGATTGTTAGTAGATGTTAGCTTATATGTTAGTATAAGTTAGGGTACGAGATGTTAGAATTGAGAGTTGTGAACCTAGTGGGGTGTGTTTAGTGAGTGTACTAGATAAGTTAGTATCCTAATAGAGCTAGTATGGTTGGATAGTGTTAGGAGTGGTATCTCATGATACTTTAATGTAATTTTGAGAGTGACCAACATAGGGATAAGATGGACTGGATGGGCTAGATACCTAGATTTCTGGGTTGGTAATATCTAGATAGGTTAGTGTCTAGCTACCCTAAGAAGCCTAGGTTAGTCTACCAAGGTTAGGAAGGGTTGCCTATGTATCGGGGCAAGGTATTGGGAATACTTTGTGAAGGATAATAGGTAAGGTTAAGGTAATTACCTATAAGCTAAGGTATGAGTCTAAGGTGTTAGGATATGGTTAGAAATTGATTGTCTTGGTTGGTAATGGTTAGGATTAGTACTCTTAGACTAGATTTGACCTCGGTTGACCGTTTTGACCAAAAGTCAACAAAAGTCAACCGAAAGTCAAACTTAGCCGAAATGCGACTAGAATTGACCCGAAACCAAACCAGAGTTGATGACCAATTGACTGAAAGTCAACAGTTGGTCAACATTAGCCTAGTTTGATCTAGGATTGACCTAGAGTTGACCAGGGTTGACCCGTTGACCAAAAGTCAACATTAAGTCAACCTTTGACCCAGTTTGACCTAGTTTGACTTGGATTGACTTCATGTGACCTAGTATGACCTAGTATAATCTAGTATAACCTAGTTTGACCTAGTTTGACTTAGACTTGCATATCATGACTTAATTAGTTTTTCTTTCATTATTAAACCCTGTTTTGACTTATAGTATCTCATCTTTAGGTCTGTGATTACTCTGAGCATCTGTTCATCTTATCAGCTCAGGACCACAGGCGAGTACATCCACTGATAGTTTTCATTGTCTTGATATCTGCTATATCCGATTCAGTTGTAGTGTCTTACTTAATTTTCCGACACGATGGTTCACGGACTAGTATATGTTGGATCATGACATGAGATATTGTTCCTGAATTTTCTTGGTATATTGGTACATTTCCTGTCTTGTTTTCTGTACTGGTATAGACACCGATTCCTAAGAGGATTGCTACCCTCTTAGGGAATCCCGTGTCATGACGTGTCATGTCCGGATCCATTATACTATTTGGGAATGGAGAATTATTAGGGACTATGTGATCAATGCCATCCTGTCACTATATTATTGTGCTTGTGCCACTCTCACCTCACGTAGGGTGTAGCGAGATCTTATTTCTTGTGCTCGTTATCCAGGTTGGCCGGCATGACCCTTTCCAGTGATTTTTATGTGATTGTCGGGCCAAGTAAATAGCCTGTCCTGTAACTTTTCCAAGCCGATCACATAACGCTCTAATAATTCATGGCATATTTTATATTTATTTTATCACATCATATATCATGCTCAGTTATATTCAGTACTTTTCTTACCATGTTATGATATTCAGTACTTACATGTTCTATATTATCTTATGCTAAACCTTGATTGGAGACTAAGTTCTGTTCGAGAGAAGGATTACAACCCCGGTCCTTGTTTGGTTTACGGGTTGTAACTCGGCTTCCGAATAGCTCCCAAGTCATCCTATATCTTTGTCTTGTATTTTATTATAATTGTCTCTTATAGAATTTGTCAATTCATATGGAACTGCTGTTAGTGTTTGTACTTGCTTATTTTCCTGACAGGATACCGTTGATATATTACAGATGATTCTGAGGCAGACTGCTCGACCTACTATAGGGTCGAGATAGATGGAGACTTAGTCTATGACTATGGCCTGTTAGTTGAGCCACTAGACTTTGCACACCCAGAGTAGTATAGCTTAGTTAGTTTTAGCTGGACTGCAATGCAGCTAGTTTTTTCAGACTGTAGTATTCTATATTATATTTTGTGACTCTGTGTTGTTGTTTATATCTCTGAGCTGTGTTGGATCCTGAACTCATTTCCTGTTTTCACTTCTATCATATTTCCATTTCGTGCTATCTATCCTAGTTTTATATTGTGATTGAGTTATGCCATATTATATTCCTCCGTGCGGAGATGACAGGTACCCTTATACTGTTTAGTTGTAGTATTTACAGACGACCTATACAGCGTTCCACCGTCGATTCTGCGGCGTAGGCTGGACGTACCCACGTGCTCGTGCCCCTAATCAGGGTGCGGGTCGTGACACCACCCCTAGGTGTAACTTTCAATGTTCTTTGGTATTTATGGTGTCACACCTTAAACAATCTATACTATTATATAATCCAAATACCAGGGGTATTTGGATTATATAATTTCTATACATTCTTAGATAAAGTTATTTCAATTTCAGGATAAGAATGTCATTTACACCATCTAAGCAACTTCATCCTCATATGATTATGATAACTCTTCCGAATTAGCCTCATTTGTCGACATTTACTCCTGGCATCTCTAAATCTGTACCATTTGAGTGAAACAAGGTATGATCTCTTCATTTATTTTATTTATTCTTTCTTTTAAGTCATCATAGTTGAAAATTATCAAATAATTTGAGACATATCTAAACAACAATATGGATTTATAGATGTAATTTTTAATTTCTATCATCTAATAATTCAAATAAACGTTTTGTCACTCCTCGTTCCCAGAATATGTATTTTAATACGTGTACTGCTTGAATATATTTATTTAATATTTATCATGCATTTGTTCTGTATTTAATTCCTTTAATTTTTTGCTAATTATTTTTCTGTATTTTATTTTTGGCTTGGTTCGGTTTGTTTCTAAATTTTGATGGTTCATCATGAATCGAACCCAACTCCCCACCTACCACATCTTCATTTAAAGCCCCAACCCTTTCTCTCTCTTCATTACTTCTCCTTCTCATTTACTCTTCTTCTTCCTCATAACTCTCTCCACCTACCTAAAGCTTAGGCAAGTGCATCTTGCTCCACATGAGAACCCATATTTTTATGGTTCATTCATCTTCCTTTCATGATTCTAAGATAATTTAGAACTTGACATTTTTCATTTTGAAGTTCCATTTTTAGTAGATCTAGAAATTGCCATTTTCGAATTTTGTGGGTTTGATCTATCAAACTTCTTTGTTTTCAAGTTTTGATCGTTCCAGGCTGTTGAGATTCGTGTTATACGCCATTCTGACCCATGGAAGTTCCATTTTTGTTTGGAATGAAGGTTCCACGGAATTTGGAGGTCGGGAGGAGTTTTTACGCTCACGTTATACGTGCTCACGTAAGCATTAACTTTATGCCCACGTTTTACGTGTCCGCGTAATATCAGGCTCTACGCCCACGTTTTACGTGTCCGCGTAATATCGGACTCTACGCCCATGATCATTCGTGTCAGCATGAATCTGTTTTATACAAGTTGACTTGGCTTGGCGTATTACTTCTTTTACGTATACTCATTCGTGCGTAAACTTAACTCTTTACACGTATTAGCACTACACCAAAACATCTGTATTGTAACGGTCTAAACATGTTACAAAAAATAATCCTAACGGGTAAATACCGTGAGTATATAGGCGTGGGTAATATTACTAACTGCCTTACTAACGGATGTTGGCCGTTAGTATTGTAATTATTCTAACGGATATTGCCGTTAGTAATTATTTTTCTACCAGGTATATACATGTATGTTACACTTGAATCCTAACGGATTGTGACCATTAGTATATTTAAGAATGGAAAAAAAAATAGAATTGAACATGTTTTCCATAAATAAATTCACTTTATTTATTGTGTTTCTGGGAAAATTACAACTATAAGAATCTGATCTAGAAGACGATCACTTTATCCCTTGGACGATGCGATGAAGAAAACTCGAACTTCGAAGAACTTGGACAGCAACTGGGCAATCTCTCTGTTCTCTCTGAATTGAATGTAGTGTCTGATGAGGATGAAGAAACTCTCTTTTATAGAGTTCTGGATAACTGTTCTGAAGCATACGCTTAGTCAGTTACTTGACGTGTGCATAACTGCAGGGACGCATGGTGAATTCTGATGGAGACACATTAGAGTGCGGTTAAAAGTAGTAGAATATATCTAGGAGAGATTGATGGTATGGATGCCACATTGCATAACTTCTGAATAAGTGGGTAACTGAGTACAGGACACGTAAGAACGTATGTTGACTGTACGTTTAAAGTCATCCTGAATGCATTTGCTGTGATACGCTGTCTTTGTTGAAGAGGAGTCATACGCTACCTTTTGAAGACATATGTCTTGCATATGCGGACTTGGATAGTATAGAGTCATATAAAGCTGATACGCTCACTTTATTACCAAGGAGTCGTATGGAGTCCATACGCTCACTTGATTGATAAGGAGTCGTATGGAGTTCATACGCTCACTTGATTGGCAAGGAGTCGTATGGAGTCCATACGCTCACTTGATTGGCAAGGAGTCGTATGGAGTCCATACGCTCACTTGGTTGACAAGGAGTCGTATGAAGTCCATACGCTCACTTGATTAACAAGGAGTCGTATGGAGTCCATACGCTCACTTGGTTGGCAAGGAGCCGTAAGCATTGAGGGAGTAGACACGTGGCTGTCCTCAATCTTCTCAAATACGCCATATCTTCTAATAACTGACAAATATCTCTCGAGCGTCGTGTTGCAGATGATGGTTGACAGACTGTCAGAAATGACAGTAATGATGGCTGTGCATTTATGATGGCTGATGAACTGTCCTCGTAAGAGACAAAATCAATTCTCGAAAACCTATACGACGGCTAATTTTCATAGGGCAGCTGTCTTTGCACGAAAGATGAAGTGTCAGATTCATCCTCCATTAAACATATGCTGTGCTGTCATTCAAGAAATAATAAATATTCACTGAGCGTACGGCTTTGGCTGAGCGTATGGCCTTGAGCGTATAGCTTTGGCTGAGCGTATGGCCTTGAGCGTATGGCTTTGGCTGAGCGTATGTCAGCGGTCATAATTTTTCACACCCTACAAGACCCCCTTCAAAGTTTTCAAACTTTATGAATTTCAAAAGTTCGAAATTACTTTGAATTTAAAGTGGGAATAAGTCTTGACACGCTGGCATGAATTTGTTATTTTCCTCAATATCAGTGCAAATCTTTAAGGATTCTATTTAAAGAACGGCCGCCGTTTAAACTTCTCTTTTTCTTCTATAAATAGGTCTTTCAAAACCTAATTCATTTCTTTACTTCTGCATTTGTCTTCAAGAGAGAAAAAGCCCCAAAACGCAAACTTCTCTTCTTCGAATCAATCTTCATCAATGGCGCCCAAAGTCGACGCTGCTGCGAAGGGAAAGGGGAAGGCTCCTGCAGAGTCATCTCGACCTGCCGCCGCTGCTACTAAGAAGACTGCTGATGAGCATATTCGACGAAGTGAACGTCCATTGAAGACCCTCTATGGTGAGGATGGAGATGATGAACAGTAACTATCCCCTATTTGGGGCTCTGGTTAGGACAAGATCATAAAACATATCCCCTTTTTAGGGTCAATACGTCAGAAAATACGCTTCCCTCTTTAGGATTTAGTCGTATTCCATATCTTTCGTTATACGAAAAATATGTTTGGAGCGTATTCTGTAAGATACGCATATCTTTGATAGAAATGTCAAAATACGCTGGTTTGAAGGAATACGTTATGTCAAGTTGTCTCACTGAGAAATGCTAACTCCTTTTTTAGCGTATTTTGATGAACATCTTGTCGACCATACGCTGATACGCTTAAGAAAAAGATCCAATCATCCTCTGATCTTTGAATAAAAGCTGAGCGTAAACTGAACTTAAAATTTATCATACGCCTAGGATAGACTGAGCGTATGTTGATCTTTGAATTTGTCATACGCTTAGGATAGAGTGAGCGTATGTTGAACTTTGAATCTGTCATACGCTTAGGATAGAGTGAGCGTATGTTGATCTTTGAGTCTGTCATATGCTTAGGATAGAGTGAGCGTATGTTGAACTTTGAATACGCTTAGGATAGAGTGAGCGTATGTTGATCTTTGAATCTCTTTGTGTTGAAGATTTCTTTCTTATTCCACTTTTGCAGTGGATATTCTGGCTCAGGATGCACAATTTGAAGGAGTGTAGGGAACAACTATAAATGACCTATCACATGTCCATTTTCCTCAATTTGATGGACCTTCCACATGGATAGCTATTCTGACAAATCAGGAAAATGACACCCTGCTGAATTTGATGAGTGGACTGCCTCTACAGAGTGTGGATAGTGCTACCCACTCGAAGCCAGCATTTCTTTTGGAGATGCTATTGATATAAACTCCCAGCCTGCTCTTGATAAAGTGTCATACTCATATTATAGAGATGGTGATGCGAATCAGCCAATGTATCTGACTGGTTTGTCCAAAAGCATCAACATAGCTCGCTTATTCCACGCGAGTCATCAAAGGCAAATGAAGTGGGATATCACTCCATTCTGTCAAGCAAAAGCTGGATGGATAGGATACAGTCAAGGAAGATTCCGCAGTGGTACTGAACCACATGTCTCAGTTTTGCGAGGATTGCTGCCAGCTACCATTCCTCCTGAGGACTCGGCACTTCTGAGGCCAGTTAGAGTCCCAATCTTTGCAAATGAATTTTTTCAGCTAGAAAATGTTGTTTACCCAAAACAGTCTATGAGGCTTACTGGTCTGGTGAACCCGGAGAATACCAGATGGACTGTTCTTGTAAGATGGATTCTGAACAACTTGGGGAACAGTTAAAGTGATAGGCCTATAAATGCCATTAGTGCACCGCTTATGGTTTTAGGCCAAACCCAGATTTGTTCTTGGCATTAGCGGAAAAGTAAATTACCGTACCGGCACTTCATGACTCCAAGAGGCGAGATGGGATGCGCCCTCCATGAGATGCATACATTTCTCAGCTGCAACAGGAATTTTCCATATGAAGATATATTCCTTTCATTGATGAAATGAATAAAATTTCCGATGCCAACCCACTGGTTCTTCATGTATTTGAAGAATTAAGTGCCATTACAGTATATGTAGGCTTTTTATAGGCACAAGGTGTAGAGGGAGGTTCCAACTGTTATTCTTCTAAGTGGATGGCCTATTTATTCCAAGGCCGCACTGAAGAAGTTCAGAAGAAGAAGAAGACTGATCATATGTCGGTCGCTTTAAACCCCTGAGTCAAGCTGAGATTGACAAACTAATCCAGGACACCACTCATGATGACACATCATTGAAGAAGAAAAGACACCTACAAAGCTGTGATAGGTTGGAGACCTATATAAAGTAAGGTGGCCAGAAATTGATGAAGGTCTCTGGCGGATTTATATCCCTCTGGCTGAGAAAATTTGTAGTACCGACACCTGTTCAGCAGACAGGATGCACAGAGAGTTGTTTTTGCAGCAGTCCGTCGACTTTCGGGTACAAGATGAATTTGTTGACAGCAATGACATGCCATCTGAATGCTGGCTTAAGGGCATATACAGACAGGATGTTTGAATTGGCGAGAAGAAGCTCACAACTTTCCCCGGGTAGAAATGCCCTTTATATATTTATTTGGGTGGCTGCTTCTCCATTTCGAATCTCTCATGACTGTTGGAATGGCTAGACCAGACGATACCTTTTTGGAAAGATACCATCATACACCAAAATGGAAGTATGACACTCGACAGACTGTAGAACCATATTAAACAGGAGGGAATTATGGAGTTCACTTGTGTTCCTCCACCTGTGGTTATGAAACCATGTCTGGGAAGTTGATTGATGGCATTGGTGCCAATGAGTTATGATATTCAACATGAATGGCTGAAGAGGATCAGGCCATCTCACTTGATCTCGTGACGATGTCACCTATCTAGAGCCATATCTTCCGAGTAGGTTTGCTCGGCAATTTGGCTATGATCAGTTGCATGTAGAAAATGCAACGACATGTTTTGGCTACCAAGGCGGATTAATCGATGGCGCCAGAGCTTGGATATACTATATTGCTAAAGGTACCGAGCTACCTTTTCCATGCCAGATCTGGTTACTCATCGGAAAGGAGCTAGAATGTTGGCGTCTTATGCAAATTCTATGTATCGGCTAATACCTTTGATGAAAAAATTCATCTTAGGTAAAAACTTCATCCATGTTGATAAGAGATCAACCAAATCAGCCCTGCCAAGAGATTGTCATGACCGAGAATCCTCTGGCTACTGATAAAGTTTATGATGAAGTTTTAGAGAATTTCTTCTCTGATGAACTTCATCAGCCATACATGTACCCATTGGAAATGCTGAAGAGAGTGTATCTGCTGACAGTACACCAAAAGAAGCGGGGCAAAGATGCTTCTGGGCCTGCTCCGAAAAGGGTTACTCGGGCAGAGGCTCGTAATCGTGGAAGACGAATCAAAGATGCGGACGAAGCAGGTAGTGACTCCAAAGATGATTATCCTACTATTCCACTAACAAAAGAATAGGAAGGAAAGTGATATTTTCAAAGACTAAATCCATTGTCTCGATGCGAGAGTCCCACCAATCGTGCCGAACTGGCTTTAGAGAGCAAGCTGCCTTTGTTTCTTCTGTAAGACAGAACCTATTGAAGAGGATGTGCCTGAACCTGTTGAACCTCTATGCCTTCTGATATGGAGTTGATTACGCCAACGGCGATGATGCGCAGGTGACAGTCAACCGTGGTAGAGGCCAAGAATCAGACTAAAACAGCTAATGACTTCTGATTTCAAGAGAATCAGAAGGAGCCACTACTCTCAAGCCAATTGCTGAAGTTTCGGAAAGCAATAAGAGTGACGATGAACAGGTTGACTATGAACCTTCGTCTCATTCCTTTGAAGAAGAGGACATGGAGATAGAAGATGAGTCACCATCTAAAACTCAAATTGATGTACTGGAGACAGCTGGTCAACATTCAGGATTGACTCCAGAGTCGGAGAAACTTCTAGAAATCAGAGTCCATGTTCCGAGTACTCTGGGGCGGGCAGCAGTGAAATAAATCCAGTGTCAGAAAATACTCTGAACAGACTACGAGCTGGACGAATGATCCAAAAAAAAACAGAATACGAACCAGCTTCAGGTAATATTTTATTCAGCAAAGTTTTGTCTTTCCTGGCTTTATTGTCTTTTAATTTTGATCATGCTTCTTTGATTCCAACAGTTGTAGGAACGCACCAGCAATTGCTCGACTCAAGCCCCACTTGTCCAGACTGATATGGGTGAGGGAGCTCACATTTGCCTAGTTCCCCAAAAGCACACACCTCAGCTCCCAGAATAGAGGTTACTCCTGCTCTCCTTTTACTGTTGCAGCGACTCCCGGTTTTGAAACAGGGATAGCAAAGGTCATGGGGATGTATTCAGAGATTATTATTCATATCTGGATACATTCTCAAGGCGACTTATGAAGGATGAAACTATGCCTTTTTCGAATCTTCGAGCGCGATTAGTTTCCCGCTTTTAGCTTTGAGACAGGCTGGTTTGAGACCCAGTGTGTCTTCTTTGAGCATCTCCTGGATGATTTAGAAGCAAAACCATCCATAAGTACTGAAGATCAAAAAGAAAGATTAAGTCTTTGACTGCAGCTGAGATTGCCCAATTAAAAGTGAAGCTCAAGCTCAGCACACTGCTTTGAAAGAATTCCTCGCTCTGTCTTCTGAAGAGTTAATGGCGAAAGATGAAGAAATAATAACCCTCGTCAGAATAGGAGCGTCTGGAGAAAGATAAAGCATCAAAAGTGAAGAGCTTAAGAAGTTGAAGGAGGAGCTGGCTCGTCTCAGGAGCGAATTGCCTCCATGGAAATGGAGCAATCGGAGATTGCCACTGCTCTATATCTGAAACTGAACGCTGTCAACTTTTACAGCAAGCAGGAATTGATACAAGCTAATCAGATTGAAGAAACAAATCGTCGTAGCTCTATTATCGTGGATTGACCAACGAATGGTTGGAGTTGAAGCAGCAGAGCGAATCCATAAAGCTCATGAAGAAAAGATGAATAATGTAATTGTTCGTATTCAGGAGATAATTACTCCTCCTAAATAGACCTTTTACATTTTTATGTGTGAATTTTTGATACCCACTTGTATCAATATTTTGACTTTGATTAAAGAAATGAATATCTTGACTTGATTTCAATTCTGTGGATGATATTTGTAGAAAATATGTTCAGAGGTAAATAATACATGACATATTTCAATAGAATAGAATATACAAAATAAACTTTGTAATTCTATCAGATGATATAAACCAAAGATAATTTTAGTTATATACTGATTAGAGAAAGCAGAATTCAGATATAAAGATATCTTTGGACACTATTTTCTATGATCTTTGAACCGGAAATCAAAAGACTAGATATTATTTTCATAGAATAGAAATATGATACTGAGATAGAAAATTCAAGGTAATATGACATGATTTTCTATATGAGATCTTTTTTAAATCCACTGGGGATCTAATAAGACAGAATATCAAATTCTCTGGAAAGATGATACGTGGTAGAATATCAGTTTTCGCTGGGGATAACAATATCGAGATAATTTTTGTAGGGAAGAATTAACTCTGATTTTATATTTGCTGGTGAATAAAGAATATTATATATATAAAATTTATAAAATATTTTCTTTAAATTTGCCATTGATAGGCATCATCATGATTTTACCATCCATAGAGGCAAGCTGATATGCTCCATTAGAGAAGACTTTGTTTACTACGAATGGGCCTTCCCATTTCGCGTCGAATTTGCCTTTGCTCATATGTGTCATGGTCATCGACGTCTGACGTAAGCCAATTCTTCCTTCTGATATGCTCTGACTTTCACTTTTCGGTTAAAAGCTTTTAAAATTTGGGCCTGATACAGCTCGATATTTTGTTGAGCATACAATCGCTTTTCATCTAGAGCTTCCAGCTCTTGAAGTCGAAGATGATCATTATTTCTGTTGTAAGTTCATTGGATTGCGATTCTCAGAGAAGGAATCTGGATCTCAAGGGGAAGAACAGCTTCACACCCATACCAAGAGAAAGGCGTACATCCAGTCGCATTGCGAACGTGGTGCGGTAGGCCCATAAACATTCACCAAGCTTCTCGCTCCAGTTGCGTTTGTTGGAAGAAACAAACTTTTTCAAGAGTTTGATGGATCGTTTTATTGAAAGCTTCTGCCAATCCATTACTGCTGGATTATATGCTGTAGAAGCTAATTATTGATTCGATGGTCGTCGCAGATCGAGTAAATTTCTGACTGACAAACTGCGGTCCATTATCATGAATTATACCCGAGGAACACTAAATCGATAAATGACATGATGTTTGACGAAGTTGATGACATTAGAAGTTTTGACTTCAGATAACGGGATTGCTTCAGCCCATTTGGAAAAGTAATCGATTATTGCTAGAATAAACCGATGTCCTTTTGATGATAGTGGGTTGATAGGACCAATGACGTCCATGCCCCAAGCCTCAAAGGGCCATGATGCCGCTGTTGGATGTAAGACTCTGATGTTGATGGATAAAGTCTGCATGAATTTGACAGGCTTTCATTCCGAGCATATTGAATGGCGTCAGCCACCATCGTGGGCCAATAACCCATGCGTCGGATACGATCTTGAAGTTTAGGACCTGGTTGATGGGCTCCGCAACACTATCATGTGCTTCACGGATAATCTGTTGTACTTCTTCACCAGCGATGCATCGGAGGAGAAGACCGTCGTAGGCCCGACGATATGGTCTTCATTGTATGATTATAATAGAATCTGAGAGATCGACGCTGGATAGATGCTGCTTCGCTCGGATTGTCGGGAAGTATGTCATACAACCAAAGTCTAAAAACGGACGTCTCCAGTCTTCAGTTCTGGCTTGTTTTGTTAGAAAAGACATATTCATAGTAGAATCGGAAGAAGACGAGGACACTCTGTCAACCTTAATCCAGTGCTAAGGTTGGAGGAAAGTTCATCAAGGTTGAGAAAATTTTCGTCTGGATTAGGGGAAAACCCGAAGCCAAATTATTCTCAACGTAAATATTTCTCGGTTTAAACCACTATCACTTGCTGACGTTCTGATTGGTATGGCTAACACAGCGGCAAGATTAGCCAAAGCATCGGCTTCTGCATTAGGCTCGTCGAACGTGTTCAATAAAGAAACCTTCAAAGGAGGAGGCCATAGAGAGTGCTGCTCGATGATAAGGTATCAAATCTTGATGACGGACTTCATACGTTCCTATGATCTGATTGATGATAAGCTTGGAGTCTCCTAAACTTCTAAATATTGAATATTCAGATGTTTAGCAAGTTGAAGACCGATGAGCATGCATGTATTGTATTCGGCTACATTGTTTGAACATGATTGATCCAGAGAATAAGCCCTGAATGGTTAGTCCTTCTGGGGACGAGAACAATCCCAACTCCGGCGACAATTTGCCATTAGGACCTATTCTAGATGCTCCATCAAAGAATAGACGCCAGGTAGGAGTTCTTCAAACTAGATTCAATCCAGAACTTCATCTGGATCTCATCATATAATTTATAATCTTCTGGAACCGCATGGCTGCCAAAAATCACAAGAGCCTGGCCTTTAACTGACTTTGAGGAATATAATGCATGTCGTATTGAGCTAACAAGATTCCCCAATTAGCTAGTCTAGAGTTGAAAGACCATTTCTTCATCATAATCCTGATGGGATTCACTCTGGAAATGACGTGAATCGTTTGACCGATAATATATATCGCGTCTTCTGAACGGCAAACATTAATGCTAATCATTCTTTCTCGATTGGAGAATAACGCGCTTCAGCACCTGTCATTGTGCGACTGAGATAATAAATAGCCTGTTCATGGCCATCTTTATTTTCTGGGCGAGTAATGCACCAAGAGAATGATCCATGGCTCGAACATATAGAAGGAATAGTATTCCCGAGACGGGAGGTACCAAAACTGGAGGGTTCATGAGATACTGTTTGATATCGTCAAATGCTTTTTGACATTCTTCGTTCCAGACGAAAGTACACCTTTCTTCAGAAGTTTGTTGAATGGTCTGCAGCGTCCTGATAAGTTGGAAATGAATCTCCTGATATAAGCAATTCTTCCTTGAAATCCTCGTAGCTCTTTTAAGGTGCGTGGAGGATGCATCTCTTGAATGGCTTTGATCTTCTCGGGATCCACGTGTATACCTTTAGCGGTAATGACGAAGCCGAGAAATTTGCCACTAGAGACGCCCAGGAAGGACTTAGTAGGGTTCATTTTAAGTTGATGCTGACGCATTAAATCAAAGATAGTCTTCAAATCTTGGATAGATCCTCCTTTCGTCGACTTTTGACTGCATATCATCAACATAGCATTCGACTATTTTCCGGAGATGTTCGCGGAATATAGTGCTCATTGCTCGCTGATATGTCTCCTGCATTTTGAGACCAAACGGCATCACTGTTAACAGTAGTACCAATCGGCGTTCTGAAGGAAGTATGTCTCTCGTCATCTGGAAACATTTTGATTTGATTGTACCCCGAATACCCATCCATAAATGACATTCGTTCGAAACCAACGTGTTTCGATCATGACGTCGGTAATTGGAAGAGGAAACTCGTCTTTAGGACAAGCCGCATTGAGATCGCGAAAGTCTATACAGACTCGGATCTTGCCGGTCTTTTTGAGGACAGGAACGATGTTAACCACCCATTCAAGATGTTGTTCCTCTCGAATAAATCCGGAAGCCATAAGCTTGTTGACTTCAGCTTCAATTGCATCCATAATGTCTGGACGAAATCGTCGTTGTTGTTGTTTGACTGGTTTAGCATTGGCATGATATTAAGTTTGTGCGTTGCGATCTTCGGATCTAGTCCTGGCATATCCTCGTAGCTCCAGGCGAAGACACGATATAATCATGAATAAGCTTGATCATGTCTGCTTATCTGTTTCTGAAAGACTTTCGCTGATGAATATTGGTTTGGGGGACCCCTCTTCACCAACATCAATTTGGATCAATTTATCTTCAGTGAGAGGTTCTCTTTGCTCGAACCTGAATTCCCATTGGTTATCTAATCTTTGAGCCCATTGTTCTGATTCGGGTGATTTTCAAAATCCTCCTCATCTTCATCATTTTCTTGCGGGCCATCGACAGAGACCATATTGATGGATAGAATAGAACGATGAAAATCGCCAATACTTGTGTCAGAATCCCAAGAGAGGGAATCGGAAGACTCAGATCGTTCGTCTCCATCAGATTCTGAATCCTCATGGACTGCTTTGATAAAGGAGGTAGGAGCAATGTAACCCAAACCATATTTTGTCCTTCCGTATGTTAATAGAGGAATCGAACAGGCATTCTTCTTCCTTTTCCATTATTGAGGCTGGTTCTGAAATTATAACCCATATTCTTGATGATATTTTTGGACTGCTGACTGTAGCGACGTAGTTGTAACCTTCCAGTATCGTCGTTTTTGTCATCTTCTTCCAGGTTAGGAGGATTCTGGGTCCTTTAGAAGAATATTGGATTTTCTCCCAACTTTCTAATAGGGACCACGAAGTATGATTTTTGTATAGACTCTAATGATACTCCTGTGTGAAGAGTTTGAACAACTCCTATAGTTAGTGGCTCTAAACTATCTAGCAATTGTAAATAACTTTGTACATGATTACAGACATCAATATACTGTAAAGGAGATGCTTCATTAATGAATGCTGTATTTACAGAAGAAGGCTGAGCCTTATCAGACTTAGTCAAATTAATGACTAAAGGGGGGGGAAGAAGAGCGATCAGAAGTTTTATTTCGATTAAGATCGATAACAAAGGCTCAGAAGAGGTGAGCTCCCTTGAAGAAGATCGTGGATAAGTAGTACGTCCACTGACTGGAATGACTAGAGTATCTGGTCTAGCCTGAGAAGATGGAGGGGGAGTGGTGCGTCCACTGACAGGAATTATCAGCGAACTTTGTGGAGCTTGGGAAGACAATGCAGTAGTACGTCCACTGACAGAATTATCAGTGAGCCTTGTGGAACTTGGGAAGGTAATGAAGTGGTACGTCCACTGACAGGAATTATCATGAGTCTTCTTCAGATGGTTTAAGAGACTGCGGGTGAGAGATACGCCCTTTTACAGGAATAACAAAGGTGTCGACTTTTGATGTCTCATCGTCGTCATCCATAGCTTGTAAGACTTTTGAGATTCATCTTTGTACATGCGAGAGTCATTGAAATAAGCTTCGACTCCTCTGAATGGATAGAATCTGCAACTTCCTTTTGAACCTCTCCATTATCATCAACATATTTGAAACATTGATGAAGAGTCGAAGGAACAATATTATGTTCATGCAAGAATGGTCTCCCCAATAGCATTATATGAGCAACCATGATTGTCGATGATGTAGAAAGTAACTTTAGTGCGAAGATTGCCTATTTGAAATTTGAGGCAAATCTTGCCCAAAGGCTCACTTTTTCCTTGATTGAATCCCAGGATGGTAGTGATAGTACGGGAAAGGCTATGCACGGGTATTTTCAATGCATCTAGCATAGTCTTTGGCATAATACTGAGAGCGGATCCTGGATCAATCAGTAGACGATCAACCTTCATAGAATCGACATATCCTGTATAATATAAAGGACGGTCATGTCGATTATCCTCTAGTAGCATATCGTCCTGCGTAAGGTAATGTTTGGAATTAATTCCAATATATATGACAATGAAGACGAGAGACTGGTTCTGTTTTCGGCTTCTTGAGGAAAGTCAGGCAGGTTTCTGCTTGCAACAGCGCTTCATTCGAGTTTCTCGAGTCTCTTTAGAGAGGCGAAAGAGCTCGAAGATTGACAATTTAGCTGGTGTATTGGCTAGTTGAGCCAATATATCAAAATTATAAGGCCTTTCAAGTCCTGTAGAGATGACTTCTTCAATGGTTTGTCGAAGCGGACTTGTTGTTTGCCTTTGTCAGCTGCTGTTGGTTTAGAAGGAACCGTCTCAACAGGAGCATTTGAAGGTCCTTCGTTAGAAATGGGTGCTGGAGCTACAACCGGAGGGACATCAGAAGTTTCTTCAGGAACTTCAGCATCTTTCAGATATATTTTTCCTGACCGAGTTCCAGCAAGAACTTCGCCTTCAGGCTCAGGTTCAGGGTCTATTGAAACCATATTGCAATCTTTCGTTTTGTTCTTGGTTTTTTGGTGCTTGATAAGAGCTTTAGTCCAGAAACCGAGACCAATACGAGATTGATTATGTGTCAAAGTCAGGGCTAGAGGTGCTCGGAGTCCTTTGCCGGAATTCAAACCAGGAGCAGTGGCTAGATCATAACCCATCTTTGCCATTAATTCACGAGATTGTGAACTATATAGATGAAACGTCGGTTTATATCTATCTTCAAATTGAGGTGCAGTTTTTTACCTCCGTAGGGGGTGAATTTCCTACCAAGATGAAAGTAGAGATTAGAGAAAGATTGGGTGTGATACTAGAAGTCACATTGCATGACTTAGTCTTCCCAGGCTTCTTTTTAGACAAAGGAGTCTTCCGAGGAGAAGAGGAAGACGTCTCGAACTCTGTCTTAATCCGGGTGAATCCACATGATCTCTCCCTTTTTAGTTGTGACAGGAACAAGTCCTTCATTCTGTGCTGGTGGGATGTTCACAACTTCAAGAGTTGCTTTGGGGATAGGAACAATCCCACTTTCCACCATTAACGAGGGAAGTCACCGAACTGCATTGAAATCACATTTGCTGTGACTGTCTTGTCCTTAGGTGTCAGTGTCACAGCTTCTGATTTAATCATTTCCTGGATCTTTCCTTTTAATACATAGCAAGACCGGATTGTATGACCCAGCATTCTATGATTGGACAGTATTTTGGATGATCCTCTTGTTGGCTTCATCAGACTTTTTGATTTCTGGCAATTGTATCTTGTTACCTTTGAGCAAGCATTCAAAGATACCCTGAACATCGTCATCGTCGAAAGAATACTCTTCCTTCGGCCGAGGAGGTCTCTGTTGTTGATGTGTTGGAGCTGGGGTAGCTTGGTAGTCATTATCTCTTGACTATTGCTCTGGAGTTTGACTTCAACAGCCTCTTTTTCTTTGCGATTGTTTGGTCGAGCACTATTACCAGTACTCTAATTTGATTCCTTGGGAGTCATTTGTACCCCCAGGCCTTTGAAGGTCTCAGCACTGACTTCGGCGGCTTTGGCACTGACGATGAAAGAAGGTCAATCTTGGAATTGAGTGGACCCTGTCCACATGTTGATGATTGGTAAGAGATTCGACTTGCAAGTGTCGATAGTAACAGCATCGGGAGTTCCGAGAGGCATTTTGAGGGCTTCTCTTTTGAATCTTTCAATGAAGCTCTCCGTGCTTTCATTATTGTTCTGTTTAATTCTTATGAGGGCCGACATGGTCATGTCGTTGACGCCTTCATAGAATCGTTCTAGAAACATCTGTTTGAATCCAGCAAATGAAGTAATACACCCATCAGGGAGACTTCGATACCATTCATAAGCGGTTCCTTTACAACCGACGAATACCCGAGTGAGGAGGGCATCGCTTGGTTGCAACTGATCAGTCATTACTTCAAAGTGATTAATGAACTGACTTAGGGAGGTAGTCCCATCAAAGAAAGAAATGGTCGGAGGTTTGTATTTTGGGGGTACGATACCTCCTTCCATTGTATGGGATAAGGCTGCTTGATACCCAATCTTTGTAAGCTATCTTTTTGCTTGAATGCTTCGAACTGAGACCAAAGATTTTTCAACTCTTCAGTGACAGCTCCGGAAGATTGCGGTGTTGTTGCTTGTTGAGTATAATTGGGAGGAGGGACTGCAGCATATGTATCCCCCCAGCTCCGGACTGACTTGGAGTGGGTTGTACAGGAACATTATACTGTACCCCCGAATAGTAGAGGGTTCCGGGTTTGGGGCAACAGGAGTATTTAATACCACTGGTGGCCCTGTTGGTTGAACTTGCTGAGTTCGTTGTTGAGCTTGCATAAGAGTATGCATAGCAGTCAATGTATCTGCCATAGCTCGCAACTGTTTTCCAAGGAAGAAATTCTCTGTTCATGAGCTTCAGTGCTAGACGAAGGCTCTTGATTACCATCTACCATATAAGTGGTAATCGTTCGAGGAATGGACGATGAGACAGTTTGTTCTGAATCATCGCTGTGAGAGTCAGCATCTTTCCCGGGGCTATTTACGGGAGTCAATAATGGGAAGTTGGACTCTCCAAGGAATCCTCCGTGATCTCCGGATTATCACTTGGATGAGAAGAAGAAGAGACCCTGGTCGAGGCTCCAGTCCTGGATCGGGTGCCGAGGTAAACACCATCTTCAGAATCTGATATAGCATCAGATTGTATTCTACCCCAATATTTCTGGAGGTCATGTTGACAGAAGCATAAAGAGGTTCGTCTTCGTCCAGTATTGGTTCATATTGAATCCGTTCGAAAACAGATCGTCTTTTTGGTGAACAACAACACTGAATCACAACCCGAGGTTGGAAGTTACAACCATGCTTTTTATGGCGAATATGAGCAATGTCATAGCCAGATGGAGTGTCGATTCTCCGTTTGTTTTGCAAATGTTCCCGGAGATCTGTAGGAACAGATTGGGAAGTACTTGAAGATAGTTTCTGTGTAGAAACTGTCTTTTATTCTTCTATTTTTTCGGTTCTTGAGTGTATAAAGACCGATTAATTTGAGCGATATAGTTCTTGGCATATTCTGCATCAGGGTCTTGTATACTTATCTCAGCTTGATAAGGCTTCTTTATACCGGAAGTGGAACCGAGATGATTCCGGTTAAGCTTGTTACGAAGATCCGTAGGAGATATGACTTTAGTATCAGTCTTGAATACTTGTAATTTGCCTTTCTCAGATCGGAAAATTTTGAGAGAAGGAAGATGGACATTATTCCGACTGGGAGTCGGTAATAATCCATCTTTAGAGGAAGTAGCCAAAAGGCATTTTTTTTTGTTTGATCTAGTAAAAGTACTAGTCAAATTAACTCCAGAGGTAAAGACCTTAGGAGTAAGGAGTTGACTAAAGAGTCTTTCTCCTTGGTTGGCACAAGATGTGCAAGTTGTGGGGGAATCATTTGTATGTTCTGTGGAAGAGAACCCCCAGCCTGATTTTGAGAAACAGTCAAGGACTGTATTGGTTGGCATACGCTGACTTCAGTTTGGAATTCTGGTCATATGCTGCCTTTTTACTAGCATACGCTGGCTTTGGCTTAGCGTACGCTGCCTGCTGTTGGCTTTTGTTGTACGCTGCCTTTGCCGTACGCTGCCCTTTGACTGCCATACGCACAGAGTCATTAATGGCTAAAGAGCCAACTGCTGTCGTAAGGGTAGAAGGAGAAAGACTTTGACATGTCCAGAGATGGTTTTCCTTGGACATGCTGACTTGGTTAAAGAACCCACTTTGTCAGCGTGACTAGAAGAAGCCACTGTTGCCGTGTTCAGAGAAGCCGGAGCGTGCTTCGTTGAAGTTGGAGACGTGTTCTTGTCAGCGTGAGAAGTGACAGAAGCGTCTCGGGCCGTCGAAGAGGACTTAGGGACATAGACAGAGCGTCCCTTCTTCTTGGCAGAAAAACGGAAGAAGCAGTTCGGCCCTCCTTCGCTTTGAGCATTTCTCTAAGCAGATTGGTCGAATTATACGACCATCACTTTCTTCTCGTCGAGCCGATCGATGAAGTATCGTATTGAGTTGTTGCTATCTCGTTGGAGGAGACAGCTTTCCCCAGCAGAGTCGCCAATTTGTTTTCCATAAATAAATTCACTTTATTTATTGTGTTTCTGGGAAAATTACAACTATAAATCTGATCTAGAAGACGATCACTTTATCCCTTGGACGATGCGATGAAAAAAACTCAAACTTCGAAGAACTTGGACAGCAACTGGGCAATCTCTTCGTTCTCTCTGAATTGAATGTAGTGTATGATGAAGATGAAAAACTCTCTTTTGTAGAGTTCTGGATAACTGTTCTGAAGCATACGCTTAGTCAGTTACTTGACGTGTGCATAACTGCAGGGACGCGTGGCAAATTCTGATGGAGACACATTAGAGTGCGGTTGAAAGTAGTAGAATATATCTAGGAGAGATTGATGGCATGGATGCCACGTTGCATAACTTTTGAATAAGTGGATAACTGATACAGGACACGTAAGAACGTGTGTTGACTGTACGTTTAAAGTCATCCTGAATGCATTTGCTGTGATACGCTGTCTTTGTTGAAGAGGAGTCATACGCTACCTTTTGAAGACATATGTCTTGTATATGCGGACTTGGATAGTATAGAGTCATATAAAGCTGATACGCTCACTTTATTACCAAGGAGTCGTATGGAGTCCATACGCTCACTTGATTGATAAGGAGTCGTATGGAGTTCATACGCTCACTTGATTGGCAAGGAGTCGTATGGAGTCCATACGCTCACTTGATTGGCAAGGAGTCATATGGAGTCCATACGCTCACTTGGTTGACAAGGAGTCGTATGAAGTCCATACGCTCACTTGATTAACAAGGAGTCGTATGGAGTCCATACGCTCACTTAGTTGGCAAGGAGCCGTAAGCATTGAGGGAGTAGACACGTGGCTGTCCTCAATCTTCTCAAATACGCCATATCTTTTAATAACTGACAATATCTCTCGAGCGTCGTGTTGCAGATATGATGGTTACAGACTGTCAGAAATGACAGTAATGATGGCTGTGCATTTAATGGCTGATGAACTGTCCTCGTAAGAGACAAAATCAATTCTCGAAAACCCATACGACGGCTAATCTTCATAGGGCAGCTGTCTTTGCACGAAAGACGAAGTGTCAGATTCATCCTCCATTAAACATATGCTGTGCTGTCATTCAAGAAATAAAAATATTCACTGAGCGTACGGCTTTGGCTGAGCGTATGGCCTTGAGCGTATAGCTTTGGCTGAGCGTATGGCCTTGAGCGTATAGCTTTGGCTGAGCGTATGTCAGCGTGTCATAATTTTTCACACCCTACAGAACAGTTACGAGAATGGACTATTAGTATATCTAGAAAAATATGAATTTTTTTATAATTTTACTTTTTAGCTTAAACCTTCTTTTTTTCACATCCATAAATCTTAAATTTTCTCAATTCTCAAAAAGTACAAACATTGCAGATAGATATGATGAACAACATTGCATATCGATATGATGAAGGAAAGAAACTTGTGTGTATTAATTACAGATCGATTTCAAAACTTAATTGTACTGAGCTGCCTGGTGTACTGCTTCACCAATCCGCATTGTACTCGTTCTAGGTGTTGTAGTTAGGCATGAGGTAGTCGTTGCTGTCCATCCCGATGAAGAGATGCAGTGAGAGATCGTGTTCGCCATTGTGTCCGCACCGAGATTGCTAGTGATCTAGTCGAGCGTCGACTCAAAGTTCTTGATGTACTAAACGAATGGTATGCGCCCGACCTGTAAAAGTACAATAACAAGATCTTTACATCCCGCCATCACAAAACATCGATCAAGATGCTTTCAACATAACACTCTGAATTAAAGGGGTCACTGCACAACTCTCATAACTATGTTTGAGAACAAATAGCCCTCCCCACTACACAATAAGAAAAAGTGTCAAAATATGTTACTTATCTATTATAACTCGAGCTGTAAATTTGTAATAAAAAGGTTGCAACAATCCAAACAAGAAAACAATGAGATGCAAACATGAAAAGAAGGAGATGCAAAGGTTCGGCTAATACCTGTGACAACTATGCACCCAGCTGCATGGTCCCATATTTTCTCACAATAACCTTTATCGTAGCTTGCTTTAGAACTAGATAAATCATGCAGGGAATGTGCTGCTTCAAATGATTCAAAGAATGATTCATCAGCTAGATTTTCATAAAGCATCTTATTGTGTAGAGGGGAGCCATCCAATGTTGGATTCAAAGAAAAGACATCCAAGACTGATACTTGTGGAAACATTGTACGTAAAGCTTCAAATAACCCTGTGGCAACATTGTACGTAAATAACCCTCTTCCCTCTACACAATAAGATTGATACCTGTGGCAACTTTGATAACCTTTTCGTAAAGCTTCAAAGTAAAGACATCAAGACTGATTCAAATGATTCAAAGAATGATGCATCAGCGGGACTTTCGTAAACACATCCAAGAAATGATTCAAAGAATGATGCTGCTTCCAATGATACCTGTGGCAACATTGTACGTAAGATTCAATTATGACATACTCTAGTAGATCAGTTAACAAACATGTGGAACAATTGACTCATCATATCACTTTAACTACAGTCAAAAGAAACAAAAACTCCTTCAATAGTTAACTTAGAGATACATTTCATGAAAGATGTACTTACAGGGAGCTACTACGTTGCTCTCTTTCGAGAAAACTAGAGGACTGTTGAAGTGTGAACTTGGAGCAGAATTCATGTCCAAAAAAAAACTGCATAAATACCCAACACACCTAGGCATGCGCCTAAGCTCGCCTAATTACCCATTTGCCTAATTTCGCCTTCATGGCCTTTCTTGCCTAGGCATCGCCTACAGAAGATACATTGCATGCCTTTGGTTTAGGTGGTGACACATCGCCTCTCGCCTTTTGGGCGCCTAGGCTGCACTTTAACAACACTAGACAAAACATCAAAATATATTAAAGAAATGAGTGCATTAGTGGGAAGTTGAAGATGTCAACATTTGGTCAGGTACATAAAACCTTTTTTCTTCCAAGACTTCTATTTAGCTTTATTAAGGGCCATCTACTCTATATAATATTACCAATTAGTAAATGTTTTATCCTTGTTTGCTGCATCAGTCCATACTTCGCTGCATCAGTCCATACTTATGTTGGTCAGCCTTAGTTCTAGAAAATCCTTTTGACTTACATCCTGTCTTCATCTGTACACAACCAAAAAAGGGAAAATGTGTACTAATTTGCTTATAGTACATCAAAGGTGCATTGGAAGAAGCTTCACAGACTATACTACTAGAATAATGACAATGAGATGTTTAAGATTCAGACTATACTACCTTTGTGGGTGCACTCGAAGAAGCAACAAAGGATGCATGGCCATCCAAATTTCTATTAGATATGAAGCCCAAGTTACCATTTGATGCACCATCATTCACATTGATTTGGTTGCCTTTAGTTTGAGCATGTGAAGATGAATCAGCAGAGTTTTCATGAGTCATGTTGGGACCATCTACGTATGTTCCATTTTGCTCCCTTGCTTCATCTAACTCTAGTTGAAGTTGCTGTATTGTTTGTAGATGATGCCTCTCAACTTCCCCAAACTTCCATCAGAATCAGAACACAGTAAATCAGTTATAATATTTTGAGAAGATATGCAAACTTCTAATCCAAAGCTAAGGATAAGGGACATACTACATGATTGAAAGCCTATTCAACTTAATAATCCAATTCAAGCAAGAACTTTCAAGAAAGAAAGAAAAAGAATGGATACTCCAACAACCTGTCGTTGTAAACCAAAATAATATTGGGTGAACTGTTCAGCACGTTCTTGTATCTCAGCTTGCAATTGTTGGTTGGTTGTTGAGTGCAAAGCGTCCACTTCCTGAGCACGTGTAATCCAAGTCCGCGCCTCTCTTACTTGTTCATCCTTGTAAAGGATAGTTTTTTGTGCAACCCTATGCTGAAAGAAGGTAACTGTTAGGCATGCCACTTTACATAGAATTGATATTTTGTAAGAAAGAGAACTATCATAAATGCCAACTAGAGAAAAAAACAAACTAAAATAAAAGGTGGACAAAATAAGGAAGACAGTTAAAATTAACAATAGATCAAATGCAAGATGTTGCACATATAACCCTCCAAAGCACTGTATCCGTGTCCGTATTGGATATTGTATCCTTATCCATTTTTTGAGATGATACTTCCTCGATACTTGTGTCTGATACGGCTACTCCATGTTGAGGCTTCCAAGGGACCAAAAACATGGTTGAATATGATTTGGCATGGCCGTAAGTATGTCATGCCAAATGCCTAAAACTGTAGAATTATTATGTTAATATGGATTACAAGTTGCACAATCTTCAGTATCTAGATTAAAGGTTTCCTAACCCTTTGTCAAAGCATGCATAGTTGACAGAGTTAGCTTCCATTTTCTAGTGCCCAAGTTGAGGTTTCCAAGTGTCACCCTCATTTTCCCGTATTTCCCGTATTTCGTATTATACTCGTATCTGGATTTTGGCATGTAATTTTATTTTTATCAACTTGTGGAATTTCGGTATTTCTCGTATTTTGGGTTTTAAGCTTGGCTCGGTTTTAATTAGTTTGGGTTGGTTTGGTTTGGTTCTATATGATTGGAACACCTTAGCCTATGCTCCTCCCTCATTTCCACCACAACCACCCTCTTTATAATCCCCACCTAACTCTCTCTCTCTCTTCATTACAACCTCCATTAATTTCTTCTTCTTCCCTCTTTCACAACTCTCCACACCCATAGGCAAGTGCAACTTGCTTCTACAAGAGAGCTCCTTTTATTTGTCCATTTGCTAGATTAGGACATGGTGATCAACATTAGAACCTGATATTTTGTGGTTTGGAGTCTCCATTGCTCTAGATCTAATTTTTCCCTATTTTCGGTTTTGTATGGTTTTGATCTACTTAGGTTGGATTTTTGAGTTTTGATGTTTCCTTGTGGAAGAGAATTCGATTTCACCCAAGTTGGAACCTTGGAAATCCGAATTTGGAGTTCGGATGGCCAAGTTGTGATGCTTTGAAGCTTGGGTTCAACCATGGAGTTCTTGCTGTTTGGAGAAGACAGTGAGCAATGTGCAGAGCTTCTTAGCTTATGCCACTGAGCCTTGGGTACGCTTCCTGTTGGAAGCGTGTCTTCTGCGTGCGTGTTTTTACGCGTACGCAGCCCTCCTGCGTGCGTGACTTTTCTCGTACGCAGCCCTCCTGCGTGCGTGACTTTTCTCGTACGCAGCTCTCCTGCGTGCGTGACTTTTCTCGTACGCAGCTCCTCTGCGTGCGTGACTTTTCTCGTACGCAGCTCTCCTGCGTGCGTGACTTTTTTCGTACGCAGCTCTCCTGCGTGCGTGACTTTTCTCGTATGCAGCCCTCCTGCGTACGTGACTTTTTTCGTACGCAGCTCTCCTGCGTGCGTGACTTTTCTCGTACGCAGCTCTCCTGCGTGCGTGACTTTTCTCGTACGATGCCCTCCTGCGTGCGTGGCTTTTTGCGTACGCAGCTCTCCTGCGTGCGTACTTTAGCTCTCTTGTGTGCGTGCTTTCGTGCGTACGCTGTGTGGGCCCTTGTGCGTATGATGTACCCTGAACCCCTTGCTTGACCCATTGGCTCTTGGAGTTTTGGTCTTAATTCTTTAAGCTTGGCTCTTCTATAGCCCTGTATATTGATATTTTATTAAATATTTTACGTCCATTTTATATCCTCGTTTTTGTCCTGAACTTGATAATTACGAATTTACTTGATATGTTTGGAATTGATAATTGAGCATGACCTGATAAGTGGCCCGTCGTGGTGCACTCCTGACTAGTACACTTGATATGATAACCTGACCTGATATATCTTGAATAGCTGTTGCGACGGCTACCTGACATGACATGACCTGTATAATTAATCTGGACACCATGGGCGACTGTGCTTGTACAAATAATCCAGTCCTGTCTTGCATCATGTCTAGGAGGGGACTCCTGAGTACCACGGTCAGAAGTACCTACTGAAATGGACTAAGGTTAATGACTAGATTAATTCACTAGACATGAAGAGATGTTCCCCAGTTACAGGCGATCCCGTTATCCCGGCCGCAAATGATTGGACTTGTAGCCTGCCGACGAGTAGGGCACATTTCCAGCCCACTGTTATGTGGGGCACCCACCATTGTCACTTTAATGATTGAACTCTATTGTCACTCTAATGTATTGTACTCTCTAGATTGTCACTATAATGATTGCCTGGATAACCTGGATAGATGCAGGGCCTGTGACTACTTGGAGCATCTCATTGCATCTTGCTAGTAACTAGGATTGTGATAACCCTAGTTAGTTAATGTAGAAAGCCGTAGGCAATGATTGGCCGTGATTGCTTGGATGGAGTCTAGTCCAGTATAGTATTGTCTAGAATTGATTGATTGTAAGATTGTACCAGAATGATTGAAGGATTGTCACTCCAGATTGTCACTATAATGATTGTCACTCCAGACTGTTACTATAACGATTGTACTCTATTGTCACTGTAGCATATTGTACTCTTTATTGTCACTTTTATCATTGTACTCTCTCTCCTTTTCACCTTAATGATTGGTACCTTTAGCAATAAATGATCAGAGACTAAGTTCTGTTCAGGCGAAGGGTTACAATCTCGGTCCTTGTTTGGTTTAAGGATTGTAACCTGGCTTCCAGAATAGTACCTTCGTCTTCTCTTCATATATTGTCCAGCTATATCTTATTTAGCATGATTCTCCAGTTATCGTATGTTAATGATGTTTCTCTTAATTATTTTCTCTGATTGGGATAAGTGCATTGGTAGTGCACAAACCTCAATCTACGTTATTTATTGTTGTTTTCTTACATGTTGAATGCTAATGATTTGTTGGTTTTAGTTCTTAAGTGAAGCCTCCTTTGTGGCACTTGCTCTTTCTGGGGTCTGACCCAGCTGGTTTTGTATAGCCAGATATCGGAGCAGCACCAAAGGATCTCCCTGCTTTCCAGCCCGATGGTGGTCACCAGGCGTAACCAGGGCATCGAGTGGGTTTCTTTTGTTCTTCTACTGTAATATTATAAATTATTCTTTTGAGACGTTTAGCCGACGAGCAAGTGTTAGCTCGATTGTACTTACTTATTGTCTGCCTACGGGCTGTAACATGATTGACAAGCCCCGGGGGTTGATCATGCATGACTGAACTCTTGTTAGTCCTCACATTTTGTAACGACTAGCTTCATGATCATCTGGATATGTAATGTTTGGGACGCCTTACAATTGTATATTGGGTGATCTGATATCTTGTGATTATTATTAGTTGATTGAGATTGAGACTATAGGATATATATGACCTTAAGAGACTGATGGCTTGTAGATAAACTCTCACATATCTAGACAGCCGTGACCGTATGGTGAGATGGATTCCATTTTATTATACGTAGCTGGCTATGTCTGCCCCCGCTCTCCAGTATTCTGGTTTTGGGGCGTGACACCAAGTGGCCAAAAACATGGTTGAATGTGATTTGGCATGGCCGTAAGTATGACATGCCAAATGCCTAAAACTGTAGAATTATTATGTTATATGGATTACGAGTTGCACAATCTTCAGTATCCAAATTGAAGGTTTCTTAACCCTTTGTCAAAGCATGCATAGTTGACAGAGTTAGCTTCCATTTTCTAGTGCCCAAGTTGACTAACTCAAGGTTTAAGAAACATGAAAGGAGTTTCCTAATACATAGTTCACTTAAGCCCAGGTGCAGATTTGGGTATAATGAATCAACTAAAAAATGAGATTAGCTTAAGAAAAAACATTAACAGTAAGGTTGTTGCATAAAGTGCCTCAAACGGTGATAAATTACAATTAATATTAACATCCTATAAACTCACCTGCACACTGCTTCTGCAGTTTAGATTTGTAACCTGCTGCTATGAGACAGGCCGCTGCTGCTCCTGCAGCCTGCATCTGTTATTACAACTGATGTGCTTCATATTATGAAAGAAAAAAGAGCAGCTTCAGATTAGAAGAACACTGCAACCATGTCCTCAACAAATCATATCTTGATGCAACATTAACAATAGATAATAATGTTCTTCAAGTCTTGTTTATTGAGAAATATCTATCAGAAAGGAAAATCAAATAGGACATTTATAGGATGTAAGAAGAAATAATGAAGTAAAAAGTGTAAGTATTAATAAAACCTTTCCCCTCCTTTATCCGGGCTTGGGACCGGCAATGCAAAGATAAGCAATGTTTCTTATATGGTCGCATCATGAAAACAACAAAACTGGAAGCTGAAAATAAGCTTCTTATATTGTTGAAACTTATACCTAGTCGCTAACAACAAATTGATCCTCGGAATGTGTTGATTTGGCACATCATGCAGGATAATATCTTGTTCCTAACGAGCATCATCAAAAGCCTATATGTTTATACCAGGTACATGAGTGAGAACCGCAGGAGGCATCCAACCATAAACTCGCTCAATGTCATAACAATTGAGACATTCCTGCAATGTTATACTGAAATTTTGCATATGAAAGTGAACATGTCCAGTAAGTTTTGAGACTACGGTTGACAACCTCACTTTGTGAATATCGTTATGAGTGAGAAAAACATACAGCTCGTTATGAGTGAAAAAAACATACAGCAGTCCCCAATAATTTGATCTAGTCCTTACAAAACATCTAGTAAAAACTGGATCCCCATTGTTACAGTGATGAGATAGGGATGTGTAATTTGAAAATAATGTTTGTGGACAGCTGAAAAAACGTTATAACAGAGTAAGGATGCCTCATGGGAACAAAAAGCATATTTGTTCAAACATTCCATGACCTCATTAATAAGAGTATATATTGCTCATCCTATAATTAAGGAGAAAATGTTGGACCGTAAGGATAAGGTAATGGAATTGACAGATAAATTCATAGACCACAACATTAAGGGGAGCAGTAGGGGCTCAAGTGCTTGGACTTCGTTCGATATAGACGAGTGCTATGAGGCTGAGGAAGTTGTCGAATCATAATATGTATCATGTATTGTTTTACTTGATTATCGTATGGTGTACATAATATAAATTGTTTATGTGAAATTTGATTGGAAATCAACCTTATCATTGTAAATAGTTAACATAGTAAGAAAAAATAAGGGCCAATATCTAGTATTTAGTGGCAAGTTCAACATAAAATCAATAATTAAGAATACAAAAGTTTAAGATTAGCATCACAATGATGGTATTGTTCTTGAATATAGACATTGCAAACTTGCATCATTATGAACTTAATTATTACCAATCAGTGTGTCTATTGAAAATAAGCAACAAAACTTAAGTTTGCAATGCAAAGATAAGCAATGCTCCTTTATTCTGAGGATCAATTTTGCATGTGAATTCTCTTTTGATTTCATGATGTTACTTAAGTTTTGTTTTTTGTTATTAGGAATATAAATTGGCCAAACATCAGACTTAAAAATACAAATCATCATTATGGTATGTTTGGAGAATCAGATGTTGCAGTACTCATCAAAGTACATGGCCCAAGTGAAGAAATGTTATTGAAAATAAGAAACTGAATCGACATAGCTTGAATAAGGTCCCTCAACACTTTCATACTAGTAGCTTTCATTATGTTCAAAGTTGAGTTCTTCACATAAAACTTTCAAGGCAGATTAATGACATAGGCAAATTTATAAGTAGAATTTGGAGGTTTGTATGTATTATACTAATTGTTGGATACATAGTTTTTGCAAACCCAGACATTAATGTTCCTTTGGGTGTGTTCATTTATCAGATTTTTTTGTGCAAACACAAGATGTGAACCGGCCTTTAAGATGTTTGACTTCTCTCGAGCAAATTTGTTACAAAATAACTTGTGAGGGAAGTGTTACGGAAGATTATAATCAATCAAGGCCTACAAAAAGAACTAATTAATTCCAAAATTGTCAACTCATCGCAAAGGAAAGAAGAAAACATCTCTTAATGAAGTAGGTTATTACCTAAATCTATTAAGCAAAAAACTAGGGTTTTTTTCTTACCACAAAGAGGAGGCTTTTATCAAACAGGGGCTATTGGGCAGCCGACCTGCCACAGGTGCACGCCAAAAAAGAGTTGGCCTCGCCGTAGCCGAGGACGGATGGATGAAAAATCGACGGAGGTCGACGACATGCCGGACTCGTAGGATTCGCCATAGCCAACGACTGATGGTTTTGCGGGACTCGTCGTAGGGCGACGATGGAGTATGTGTACAGTGAAATTGAATGTGAGAGAGGGAGAGAGAGTTTGGAAGAAATGATGGACAATTAGGGGGGAAATTAGAGCGCCAACCTTTAATTTTTAGGAGTGTGTTAATAATTTTAGGGGAAAATATATTAGCTTCTAACGGACTACAAGTATATACTAACAGGCGTATCTAGTTAGTATATTGTAACAGATTAGGGCCGTTAGAACCTGTAAACAAGGCCCATTAGAAATTGGCTAATATGGTGTAGTGTAGTTCACGCGTGATGATTTTTCTTACGCGTAACCCTGTTCTTTACGCGTAGCTCTGTTTTACGCATACTCCTTGGCTTGGCATAATTCCTTTACACGATTTTGGTTTACGCATAATATTATTCTTTTACGCGTACGAGTTTACGTGTAACGTTACTTCTTTATGCGTACTTTTTTTACGCTCGTATTTGCTTTAGCGTAAAGCTTGGCGTAACCCGGTGGCCTTAGCGTAAGGCTTTGGCGTACGTAGACTAGCCATGGTATAGATTAGCCTTGGCATAATCCAACCTTGGTGTTCCTATTGCTCTATACTTTATTTACTTTATGTCAGCATGGCATTTCTTCTATTATATCCTTACGCCTTTTGACATGAACTCGATAAAATCATGATATGTTAATATTTTTAATATATTTATTGTGTGGAATGTGCCCGGTGTCTCGACTGGTTTATGGATACCCAAAATGACTGGAACTTAACCCTGAGAGTTATAGACTCGACCATACTGAATACTAGTTGACTTTCATGCCTTGTCACAACAGATAATGATTGTTACCTTGACTAATGATTGATCATGCGTTCCTAGTTGGAACTAAGAGACTGGCTAGTCGTCTTATTGAAATTGAATGAGACACGTTCATATTAACTATGAACCATTGCAATCGACTAGCCGATCCCGAACATTGGCATATGGACACGTGCAGGCTTCAACTGATTTCTACAAAAGCGACATGTGTACTTTACAGTCAAGGCATGATTATTCCGTAGCTAGGTTTGATTGTTACATTACGCTATGTAAGACCTACAACCTAACCGCACGGGCATCGTTGTAGAGTTATGCATATCGTACTCTATACGAAAGTATTCATTCTGAATGACCATGATCCACGGCATAGGATTTCAATTAACATAGGGACTACTAAGTTAAATAAAATAACGATTGCATGGAGAGAATGGATTCCCGATTTCTTACATGGCAGCCATCCTTGGGACAATTAGTGCCCCGACATGCCGGCTGGTTCCTACAGATACTGTAAATCTGCCACACGGGCAGGGAGCGGTATCTGCTTATATTTATTTACTGTATACTGATGACGGACGTCCCGCTGGGACTCGTCTAATTCATGATTGGCGCAATTGATTATTGGGTAGACTAGCCTTGCTTGTACATAGTAAGAACTGAGGAATCCTTATTGCATATTTCCAGGGTAACTTGAAACTTATAGTTAGCAAACCGTAGTAGTTGTATTGCCGATTAAATTGATTTGTTTGTGTAGTGTACCTACTATGTTAACTACTGAGATGATCAGAGTGTCAGGACATGATGGGTCAACTTTTGTCCTTGTTTGTTTGGGAAGTTGGTTTGAAGTGTCGTTGTGTGAATCCCAGTAGCAAGCGAAGGTTTATTTATCATATCCTTAACTCTTACCACTGGTTTTAGTTCTCATGTCGTGCTTTCTTGTGGTACTTGCTATTAGAGGTCTAACCTCTATGGTTTTGCATGACCAGATTTAGAGCCAGTTCCCGAGAACTCAGCTTACTTCTACCTCCAAGATGGTCAATACTAGAGGGATGATCGCAGGAGGACACGAGTGGATTCTTTACTTTCCTACTCGTTTTGCTACTTACTTTACATTTTGCCACTTGGCACCGACATGTTAGTCGGACTGTCTTGCACTTACTTTTACATAATTGTAACTAGGTCAGACTGCAGCTGATAACGATTGTGTATACCTTGTTATATTCTCTGGCTACGTTTTTGTAAAGCCAGATCTCAAGAACATTTTGACTGAGCGTTTGGGACGCCTTACTGCTTTATCTTACATGTTCTCTATTTACTGTTTCTTGTTTGAATGATTGAGACAATAGATGTTGAGTAACCCTAGTGAGACTTTCATGTAGTATGCACCCCCTTGTCTTTTAGACAGCATTGATCGTATTATGCGGTATTCATCTACCCATAATACGTAGCTGGCTGAGTCATCCCCCACTATCCGGTATTCTGGTTCTGGGACGTGACACGTTTAAATGAATACCATATTTAAAAATATCAGTAAAACTAAATTTACAAATGATTATTATATTTGATTATAAAACTAAACTAAATTTACAATATGGATGACATCTATATGACAACCGTATATTATTATTAATTTTCATAAAGGAATTTTCTTTTGATATATGATACAAGAAAGGGATATTATTATATCAAATATCATGGATGGAGGAGATTATTATATACGTGTACTATGTGTTGAATCAAATATCATATTAATTTTCATTATATTTCACTTGATTTAACCATATTATATTTTCAACCGTACATTATATTAACCAATTTCAAAATCAGGTTCAACACATTATATAATAATATACGGTTGACAATATAATTTTTTTTTTATTTTTTATTTTTTTTTTATTTAGTGTCACGCCCCAGAACCAGAACACTGGAGAGCGGGGGCAGACATAGCCAGCTACGTATAATGAAATGGAATCCATCTCACCATACGGTCACGGCTGTCTAGATATTAGGGTTTATCTACAAGCCATCAGTCTCTTATGGTCAATAACAAGCCTAGTGTCTCAATCACAAGCAAGTAAGTAAATGTTACAAGATGTAAGATCACCAAATATACAATAGTAAGGCGTCTCAAACATTACATATTCAGCTGATCATGAAGCTAGTTGTTACAAAATGTGAGGACGAGCAAGAGTTTTAGTCATACATGATCAACCCTAGGTTGCCAATCATGTTACAGCCCATAGGCAGACAGTAAGTAAAGGTGCAATACGAGCTAACACTTGCTCGGCGGCTAAACGCCTCAAAAGAATAATTTTACAATAGAGTGGGAGAGCCAAAAGTAATCCACTCGTTGCCAGGATTCCTTCTAGTGGTCACCATCTGGCTGGAAGGTCAGTAGATCTTCTGGAACTGCTCCGAAATCTGGCCATACAAAACCAGCTGGGTCAGACCCCAGACCGAGCAAGTGCCACAAAGGAGGCTTCACTTAGGAACTAAAACCAGCAATTAGCACAAGAATATAATTACATAAAGACAGTAATAAAAAGGCTTGATATTAAAAGAATAACAACAGCAAACTGAGTACGAAGAACCATTCAAGTAGCCAGGTCACAACCCTTAAACCAAATAAGGACCGGGTTGTAACCCTTTGCATGAATAGAACTCCGTCTCCCAAATCTTGTTGGTAAGGTAAAACGTATCAAGCATGACAGATGATATACGATGAGATAACCATGGGACTATTCAGATAACCAGGTTACAACCCGTAAACCAAACAAGGACCGGGGTTGTAACCCTTCGTCTGAACAGAACTTGGCTTCTCCCACCATTTATCGGCAAGATAAAATAAGAAAACATGACATGTAACAATCTCGTACAGAATCAAGACAAGAATAGACTGGTAAACTCCATCCAATATTTCACGGCCAAGCAATAAGTACGGCTTGATACTTTAACTAACTAGGGTTATCATGGGCCTAGTTATTAGCAATATGCAATGAGATGTTCCTCCAGCCACAAGCCCTGCAGCTAATCCAGGTTATCCAGGCGACTTGGATTCATTAATCAGTTATCAATAATTATTAGGTAGCTTGGTGTGCAACACATGACAGTGTGCGTAGAAATTGTTTCATGAAGTGCCCCACATGACAGTGGGCTGGAAATGTGCCCTACTCGACGGCAGGCTACAAGTCCAAACATTTGTGGCCGGGATAACGGGATCGCTTGTAACTGGAAAAATCTCTCATGACTACTGAATTATTCTAGTTATTAGCCTTAGTCGATTTCAGTGGGTAGCCCTGACCGTGGTACTCAGGAGTCCCAGTCCTAAACATGATGCAAGACAATACTAGTTCATTTGTACAAGTACAATCGTCCACGGTGTCCATGCCATTCAATCTTGTCGTGTCGAGTTAGCCGTCGCAACAGCATTTCGAGAAATATATTGTGTCAGGTTCACTGTCAAGAGTGCACCATGTCGGACCACTATCAAGAATTATCATGTCAAGTTATTATGTCAATTATCACGTCAAAATTTGTCAGGTCAAGTTATCTTGTCAGGAGTGCACCACGGCGGGTCACTATCAAGTCATGTCACTATCAAGGAGGGGAGAACTTGTGCAATTAAATAATATATATATATATATATATTTTTTTTGAAGCCAAGAAGAAACTCTACAACTTTCATGTTGGGAGTGGAAAGAAATTCTGACCACAATTCAGGTAAATAAAACATTTAAACAATCAAAGTGGACCCCATGCGGGCCAAAAGTGGGAGAACATACATGCGGCCAAAGAGAGTGGGAGAACCACCCATGCAGCTAGCCAAAGCTTATGCGGCCAGAAAATAACTAAAGGGGGCCATGCGGCCAGCAAGAAATATTCATGCAACCAGAAAAGACAATGAGAGGAACCCGCAATAAATGCCAGCTTCCATTTAAGCAAAAGAAGGACACGTGGCCACTCAAGTACTGGGGCCATGTGGCCTAAAATTATATAGATACAAACCTTGTGGGACCCTACTATAATTAATGCTTCATACTAATGAGGCCAGCACACCATGGTGTATGCGGCAAAATATGACACGTGGCTACTCAAACAATGCATGCAACAAAGCATGCGTGCCTTCATGCAAACAAGGCCACGTGGGTTACAAATGCAAGCACGCATTAATATAATACAAGCAAGGCCTGCATTGCATGCGGCCAACAAGGATTCCCAAGCCATATGCGGCTGGTACAAAAATGCAACAACAAATGCATTAGAGCAAAAGAAATGCATTCAAATGCATTAAAGTATGCATTTAAGAAAATGTACTAGCATTAGAGTAATGCTTGTACCAGAATGTTATGCGGCTACTTTTAGGAATGTATTTAACAAATGCTTTAGAAAAGTGCATTCAAGAGTGCATAAAAATGCATTAATGCATTAGTGATTGTATTATAATACATTAGAGAAAGGCATATACGGCTCATCATTGCTTCATGCGGCCAAGTTAAAGGCTTGTACGCTGAAGGCATTAGTTCATACAGGGAACTAATGCATGGAATTGGATTAATGCATGGAATGGAGAATGCATTAAATGCATGAAATGGATTAATGCATGGAATGCATTAAATGCATTAATTAATGCATTCGAATGCTAATGCATTCCATGCGGCCAGGTAAAATTTGTTACATGTGGCCAACTAAAATTGGCCTATGCATGCGGCTCAACTTAAATATTCATGCAAGCACTGATGCATGCAACTAATATTAAAAGCAAGCCAGCTCACCTTGCTCCCACATGCGGCTCACAAAATTCCCATGCGGCTGAATGCTTCAGGGAATGCACTTAGAGTATGCATTAAAATACTATATGCATTAAAATATACATTAAATAATACATGCATATGTGGCTGACTGCTAAGGCCATATGCGGCTGAAAAATGCAAGACAATTAATTAAATGGCCATGCAATTAATGTATGCTAGCAAAACGTTGAAAAATGGCCATGTGGCCAAGGCAATAAATTAATGCTCATGCGGCTGGATTTGTCCATGCGGCAGGAAAGAACACTTGCCGCATGAAATAGTCATGCGGTCAAGTACTGTTCTTCTCCTCCACTTTCCGAGGAGAAGAACACCATGAAGCCATGCTTCCAAGCTCCATAATTTCATCATCCAGAGTCCAAATCTGAACTTCCATAGGTCAAAATGGGGTAGAACAAAATTTTCTACAACATGGAACCATCAACTAGCAAAGATATGCAAGTTTGATAGGTCAAAACTCATGGAAACCGAAAATTCCATAAAACTAGATCTACAAGAATCTAACCACAAAAACGAAAATGTTAAGTACTAAAGTGGGTTAGAAACACATGAGAAAGACAATGGAACAATAAAATAGACTTCTCCATGAAACAATATGCCTTGCCTAAGCTCTCTCTCTCTCTCCTGGTAGGTGAAGAGTAAAGATGGAGAAGAAGAAATGAGTAATGAGTAATAATGGAGAGAGAGTGTGATTGTATTTATGGTGGGAGTGGTGTAGGTGGAGTGGTTTGGTTCACATAAAATCAAGCAAAACCGAACCAAGCCAACAAAACCGAACCTTACCAAGATAAACCCATCATGAAATGCCAAAATAAATCAAGCAGGGAGACATGCAATACGGGTCAAAATACGTACACGTATTCCAAATACGTAATACGAGATATGGGCATTACAACTCTACCCACCTTAAAAGAATTCCGTCCTCGGAATTTAATCAAGAGGCTAGAGATTGCAATGACAAGCTATACTAAGCAATCAATCAAACAATCATCATGCAAGCAAGGAATTGGGCAGAAGGCAGAAGGAAGAAGGAAAATATCCTGCTAGGAACCTCTCTGCCTGCTCTGGATCAAGTCTTGGGCTTGGGCATACTGTTGCGGTCTCTGCTGCTGGAATGCCTGGGCCTGCGTCGGCAATGGCCTCGGGAACGGGTACTGCAGCTCTGCTGCTGCTGCTGGACTGGTGCTGGTCCTCTAACTGAAGGAAAAGTTGATGAACTCCCCCTGTTCGGGCAGTTCCCAATCCTGTGGTCCGGGGCACCACAAGCCAAGCACAAACCCTGTGCTCGCGACACTCCGATACCACATGCCCCGACTTCCCGCAGTGTGAACATCCTACTGCTGAAAACTGCTTCTGCTTCTGCTGCTGAGGGGCGTCAGGACTGGTGCTGAAGACTGATTCATCTGGCTGTGGGATCGCTTCCGACCCCCGGTCCTGTCCACGATCCTCTGGAGGTATATTCATGCCTCCGGGCTACTCTCAACACTGCATCAAAAGTCTGATGCTCAAGCTGCTCCACCGCCGACAAAATCTCGAGATGGAGCTCCTGCTGGAACCGCTGGGCTCGGTCTAATAATGTCCCGATGAGACCCACCAAGTGCCATTATTAGGCTCTGCAGGCTGAACTGGCTGGACTGGTGGCTCTGGACCCTCTTAGACATGACTCGGGCTGCTCCTGAGTGCTGGGCCTGATCTTCTGGTTATTGCTGGTCCACGGGAGGTGCTCTGCCTTGCTGATCGGTAGGACCAGGAACAATGCCGCTGAAGAAGACGACATAGGGAACAAAGGAAGGATCAGGACAGATCAACGACACACATGTGATCAGGACAATTTCAGGGATTCAGAGAATACGAACAGAGATCAAGGATGAGTACTGATTGAGACATCTATTCGGTAAACCCTCACATATCTTGATTTACAAGACCTGCATGGGCCACCACTTAAACCATGTCACGCCCCAGAACCAGAACACTAGAGAGCGGGGCAGACATAGCCAGCTATGTATAATGAAATGGAATCTATCTCACCATACGGTCACGGCTGTCTAAATATATGAGGGTTTATCTACAAGCCATCAGTCTTATGGTCAATAACAAGCCTAGTGTCTCAATCACAAGCAAGTAAGTAAATGTTACAAGATGTAAGATCCCCAAATATACAATAGTAAGGCGTCCCAAATATGACATATTCAGCTGATCATGAAGCTAGTCGTTACAAAATATGAGGACTAACAAGAGTTTTAGTCATACATGATTAACCCTAGGTTGCCAATCATGTTACAGCCCATAGGCAGACAGTAAGTAAAGGTGCAATACGAGCTAACACTTGCTCGGCGGCTAAACGCCTCAAAAGAATAATTTTACAATGGAGTGGAGAGCCAAAAGTAACCCACTCGTTGCCAGGATTCCTTCTAGTGGTCACCATCTGGCTGGAAGGTCGGTAGATCCTCTGGAACTGCTCCGGAATCTGCCCATACAAAACCAGCTGGGTCAGACCCCAGACAGAGCAAGTGCCACAAAGGAGGCTTCACTTAGGAACTAAAACCAGCAATTAGCATAAGAATATAATTACATAAAGACAGTAATAAAAGGCTTGATATTAAAAGATTAACAACAGCAAACTGAGTACGAAGAACCATTCAAGTAGCCAGGTCACAACCCTTAAACCAAACAAGGACCGGGGTTATAACTCTTTGCCTGAATAGAACTTCGTCTTCCAAATCTTGTTGGTAAGGTAAAACGTATCAAGCATGGCAGATGATATACGATGAGATAACCATGAAACTATTCAGATAACCAGGTTACAACCCATAAACCAAACAAGGACCGGGGTTGTAACCCTTCGTCTGAACAGATCTTGGCTTCTCCCACCATTTATCGGCAAGATAAAATAAGAAACACAGGACATGTAACAATCTCGTACAGAATCAAGACAAGAATAGACTGGTAAACTCCATCCAATATTTCACGGCCAAGCAATAAGTACAGCTTGATACTTTAACTAACTAGGGTTATCACGGGCCTAGTTACTAGCAATATGCAATGAGATGTTCCTCCAGCCACAAGCCCTGCAGCTAATCCAGGTTATCCAGGCGACTTGGATTCATTAATCAGTTATCAATAATTATTAGGTAGCTTGGTGTGCAACACATGACAGTGTGCATAAAAATTGTTTCATGAAGTGCCCTACATGACAGTGGGCTAAAAATGTGCCATAATCGACGGCAGGCTACAAGTCCAAACAATTGTGGCCAGGATAACGGGATCGCCTGTAACTGAAAAAATCTCTCATGACTACTGAATTATTCTAGTTATTAGCCTTAGCCGATTTCATTGGGTAGCCCTGACCGTGGTACTCAGGGGTCCCAGCCCTAGACATGATGCAAGACAATACTGGTTCATTTGTACAAGCATAATCGTCCACGGTGTCCAGGCCATTCAATCTTGTCGTGTCGAGTTAGCCGTCGCAACAGCATTTCGAAAATATATCATGTCAGGTTCACTGTCAAGAGTGCGCCATGTCGGGCCACTATCAAGAATTATCATGTCAAGTTATTATGTCAAATTATCACGTCAAAATTTGTCAGGTCAAGTTATCTTGTCAGGAGTGCATGACGGCGGGTCACTATCAAGTCATGTCACTATCAAGGAAGGGAAACTTGTGCAATTAAATAATAATATAATAATATATATATATTCTTAAAGCCAAGAAGAAACTCTACACTTTCATGTTGGGAGTGGAAGAAATTCTGACCACAATTCAGGTAAATAAAACATTTAAACAATCAAAGTGGACCCCATGCGGGCCAAAAGTGGGAGAACATACATGCGGCCAAGAGAGTGGGAGAGCCGCCCATGCGGCCAGCCAAAGCTTATGCGGCCAGAAAAACTGAAGGGGGCCATGCGGCCAGTAAGAAATATTCATGCAACCAGAAAAGACAAGGGGAGGAACCCGCAATAAATGCCAGCTTCCACTCAAGCAAAAGAAAAAAGGACACGTGGCCACTCAAGTACTGGGGCCATGTGGCCTAAAATTATATAGATACAAACCTTGTGGGACCCTACTATAATTAATGCTTCATACTAATGAGGCCAGCACACCATGGTGTATGCGGCAAAATATGACACGTGGCCACTCAAACAATGCATGCAACAAAGCATGCGTGCCTTCATGCAAACAAGGCCACGTGGGTTACAAATGCAAGCACGCATTAATATAATGCAAGCAAGGCCTGCATTGCATGCGGCCAGCAAGGATTCCCAAGCCATATGCGGCTGGTGCAAAAATGTAACAACAAATGCATTAGAGCAAAAGAAATGCATTCAAATGCATTAAAGTATGCATTTAAGAAAATGTACTAGCATTAGAGTAATGCTTGTACCAGAATGTTATGCGGCTACTTTTAGGAATGTATTTAACAAATGCTTTAGAAAAGTGCATTCAAGAGTGCATAAAAATGCATTAATGCATTAGTGATTGTATATAACATTAGAGAAAGGCATATGCGGCTCATCATTGCTTCATGCGGCCAAGTTAAAGGCTTGTACGCTGAAGGCATTAGTTCATGCAGGGAACTAATGCATGGAATTGGATTAATGCATGGAATGGAGAATGCATGAAATGGATTAATGCATGGAATGCATTAAATGCATTCCATGCGGCCAGGTAAAATTTGTTACATGTGGCCAACTAAAATTGGCCTATGCATGCGGCTCAACTTAAATATTCATGCAAGCACTGATGCATGCAACTAATATTAAAAGCAAGCCAGCTCACCTTGCTCCCACATGCGGCTCACAAAATTTCCATGCAGCTGAATGCTTCAGGGAATGCACTTAGAGTATGCATTAAAATACTGTATGCATTAAAATATACATTAAAATAATACATGCATATGTGGCTGACTGCTAAGGACATATGCGGCTGGGAAATGCAAGACAATTAATTAAATGGCCATGCAATTAATGCATGCTAGCAAAAAGTTGAAAAATGGCCATGTGGCCAAGGCAATAAATTAATGCTCATGCGGCTGGATTTGTCCATGCGGCAGGAAAGAACACTTGCCGTATGAAATATCATGCGTCAAGTACTGTTCTTCTCCTCCACTTTCCGAGGAGAAGAATACCATGAAGCCATGCTTCCAAGCTCCATAATTCCATCATCCAGAGTCCAAATCTGAACTTCCACAGGTCAAAATGGGGTAGAACAAAATTCTCTACACATGGAACCATCAACTAGCAAAGATATGCAAGTTTGATAGGTCAAAACTCATGGAAACCGAAAATTCCACAAAACTAGATCTACAAGAATCTAACCACAGAAACGAAAAATGTTAAGTACTAAAGTGGGTTAGAAACACATGAGAAAGACAATGGAACAATAAAAATGGACTTCCTCCATGAAGCAAGATGCAGTTGCCTAAGCTCTCTCTCTCTCTCTCATGGTAGGTGAAGAGTAAAGATGGATAAGAAGAAATGAGTAATGAGTAATAATGGAAGAGAGAGAGTGGGATTGATATTTATGGTGGGAGTGGTGGTAGGTGGGAGTGGTTTGGTTCACATAAAATCAAGCAAAACTGAACCAAGCCAACAAATTGAACCGAACCAAGATAAACCCATCAATGAAATGCCAAAATAAATCAAGCAGGGAGACATACAATACGGGTCAAATACGTACACGTATTCCAAATACGTAATACGAGATATAGGCATTACATTTAGTTATTTTTATTTTTTTCGACATTTTCTTCTTATACTTCTCCTACGAGTTGGAGAGAATGAACGAACCAGTAGAAGAAGGTTGACAATATAATCAATTCAATTCCACATTATTTACAGGGAAGGAAATATACATTGAAAACTTAGAAAGGGATTTAAATGAATATTATATTACAAACAGAGCAGAAATTTTACAAAGAGAGATTTAAATGATTATTTTGAATTTTTTACAATGTGTTGAACTGACGCTCCAAGAGAAGAAAAAATAATGAAGAACATATGGAGAAGAAATTTTGTTTTCTTTCGATTTTTTTCGTATTATTTTTTATGGTTATTTCATTATTAAACCGTATATCTCTCTTTCATAGTTAATTCATAATGTTTGGTGGCTAGACATATATTTATTCATTAACATGGTTTTCATGTTGCCGGCTAATCATATAGATGTCATCCTTCTTATAGCAACCATAAATTTTGGTTCACAATTTGGTGAACTATGTCATGAGAAAATTTTATCCATGTGGATATATTTTTGAAAATTTTCAAAGTCAAAATGATGCACCAACTTAGTTGGCGGATTCTCGAACGACCAGAAATGAACCAATAGGGTTGGAAAGTAGATGCGCAAAATTTTTTTTGACATAATTCTTTTATATTAATTTAAAAAATCATGATTAAGATAATTTCACACATATCATTTAAATTTAAAAAAATCGATTAGGATCATTCTTACATGTTATTTAAAAAAACCAATTAGGATATTTTTGGATATTATCTAAAAAATAATTTAAATTTTTATTGGAATAACTCTGTTATATTATCTAAAACAATTTAAATTTATACTTGAACTAACTATGCCATATTATTATTTTTAAATTTCTTTATTGTGATAACAATAACACTATCTATCTATAACAAATCTACATTTTAAAAAATCTATCTATAAATTGTCTATATTGAAAAAGTAAACTCTGGTAGATAAATATGACGTGTTATCACAGCACACTTTAATCTCGGGCAGTCACAGAACACACATTTTTTAAATTTTAGATTTACAATTATTTCATATTTTTTCAATGTTATTTCATTATTAAACCGTATATTTCTCTTTCATGGTTATTTTATATTGTGCGGTGGCTAGACCTATATTTAAACAATAAATGGATTTATATGTAATTTGAAAATTCAACTATCTAATAATTCAAATAAAGTTTAAATGGATATATATATATAATATATATATAATATATATATATATATATTATATATATATACTTAGAAAAGTATTTAAATGAATCTCATATTTTTTATTTTAATTTGGAAATGTGTTGTACTGACCTACAAGAGGAGGCAAAAATAATGAAGAACGAAGCAATGAGAAAATTTAGAAAGTGATTTTTTTAATCTTATATCCGTATTTTTTTAAAAATATTTTTTCTTATTAAGCCGTATGTCTCTTTTCCTGGTTATTTCTTATTGTACGGTGGCTATACAAATATTTAAACAACAAATTGATTTATAGATGTAATTTAAAAATTCAATTATCTAATAATTTAAATCGATATTTATTCTATTATATAATCCAAATACCAGGGGTATTTGGATGATATACTGCTCGAAGATGCTGATAAATAACGTTTTATTATTATAATTTTGTCATCTGAGTGATTTCTTATTGTTATTGGAAGATTAGTAATTCAGTTGAGTAAGTTTGGTTGGATGTTTTCTTTGTTAAATAAGATTGTTTCAATATTTCTAACATATAAAATTTTCTATTGAAAATAATAATTTTAATAAATTTTAAAATAAGTTTGGTTGTATATTATCTTTGCTGCATAAAATAACATCACTATTTGTAATACGTGTTGCACACGCATCGCGTGTGCCATGACACTAGTAGAGTAGAATGAGTATATGCAAATATATAATCGGAATTTTCAAGTCATTTGACTCTATAAAAGATGTTTTTTTTTTGCTTTGTCTTTTAGGCCGGATCTAAAGAATCTCTCTCTCTCTCCATACTGCCTCTTTGGAGGGCTGTCAGTTGCTTGGTTTCTCTAGCTTAGTCCCATAGTAAGCTCTTCGGTAGACATCAATTTATTATCAATTTTCACCTATTACGTAAAAGATTTGGCTCAATCGGACTAGATAATAGGTCTTGCTCCCAACTTTTCGGTAGCATCCTTATCCATTTCAAATCCAATCCTCATCCTCAATTTTTTCCGGCAACTGAGTAAGACCGGCTCAAGCAAAAATGGGATCCTGAACAAATAAATATCATGTATTACTCGTATGTATATGAAAATAAAGTGTCCGATTTCTTCAAAAGATGAGTTCCAGCAAACAATCTTGTCTCAAAATTTTGTGGTTGGCTATTTGAAAAAGAGTAGGAAAAAAAAAAACAACCATTCACCTCATGTATACTCTATAAGACTTAACAAAAATTAAAATTAAACACCTTTTTTTATAATCTCAAATTAAATTTGTTTTCGGTGGTATATTCATTGCCCATGGGAGACAATTTTCTCATTTTACTCATAATTGACACCACTTCCAATCTCATGAGTAAACTCTTTGTTTTTCACCGATCCATCAAATTTCAAAATCCAAAATGATTTGAGTATGGCTTGTCAATAAAGTGACATCACAGGCTCTTAAATCGATTTCAGGTTCATTTCCTTAAAGTTAAAAAAAAAAAAAAAACGGAACCTCTAAGATCATTTTTCAATAAAACTTAGGAGAAAGACACATCTCTATTGATTAGTCATTCGAGGTCCCATCTTTTCCAAGAAAATAACACTCCTTTTATCAAAAAATTAAAAAAAAGCATTCTTTTTTCCTAAATTCATTGCATTCTCATTTGAGAGTCACTGATACAAAGTGTATTTGAGTCAGTGACCAGAATAGAAAGTAGGCCGAACATTGTGCCCAAATGGAAGCCCACAAAAATAATAATAATAATAGTGTGTCATGCCATACCACAATAGCCCATTAAGCTAAACCTTCCAAATAACAATTTATTAATAAAAAAATAAATAAAAATAAAAATAATAAAAAATAAAAATCTTACGATGCTTGTACAGATGCGATTATAAATTCCTACGAAAACCCCTGGATTTTCTCGCAGAATAATAAAACATCCACTTTTGTTAGCTTAACCTTTGAACTATGTTTTATGGATACAGATATGACGTGACAAGGTAAAGACATGACAACACGGACACGACACTTATATGTGATCAACATGACACAGCCCTAATGTTTGGAGTGCCCGTGCTTCCTAACACTCCGGATGATGAAAGTTTTCTTTTAGTTATGGAGGCACAACACAACTCTCTCATAACTATTTGTACCCTTATTTTGGATGCTCACCACAGATACTACTCAAAGCAAAACTTAAAAGACCTTGTCATGGATGAATAAAGGCAATCAATCTTTTGTGATATGCATCATCTCTTTCATTGATCATGTTAAGTCTATGTTGTCATTGTTGATAAAGCGCACATAAAAAAAGGAAACAAAACTGGATTACATAGATGAGGATAAGATACCCCAAAAAAAAAAACTACATTTTTCGGAATATAAATGTGTTTCTCGTATGTGTGCATAACAAAAAAAGAAATAGGAAAAGAGCCATCACATGTGGTTTGCTTGTTTGTTGTGTGAATAGTTGAGAAGAAACTTTGCACAGTAATCGTATGCAAATCTATTATATATTTGGGAAAAGAGTTTCAAAAGCTAAAGGTATGTTTGTTTTGCAGGATTGGACATTGTAAATCTAATTTAGGTGTTTGGTTAGACCAAAAAAAAAGATGTAATTTAATGGTCATTACAAATTTGATTACATTACATCATTTTCTTTTAAGATCAATTACATATAAATCGCAATTACAAAACTTCCTAGTAATTACTTCTTATTCTTTGTTTTTTTTTTTTATGTATTATAGTTCTAAACCACACCCGAAAGGTAACCCCACATAGGCCTTCCCCCAGTAACTAAAAGTAAACAAAGTAGAAAAGAAAAAAAAAATTGTACCACTCCGGAGAGCAATGAAAAAGAAAATGTTTATAGTTTTTATAAATTAAAATATATATTATTAAAATTTTCATTTCCTATATATATATATATATATATATATATATATATATATATATATATATATATATATATATATGAAGCAATGGGTAATTATGGCGAACGCACCTCCACTGGGGCTCGAACTCCGACCACTTGGGCCGTATGCATCTCTCTTAACCACTAGGCTAGAGGTCATTTGCTATATATATATATATATATATATATATATATATATATATTATATATATATATAGAGAGAGAGAGAGAGAGAGAGAGAGAGAGAGAGAAGAGAGTGATCTGTATCCCCTCACCTTTTGCATCCCCATGTTGTTGGAATTATTCAATAATTAAGGGGCCACACATGTAAAATTAATTGTATTTGGGCTATCTAAATAATTAAGCCAAATTAAAGTGGTCTATTTGAAAATTGGCTTAAGGGTATAATTGTCATGGAATTAATGTGTAGATACCGGAGATAATTCTAATTTGATGAGAGGCCAAATTAGAAATATCAAACACATGTATATATATGTGTGTGTGTGTATTCATTAGGGTTATGGTCCCCAACTTATACGGCCACCAAAGAGAAGGTTCTCTCTTTTTCTCTTATGCATCCCCATCAACAGAAAGAGAGGGACAAAGGATTCGGATTCACCTTTGTCATTAAGGGTCGTAGCAAGTTGGAAGATCGAACCCAATAAAGAGACGATCGCTTCAACATCCATCAAGCCAAGTAATGGATTCAGGTACGCTTTCGCAATCAATTTAATTTATGTTCTTCATCTCATGAATCGACAGGGCACAATAAAATTTCTAACACATGTTAACTGTTGATTTGAACCATTCAAATCAATGGTTAAACTTAGATGACTTAAACAACATCCAACGGTTGATAGCATAAAAATGCATAAATTCGGGTATATATATATATATATATATACATATATTATATATATATATATATATATATATATATATATATATATATATATTGTTGAAATAAAAGAGAGATGAGCTCTGCTAGGGTTTTGGGCGATTCCCATGCGACGGCTAGGGTTCCGAGCGGGCCGCCTCCACGACCCCCGGACCCCCTGGCCGGAGGCGTCAGGGCGTCGTCCAAGACGAGCGGCCCCCCCTCCGGCCCTGGGGGGGCGGGAGCACGAACGGGGGGTCGGGCGGACCCCCCGCTGCCAGCGCACGTGAAGGCCCCCCCCAGGCGGTGGGGTGGGGGACGGAGAGCAGGGGGGTCGGGTGGACCCTCCAAGGCCGTCGAAGTCCTCCCCGGCGGTGGAGGGGATGGTAGTGCGGGCGGGGGGGGTCGGCCGGACCCCCCGGGCTGGTTTTTGGCGGCGGCGGCCTCCCCAGTGGAGGAGGGGGGGCGGATCGGAGGCCGAGGGGGCCAGGCGACCCCCCTCGGAAGGAGGCTGCGGCGTTCCCCTCTGTAGGGGGGTCGGGGTCTGTCACTACCACTTTTCTAGCTTGGGGATATTTTGGTCATTTTTCAAATTTTGGAAATTTTTGGAATTATTATGTATTATTATGATTTATAAGAATTAATATGATTTTTGGTGATTTTTGGTGATTTTAGGATGATTGATTTTGGGCATAAAGTTGACTTTGACTTGTGTTGACTAGAAGACTAACCTAGTGACTAATCTAGGTTATGGCCACTTAGTTAGGTTAAGTAACCTTAGTTGACCTAATTTAATGAGGTTTAAGTCATTGGAACTAGTTAGGAGTGATTTGGAGTTGTTTAGGCTAATATGGCTTACAACTTCATAAGTCATGACTTATGGTTCTAACCATTTAATAAAACAACTTAGCCATAGCCTATAGGACTTGGCCCAAAGCCCAAATTAGCAACCCAAACATTTTGTCCAGCCAACCTAGGGATTCCCCCACTTTAAAATCCCTCCTAATTTCTAGGGCTAGCCTCCTTTCCATAGGAATCCATTTCAAGAAGAAAGAGGTGAGCTCCCATCTTTAGAAATTCATAATAAATCCATTTTAGGTCCTTTTTCCCTCAAACTAGTTGCATTAGATCCTAATATCAATATTCTTGCTGTTGGTATTGATTGTTTGCAGGGAAACAACAATTTGAGATTTGGGTGGTTGTGGATATCATTCCATTTGAGGATTTTTTACCCATTGTTCATCAATAGGTAACTTTCCCATTTCTCTATGGATTTTCAATTAGTCTTCATGAATAGGAAGCCCTAAGGGTCCCCCTAAGGTCTGGATAGGATTCGTGTCGAGTATCGGTGGTTTCGTGTCCGTTCTGGACACGTTCAGAAGCTAGGACAGACTGTTTGTCGAAATGCCTCAAAGGGCATTTCGATCGGGTTTGTCCAATGTTTTTTAATAGGAAATATGATTTTGATCTTGTTATAGGTTCCTGTCCTTGTGTCGTAGTTTTCGTGTCGTTCTGTGTCAATTTTGTGGTGTGGACACGCGCGTACACACGCTCGTGCGCGTGCTACAGTGCTCCCCTGCCTATCGGGGTCTGTAGCGGACATGACACGAAACGTTTTGGGCTGAAACTTTGGTGGCACTTGGGACTCATGACTGACATCACAGACCAATTTTTAGCTCGTCTTATCGAGCGGTTTGAGAGAAATCTCAACCGCACCGATTTTCCAGTGCACTGCACAGTGTGGGTTTTTGCCACTGATACGGGTCTCGTGTCCGACCCTGACACGTCGTGGACACAGGCCAGTGGGCCCATGAGGTAGCCCTATAGGTGGGCTACCCATGTGTATGACCACGAGATCCTCTCGTGTCTTGTGTCGTGCACACGACACAAGTGCACGTGTGCACGAGACAGTGCACTGTGTGTCATTTTGAGTACTTGATGTGGACACGCCGTGTCCGGCCATGGGTGACACGAAAGAATGTGTGGGGTTGTGCACGAGGGTTGTTTTCAATTACCAAGCATTAGATTCATGGTTAGTTGATTTTGCTATTTCGATTTCTCATTAAACCATGTTCTGATACTGTTGTTTGATTTACCTGTCATTCCAGTTTCTAAATAAGATTGTTTGATGTTTTAATCCCTGTAATGATGTTAACTACTGAGTATTTGATTCTAAAAATGTTCCCTATATGTCATCTTGCTATGGTTAAAGATTGGGGTTAAATTGATGAGTTGTGGTCTGTTAAATGGGTCAATGTATCATAATATAAGTTATGAACTGAAAT
>JANAVB010012954.1:0-24524 GCA_029216955.1 Iris pallida | reverse complement strand
TTATTCTAATCTGACCTGTGCACACTGAAGACTCTTTCTCTCCTTAGATAGGTCTTCCTTTAACTGGATAATAGTTTGGTATTTTTCTTCGGATAGCTTAACAGTCTCGTGTAACAACAATTTAATAGAAGAAAGCTCACCAGACTCATTTGAAGAGTCATTATCTCTAACATGATCTAGTAGGCCAGTAAGTCTTTCTATTTCACCTTTGTACTCTTTGAGTACCTTCTTAGAGGTTTCATATTTGCTACGCAGTTTCCCGTAATCATCTAACAGTTCACTGAAAGCCTCTCTTAGTTGCTCAAGGTAAAATTATCATAAGGATCAAATAGAGGATTAGTAATTACCTGATCATAAGCATCAAGCATTTGCAGCGTCATCTGATTGTTCATCTTCTGAGTCGCTGGCTTCACTTTCATGCCGTATGCTTGTGTTAGCATACTTTCTTGATGTAGATTTCTTCAGGTAGCCTTTGTCATATTTGCTGCTTTTCTTTGATGATGATGTTGAGGTACAATCTTTCTTCATGTGTCCTTTCTTCTTGCATCCGTAGCAAATAGGATCTTCCTCGTTGTTGTTGTTGTATTTGCTGGCTTTTGTTCTCCTGTTAAATCTCATGAACTTCTTGAATTTTCTTACCAGAAGAGCTTGATCTTCAGAGTCGGAGTCGCTTTCGTCAGAATCATCTTCGATGGTTCTTCTATGTTGAGCCTTGAGAGCGATCGTCGTCTCTGACTTCTCCTTTGGTGTAGCATCTTCAAAGTCTTGAAGTTCTAACTCGTGAGTGAGTAGCTTACCCATGAGTGTTTCTAGAGACATTGTTGAGAGGTCGCTCCCTTCAATGATTGCAGTAGCCTTTGGAATTCAGTTCTTTGTAAGGGCTTGTAGAAGTTTGCGAATCTTCTCATGGTTACTATAATCCTTGCCTAGTAAAGACAGAGGATTTACAATATCCAAGAATCTTGTAAACATCTAAGTGACTGATTCACTTGGCCTCATTTTGAACGCCTCGTACTCCTGAGTAAGTCTGCTGATCTTTGACTCCTTGACTTGTGTTGTTCCTTCGTGGGTTACCTCGAGAAGTTTCCACACTTCGTTTGATGTTGTGCAAGTAGACACCCTGTTGAATTCAGTTCTGTCTAAGGCATAAAATAAAGCGTTAATAGCACATGCGTCAAGACTGGCCTTTTTCTTTTCTTCATCTATATATTTGTCATGGGATTTTTCAACTAAAACACCATCAACATTAATACGAGGTGGCTTTTTATAGCCATCAATAACTATAGACCATAAGTCAAATCAAAAGATTTCAGAAAGAAACTCATACGTGTTTTCTAATAAGTATAGTTTGTGCCATCAAATAGTGGAGGTCTGTTTGTGGCTTGGCCTTCACTTATGAATTTCACAGTTGCCATGTGTAATACTGTGATCTATATAAAAATTGAATATAACAGCAATTTTACCTTGCTTTACCTGTATAACCCGCTCTGATACCAATTGTAGGAATGAAATCGTAAAGCAGAATACTCTAGAGGGGGGTGAATAGAGTAGGCAGCAGAATATTGCTAATTAAAAATATTGTTAGCAGTTAGATCACAGATATAATAATAATCACAAAGTAAATGACAAAAATTAATAGTGATCAGAAGGCAAACGCAAACATCGAGATTTATACTAGTTTTCCTCTTGTGAGGACTAGTCCAGTCGGAAGAACTCTAACTTCCAGTTGAATCCACTATTGAAAAATCTCGCAAGTTTTCATACGAAGTCCTTGCAACTTCTACAGACGCGAGCTTTGATACAAAAAACTCACCAACTTCAATTATAAAGAGTTGTATCTTCTATCAAGCCTCTGATTACAATCTCTCTGAAACTTCTAGACCGTACCGCACTGGCAAATCGACTAGAGGATTGTAGCTGGCTTGGGATTTGAAAATATAAGATTTTTGAAAACTCTTTCGAAGAATGTAAGCTCAGGAAGAGAAGTGATTGAAAGTGAATTGGTGATTTAAAATGATCGAAATACTTCTCTATTTATAGTTTTTCCAAAGACAGAACTCTGACAGAATTCGGGCAAAATTCGGACAGAACTCTTTGTAACAAACCGCAACTGAAGGATGACCAAGTTCAAAATCCAATGTTCACTAACGTTCCAATTGGCCGAACTCTGGCCGAACTTGGACCGAGTTCTGCTAGGGTTCTGCCTGTTCATTTTTGAGAAAAATCAATTTTGGCTTTTTGAAAAGTCCTTCAGAAGCTTTTGTAAAAATGATATTTTTCAAAAACGTAGGTCATTTGTAAAAGAATAGGATGGTTTTGAAAAACGTTTTTGGATAGTCTATTTGCCAGTACGACTCGGTGTACAATGTATTCCTAGACTCAATAAAATGAAAAATTACATAGCTTAACAGGAAGTACATTCTGAATGGCAAACAGCTTCGGAACAGCTTCGGTCTTGAACATAGTAAATATCCATTGTTGAGCAGTGTTCAAAATGTCGTAGATAAACATCTGAATTGACTTGCATTTATATCAAAATAGAGTTTGATCAATTATTAAAATCAGGTGTAACGATGACCAATGGGCCAACACAAAGTACTGATCCTCTCTGGCGGTGCACCCTATTGACGGCGGTCACCCGTTGTTCTTCAACGACGAGCGGCGTGCGACCTCTCCGACTGCATACAGCTCCCCTCCTCAGCCGCGACGACCAGACGGCCCTCCACCATAGTTAGACGGTGGGATCGTCTCTCCAGCGTCAAAGTTCTCCACGATGATCTCCACGAAGTACGACATTCTTCTTCTTCTGACGACAAAACTCGTTCCTCCACGGCGATCATTTTTTGGCATCATTCCTTCGCTGCCTCGACGTTCTTTTCTGTAAAGTTTGGCATCAACAATTGAGGTGAGTTAAAATTGTTTTCCTAGAGGAATTTGTTCTTCCTTGATTTGTTCGATTTTTGGCTTCGATCTCATCGAGATCACTCTGATGAGTTTCCTTCTTCAGTGACTCGATTTCTTCAGAGAGCTTGACGAATGTCCGATGGGAACGCGATCATCTTCGAAGTCCGGATCAGTAAGTTCTGAGTTCAGTTTGTTTCGACTTGTGATAGATTATGGATTCTTGGTGTTTGGTTGGGGATTTTGATTGACTGTGTGTCAATTTTTTGGAAGAGTGGCCAAGTGTTGATCGTAGGAGTGTGGATTGATCATATATTGATTAGGAAATTTGCTACTTAGAAATTGTGAGTTAATTTTGATTCCTTGACGATTCTTTGAGTTTTTGGAGGCAGTGTTCAATTTATCCAAGATGCTAATGATCTCTTAACACTAGGAAACCATTTGGTGTAATGCATCAATAGATCTTTGAGTGCTATTTGGATACAGAAGAGTCATATCTGAGCTCGTGTCCTCAGTGCTATTTGAACATTCCTTCAGGTAATTTCCTCTATTTCTCTTTACATTGATGTTGTGGTTTTGCTTCAAAGTTGAATGGTTGGTGTTGGCCAGGTTCGGTCTTGAATTATGGGTAGCCTGTGTCGACTATAGCTCGTGTCCAGTGTGGTTCGTGTCCAAGTCTGGGTCGTGTCCGGAGTGGAGTAGCAGGGAGACAGACTGGTTTTCAATTCAGTTGACGAGTTTTAGTGAAGTTTATTTTGGTTTTATACTTTGTTTTGGTTAATTTAGTATATCTATTTTACTAAAGATTCAGTTGTAAAATTAATTATGTTATGTCCCTTTGCTGATTTGGTTTTATTTTGGTTTAAGTTGAAATCCTGTGGTATCGTAGTTCCTATTTTTTCAAATTTATTAAGAGGAGGTAGCCGTTATTTTCAATATACAGGTTGGGTTTTCTTAGCCTGAACTATGAAGGGTTACTTATTATCTGTTGAGAAGTCGATAAGTTTTTTGGTTATACAGTAAACTGGGTTGCTTCTTAATTTTTAACAGTTGGATTGTTTTAATTCCAAAATTTTTGCTGGGTATATCTCTGACTTTGCTAGACTGAGAAATGAGGTTTTGGTGTGTGAGACTGAGAAATAAGGTTTTGGTATGTGTGTGCAGGACTCTTTTGAATATAATTGTTGGACCTTGCTAGATAGTACTGAACTTAATACAGGTGTTGGTTTTGCTTGGAGATTTTGAAATGGTGTTGTCTCTAAACAATTGGACTACAGTGCAGTTGGTGAATTCTTATTTTAGTAAAAATTAGCTCTTAATTTTATATTTTGGAGTAAGAGTTGATGGATGAGTGTCCCAGCAAGTTGCTAGAGATTGTAGCTCGGCCAGTGTGTTAACAAGAAGCCAGTTCCTAGGATGGTTTCGACCAGTCAGTTGGGCCTAGAAGATATTTGGGTAGGAAATGATCTTTTGCTGAAGGATTGGTCTTGGATCGTTCGAATTGTTGTTTAAAATATTAATTAGCATTTCTTTTTAACATTCTAGTTTTCGATCAAACCTAACCTTGCTAACCACTTAAATATTTTTGAAACTAATTTTTGTTAAAAACTAATGTAATGATAATGTTTTGTAAGAGTATAAATTAATTTTCACTGTAATACTTGTGAGTACCTGTTAAATATTTTGTCGAAGTCAAGTAGTATTCAAGTCTTTATGTATAAACTAGTAATGTCCTTAGATAATTAACTATATTGTATGTAAAGATTAGTTAGTAAATTTTAGCTAGCTTTATTAAGTTTTAATAGCAATGTATACCTAGCTAACTGGTTAAACCTATTTAACTAATTGTTATTTTAAATCCTAACCAACTTTTACCAAACTCTAGGTGGACGTAGTAATTACAACATTTCTATTCTCGGTCATTCGGAGCAAGTCAAGTACATTCTATGGTCTTGTGCATTTTCATTCATATCTTGTACTTCTCTTGATGACACGATATTATACGTTATGGTCTTGTACTCTTGATTCATGTTCCATGTATTTTCCTGTGTCTAGGAGGGGAAATACTACAGATGTGTGATCAAACCCGAGTTATAATTCATGTGAATAGCTTCGACCTCGTATCGTGCACGCGGGAGCGAAGCCATACCATTTCATGTTCCATGTTTTACTCAAGTCGATCACACACTCTGGATGTATTTCGATATATTGAACACGTCAGGTTCATTATATATTTCATGTTCTGGCTTCATTTCATGTTTTCTGTATTTTCTGTATTTACTTTTCAGCATTCATGTTCTTATTTCCTATACTTTATATTTTATGTTCTCTTGTACTCATTTCTATATCATGATGTTCTTGTTCATTACCTAGGACTGTACTTTGCTCCGCTCCTGATTGCATATGTTGCAGGTATACTTGCAGGATATTGTTCTACCTTATGGGCCAGAGCCCGAGAACTTAGCTGAGCAGGATGGAGATATGACTTAGCTAGAGACTTTAGGTTTAGACTGTTTAGCTTTACTCTTAGATATTGTTTTCTTAGAGTTCATATCGCATTTTATTCCTATTGACTCTGGTACCTTTACGTTATATAGTCTTGTAGATTATGGTGATCTTTCTGGGAACGTTTTATAGATGTTGTGATTGTGCATATTCATGCTTATCTTGTTAGATTTCCCTAGCATGGTACAGCTTACTTCGTCGTGTCTAACGACGAAGGCTGGGCATGTCCGGCTCTTGTCCGATTATTCGGGAGCGGGTCGTGACAATTTTGGATTTTAGGGCCTTCGATTTCTTTAAAAATTGGATTGACGTCATCTTCAGATCCATAAGCAACTTCTGGTTCTCAATAGTCATCAACGGGCAAGCCTAGGGCTTCTTCAAATCCAGTAGGGGGTCATATAGGAAGATCATCTATCTTCTACCATCTTCATCATAGCAGCGGACACGTTTAGCAGAAACCTCAACAACATGGCTAATACCCCCAGATTCATCACTTCCACACCACCACTGGTTGCCCCTTACTCACCCACCTGGCCTACGCGGATGACATACTCATCTTCTCCTCTAGAGACATCGGGTCGACCGAGGTGGTCCACTGAAAGCTAAAGAAATACACCAGATGTTCGGGGCAGCGAGTTAATACCAACAAAAGCGTCATCTATATCCATCACAAAGCTGACAGGACACACTCAGCAAATCTATCCAACTTAAGCTCCTTCTCTACCACGTATCCACCATTGTCTTACTTGGGATGCTCGCTGGTGTACGAAAAAGCAAACTCAGGCATCTTCGACAACCTGGTGAGCAAAATCAGGCAAAAAATCGAGGGCTGCACAATACGACCCTCTCCCCGGGTGGTAAGATAATTTTGATCAAGTACGTACTCCCTTCCATCCCCATCTACACTCTGGCCGTTTGCTCCCTCCCAAGAAAGTTTTATCCTCATTAGAAGCCCTCTTCTCCGACTTCTTCTGGGGCCACTCTAACAAGAAGGACAAACACCACTGGACCGGCTGGGACACCATGGCCGGACCCACGACCGCGGGAGGGTTGGGATTCGATAAACTATCGAACATCGTCAACGCTTGCTCTACGAAGTTAGGGTGGAAGGTTCGCATGGAGACCTCTGTATGGACCAGGTTCATGTCGTCCAGATATTTCCGATACTCTCACCCCGTGATCGCAGTTTCTAACAACCGATCGTTTGTATCCTGGTGCCGCATCCTTCATAGGCGTCACCTCACGGAACCATACATCCACTTGCAGCTTGGCAACGGGTGTTCGTTACTGTTCCACGAACGCTAGCTCGGAGATGTCGCCATCCACCAAACCCCTAATTCTCTACCGAACTACGTGATCCACGATTTATGGGTCCAGGACTCGGGTTGGAGATGGGACAGGGTCAGAGATTGGCTTGGTCCGAAGGTTGAGGTCAGACTAGCAGTCGTCATGGTGCAACTCGATGTTCCCAACGCCTGGAAGTGGACTCCCAAGTCCGACGGAGTATTTTCGTTGGCTTCGGCAAAGACGGTTCTTAGAGGAATCGGAGTTCCTTCCACTATAATTGCCCTATTCTGGTCTTCCTGTATCCCCGCCAAATGGTCTATTTTGCTCTTGAGAGCGTATCGCAGGAAGCTTCCGACCGACGACTCTCTTTCCTCCATCGGCTTCAGCCTCGCATCGAAATGCCACTACTGTACCTCCCCCGTACAGAAACTGTCGAGCACGAACTACTATCCGGTGACCTCACATCTCTATTATGGGACAGCCTCTCTCACCGTTGCAGGCATATTCTTTAAGCTGGAGGCTTCAACAATCTCCTCGCCAGCTGCGGCGATTCCCATGGGCATCAGATCGTCGTAGCCGCCGGAATCTGGGTCCTCTGGAAGATTCGAAACAAATTTAGATATGAAGGTCACCAATTCAACCCCAACCAGCTGATCAGGAAGACCCTTCGGCAAATCTCTAAGATTAGCAAGCGATGGTCACACTCTGCGAACTTCGTCCGGTCGGCTCTATCCTAACCCTGGGCTCGGGCCAGGGACCGGTTTTTTGGGTTTTGGCATCTTTTGTTGTCTGTGTTTCAGCTTGCGCAAGATGTTTACTTGTATAGGCTTCGGCATTTTGTACTAAATACATCAATAAAGCTCTGTTTCGACCAAATATATATATATATATTTATATATATATATATATATATATATAAAGAATAAAAACCTTTTGTGAACAGTGCGGCTGTACTGTTCATCTTCCTTCCAAAGCCGAGCCCGACCCCTTCCCGCAAAACAGAGACTTAAGTCTCGATTAGAATCAAATTCAAAACTCTCTAAATTCTTCACCAAATATTTTCAAATTTGTTCCATTCAAATCCTATATAGATTCTCTTCAGATTAAATTAAATATATAATCTAAAATCTATCAAATTTCTATCAGAAATCGAAATCAAATATATATATATATATATATATATATATATATATATAACCTATATTATCAGAAATTCTTCTTTCCGAGACCTTCAAAACCTCTTGTGCGCCCTAGTGCTCGGTCCCCAGCCACCCTAACCGTGTATGCGATACTCTAACCACCATCCCACCGTACTCCACCGCCGCTCACTGTTGTGGATCGATGCCGGCCTCCTGAACGAGACAGAAATAGAGGTTGCTCTGTTTAAAAATACAACCCGAGGTACCCTACTTCACCTTCAATTTTCTTCGTGTATGTTCAGTCGTTTTCGAATCTATAAGATCTTATGCAGAGCCCATATAACCCTCAATAACTCCTTTCAATTAGTTTTGATTAAACTGCACTAAGTTGCAAGGAAAATCCTTGTAAACTCTCGAAGAAAAACTGAGTATACATTATATGTATGACAGTTCTTCGTGTCAATAATACTGACTTAGAAAATAGATTTTTATCAATCCCTTAGCACTTCTAGAAATTAAGTTGAACCAACCTGTAGCCAACCTATAGGACATCAAAACCCGGTTTCTGTTTAAATTTTGATTTGTTAAAAAGGAAGAAAAACTAGTTTAAAAATCAACAAAAATCAGTTTTAAACTTTGAAAAATTTCGATACAAGGTCCGTTCCGACAAACCAGAAGACTATTTCACAAACCGAGGGCATCAAAAGGTGCGTATCGACTTTATGGACATGTGGACTTTGACGGAATTCGAATTGGTTGCGTGTACACGACGAATTTGACCTGTATCCGTCGAAGAATGTCGTATCGACATTTTCTAAAAATTCCCAATTACTTTATGCACACTCGTCATATCGCGATGAAACTTGCACCATTGGACTCGAATTGTTTTTCTGGTCCTGTAAGCCAAGTTTGGCCCGATTCTGAGACAGTTGACCGAATTGTCGTTTTACGGGCCCTACGATCAAATTCAACGGGCGATTTTGTGTACGGCTCATCGGAATCCAAAATTGGACATAATGTTGAGTTCATATTGAAAACTCGGACTCGTAGACATATAGTTTGACGACTTTAGAGATCATAGGATTTGGCACGCATTTCGTTGCAAAGCGGGTCCAACGACGGACATCATTTTGATCAAAAATTATGATTTTACCCTTGTGTCCAGAATTGGACTTTTGTGTAGGAACTTTAAGATATTTCTTTTATTCCAAAAACTTTGATGATGTTTGTTTAAACATCCGGAGATGTTTATAGAAGTTTCATCCTTGTAGCTTCTCTTGACTTGTCGATTTCATCTGCTGGACGTCGTCAAAACACCCAACAACCACCAGGCAAGTATACCTTGCTATAGTTACTTTCATATTATTTATTTTCAGTATTTATTTATTTCGTTTCATATTTGTTAGTTTCTTATGTTATAAACTGTGCGTCCAAGTCATACTTGGGTACAAGCGACTCTATTAGTCGTTTTCTATTGCTTTCTTTTATTGTATGAATGTTGACTTAGTTTTAGCGGACTACCTTCTTGTTGTGGGATATCATTATATCTTCTTTAGCTATGACACTCATATGCCATGGTTTAAGATAGTTTGCTAAGGACATGACCTACGTATTTGACTGATCTTCGGTATATAAGAGTCGTGTGACGGTTATATGATTGTAACTGCTATGATTAGGGTATAAAGACTCAAGCAGTTACAAAACTGGACAGGTTGTGGATATGACTTAGTCAGTATGGGGAATCTTAGGGGAGGACAATCACTAGGGCGTGTGGGCAGCCAAACAGGTAAACCATAGTCTTCGGATGGAACTATGGCGAGATACATTTGCAGATACCCTCTGACATTTTGGACGTTGCGACCGGATACAGATGACTAGATGACATTACATGTACACATAGCCTAAATCTTACCCATTTGTGTAAAATTTGTCCTCTAATTGAACAATAGACGGTTAGGATGCCCTTTTGCATATTTGTGTCTAGGATATTCATTTGCATATTATTTATCTCTTCTGACAGTTCATATAGCATGATATTATGTATCTTGTTACGTCCCTCTGAGAACTTGGTAATCCCTCTAGGTATGTGTTTTCGTGACTTCCCACAGGTATTCTAGCCAAGGCCGTGATCTTCTTAATTCCTTCGATGATGAGTCGCTCTTGGATCGTGATTGCTACTTTTGACACATCCTTTTATTTGTCATGTATTACTTCTCTTTTACGTAGTTGGTAGTGGATTTGTCTCCGTCCAACAAGTTCATGACAAATTCATAGTTAATTTATAATATCTTTTATTCTTTATTTTGTGGATGAGATTAGTTTGTCATGGTTAAACTGCATTTACAGCTTACGCATATTTATTATACGGCTGGCATGTCTACGTATCTTGTCCTACGTATTTTGGGACTGGAGCGTTACATGTTTTTGTGGTAGCCCATGCAGGTCGAGAAAATATTGCTTCGGTTACATCACTGTACCAAGCAAGTCTGCACTTAGGATTAGAGTCTAGAATCTCATCCACATACTTGACATCTTTCTTTGCTTCCATTTTCAAACTCACATTTGACTATCTTGATTTGCTTCTTGCTTGATTCAGTCTCCCCTAAATTCTAATCCTTACTTCTCGTGCTTGATAGAGGTTAGAAAAATGACTTATATGCCCCATTGATTTAAATCCACTAGTAGATAGACTCTTGTAAGTTGGGTAGAATACCTCATAAGCCTAGCCTTCCATTTTGTCCTTATGACCCATTAAACAGATACCAATAGGATTACCTAGACTATAGAGTTTTAGATGCCCATGCCCCTATTGGTCGACCAAACCCTTATATAAGAAAACAATAGGACAACTGTATAGACACAAACACCGGACAAGACTTAGATTCTTAAGGAACTTAGACTATTTATACTTTCTTTCATCATTATCTCGCGTACTCATAATTTTGGACTATCTTAACTAAATGCTACTATTATAGTCTAGTTTTGCAAGCTTACACTTTTTTATCGAGCTTGTCCAGGACATATGTTTTATTGTGGGCGCCCACGAATACATTGTCTAATCAGAACTGGCGTATTATGGTTTGATCAAACATAATGCACTTGGTTCGCTTTTTATAGGACTATTCTATGTGGATTGAGATAGTTAAACAATATACTTACCCTCTAGGATCTCATATGCAGTTGCTTTGACAACTCCATTTGTGCTATACAATCGCCTTTGAACCCGTATTTGTGTTCGGTCACATCTCCCTTGAACCCTTTATTATTTTTTGTCTTCACCTATTTCAAAATAAACTTTCGTGCTTGAGGATAGATAGGCACCTAGTATCCCACTTAGGTTACCAATCACCTATGGCCATAATAGTTGTATATACAAGTGTAGCTAGCCATTGGCCAAGCCATATGACTACAATCTCGTCTTGAATTACTCTTTCTTTTCCTCGACCCTAGATCTATTATCATGACCTTCTAACCATTTTAGAAACTTGAGAATAATTAGAATCATTTTCTGGGTCGTACCCCAACCTAGGCGATTACCTTCTCTTTAGGAATCATGTCCATGAGTATAGCATGACCTAGAATTTTATCTAGATCGACATAGATACAAAAGGACATAAGGGCTAAGTGGTAGGAGGTTATTTACGATCAAGTTAGAAACCACTACGGTAACCCTTGTAAGTACCATAAATTGTTTACTCCCTTGGTTCGTATGTCATTATAGTGCCTACTAAAACGTACATGTGCGAGGACGACATATAAAGTCGTTTCTCTCATCTGCCCGAAAATCGTGACACTATCTTCGCGCTCGATTCTTTCTGTAAAACCCCTAATTTTCTACTATTATTTTTTTTTAAATTTGGTACCGATTTAAATTTTTGTACTGTACGTCACGTAGTCGTATTATACGTCACGCACGAATTTTAGTTTTCAAAATTTCTCGATGAGTGCTATTATGTGCGAGCGTACATATTTTGAAAATATTATTCTTCTATTTTTGTAGTTTCAAAATAATATACGTCGTAATTATTTTTCCAAAAATTTCCAAGTTTGTTATTTTATTTATAAAGCCTAACATTTTTCGCAATTATTAATAATAAATAATATTTTTATTTGTATGCTAGAAAAGCATAATTATGAATACATCATTTGTACCTACATACATATTTAGTAATTATTTATTGGTTTATTTTAAATAATAATTTTTGAAATTAATATTATTAGTATTTTTGGAAAGCATATTTTATTTTTGTGGAGATTTAAATATTGATTTGAATTTATGCATTTATTTAAATAGTTAATATTGAAATTTGATTTATTGCATTGATTTTAAACTAGAGGGATATGATTTAAGATTTGATTTGTATTTGGAATTGGGTTTTGATTTAAAATGGATTGTATTTAGATTGGATTTGATTTTAAATTAAATTAGAAAATATCTATTTTTGGGTTTAAACTATCCTAGCTCATATCCAATTGGGAATTTTCACATCCTATAAATAGGCAGGTACTCCTCCAACTTTTCATTATCCTTCCACAAATTTCCACAAAGTGTACGTGCCTTGTGTCGGTGTCCATCTCTTCCGTGTCAGCCGTGACGGCCTCGGGTCCGACCCCGGTGACTCTCTTATTCCATTCTTTTTACATATACATTTATGTTCTCGTGTCGGACACCTCCAACGCGACGCATCCCAAATCCTAACCCTATCCCAACCAAGCCCCCCGTTCGACCTCGCCATCCCCGTCCATCACCACCGTAGGCCCCGACCACCTTCACAGCAGCCTGACCACATCTTCGCGTCAGACCCCGATGCTACCAGCACCCCCTACTGCCAACTCCATCTCCTCCCTGCCCACCAACCCGCCGCATACCCCGACCGCAGCATCTAACATCGGCCATCCACCAACAAAACCCCCACCGTCATCATCGCCACCACCGTACCACGCCGTCCCCACCCCGTCCTGCAACCGGCATCCACCCGGCCACTTTTCACCACCGCCACCAGACCCAGCAACGAAGTAAAGGAGAAAAGAGGGGGGGGAGAACAGAACCTCACCTCTGCGTGGTCGAGCTCGCCCCCTCCGCGTGCCATCTCCTTTAACGCCTCCACTCCGCCGCCACCGAACCCGACGTCCACCGCACGAACCCCAGCCAAACCCTCTTTCGACCAACGCTGACTTCCCCCGACCGCTGGAACCCTTCATCTTCGGCCGCCTCATCCTCCTCCGTCCCCGCGTTCAGTAGAAACCCTAGCCGCCGCTCAGCACCGTCGACCCTCGCCCGTCCGTCTCCGCACCGATCTCTCGCAAACGGCCGGCGCCGCCCAAAAACCCTCTCCGAACGCCGTTCTTCGACGACCGACCTCCGTCTACCACCAGACCCTCCGCGAGCTGGCAGCCCAGCCCATCGTCGCTCAGCCATGGGCAAAACCCTCTCCGTTCGGCCGCGAAACCCCTCCTCCGCCTATTCCTCCCACAGCCGTATCGACCGACCTCCCCGCTAACGCTCTCCCTCAGCCTCACTCTTCCCCTTCCTTTCCCCTCCTGAGCCGAGACCCTCCGCCGAACGTCGCCTCTCCCGCTCCCTCCGCCTCCAATTCTCTTTCTCTCTCTTGCTTCTACGTTTTTTTTGTTGTTAAGTGACTTTACTGTTCTCTCGGGAGAGAACAGCTGCCTATTGTTTATTTATTTATTATTTATTATTTTATTTTATTTTATTTTTCTTTTCTTTTCCTGTCCAAGTTAAATTATTTGTTTTTTTATTATTTTTAATTGTTTTGTGTTTTGTTAATATTGTTTTCTTTCTAGTATCTGTAATTTTACTAACAATATTATTATTATTTTTAGTATTATTATTATTATTTTATTTTATGTTATTTTGTTTTGTTTTTGTCTCATGTGTAGGTTATTATTATATTTTTCTGGTCTTTATTTTTTTTAAATGACCATCATACATTAATCACTTTGGTAAATAGTAATTTATACCTTTACATACACATTATTATTTAAACATATGATTAGTATATTTTATGTATCATTATCGTATTATTATTACTTTCTTCTCTTGTACAACAATAGTATATTACGGTTATTAACAAAAATTATTTATTTTTGTATATATTATATAAATAGCTGTATTTGTTAATTAGTACTTGTAAACAAGTATATAAGTTAAATACAAATTTTATTTACTGTTCTTATCTATAAGGATAAGTTTGCTATTAATTATCATTATTATTTTCTTTTCATTGGTACTACTAGTACCTAAATCATCATTTTTATTATTATATTGAAATATTTCTAAAATTATTTTCAACTATTACAAGTATAGTCTTCAAGGGTTATTAATAGTTTTTCTAAAAATCATAAATATTTTATTATCCATTTTCTTTGATCTTCTTCTTCATGACCAATCCCGTTATTCCTATCCCGTCGCCAATTTCAAGCCTACCTTATGTCCATCCTAACTAATTTGACCCTTCTGGACCCAATGGAACCGACCGTGTCACCATCCGTGGTCACCTTGCATAGTTGTTGCACCAAAGTTGCAGATCGTGCCACCTTGACCATCGTGGCACACCAGGCGTCCTACCAGGCAAGACACCTTGCCATTTGCTGTTTAATTATTGTAGCTCATATTTCATGCATTATTTATTTTCTTTATGCAAAATAAACTGTGATACATGGCATAACTGTTAGAACTTACGGTTCATTTATATTTCCCACTGTGTATTATTTTTCTTACAAATTAAACCTAGATTTAAGAGACCGCCATGTGTGTTGCATTCATTGGCCTTGACACGTAAATACGGAGTTGTGTGTCCCATGTAGAACACGGAAGTGCGTGATTGGCTGGCCACCAGTACGTACAAGCCGTGTGATAGGAATAACCGCTAATAGAGGTTGCATGCTAGTTTGACTTAGCGGTTATAGAGGTTAATGTTGTGGATACCACATAATAGGCATTGGGCGGGGAGGACAATTCCTTAGCGTATGGGCTTCGATGCACTTCCCTTGTGACCCGGACTCTCCGTTGGAGATACGGGGTTGATGACCCAAGATTACTGACGGCCACTGACGATTCTGCGGAACGTCATGCTCTTCCTGATGGGGCCTCTGGTGCCCAAAGGGGGACTACGCCGATCCTATTCAGCCAGGGCCCATGCGTAGGAAGGATTGTTCTTAACAACATTTTACTTAGAACGGTTAGGCTACCTTATCCGTTAGGTACGAGTACTTTTGGTTTGGGTACTTGTATCTGACCGTAGCTTGGAACAATAACTTGTCGTGAATTAGTTCGTCACATCTTGTCCTTGTTTGGTTGTAGGTGTGACTTACTACTTCGATGAGAAGGTATTGAACCTTGTTGGGGTCCGGATACCATATTGGATTATTAGCATGGAAAGATACGTAACCGTGAATTAGTTTACCATCTCCTGTCCTTGTTTGGTTGGGGGGATGGTACGCTCGTTCAGTAGGTGCGTATTGGAACATGTTATAATTCGATTTACTTATTTACTTGAGCAATATTTATTCAGTTTATATGGCATGCTATTATGTGTCTTGTTACGTCCCTCTGAGGACCTGGTTGTCTTGCCAGGTGTGTGCTATTGTCTTTCGCAGGTGCTTTAGCTCTAGCCGTGTTCGTTGCTATTTCTCGAGGATGATTGCACTTGGATCGTCTTCGCTTCGCTCGCTACTCATTTCATTTTCTATGTTTTTTCTTTATTTTGTTGGTAGTGGATTTGTCTCCGCCCAACATATTGTATCAAGACAATTTATTATCTTTATATGAGGTCTTTTATTCATTTATTTCGTGTGGATGAGATTAGTTATGGTTCTACTGCATTTTACAGCTTATGTACCCATACGAGGTTTTCATATATTGGAGTATACTTCGTATGAATACAGCTGGCATGTCTACGTTCCTAGTCCTACGTATTTTGGGACTGGGACGTTACATGTTTTTGTGGTGGCCCATGCAGGTCGACATAAATTGTTTGGTTACTTTACCGTACCAAGCAAGCCTGCGTATAGGATTAGAAGTTTAGGATCTCATCCACATACTTGACCTCTTTCCTTGATTTTATCTTCCGTTTGACTCATCAATTGCATCTTGCTTGCTTTCTCCCGTCCCTATTCTTATCTTTCCTTCGTGTTTGCTAGAGTTTGACCCTACTAGTTGGATGTCCCAAACACCCTTAGCTTAATTCTTTAAGTTGGGTAGAATATCCTACGACCTGACCCACCATTGACTATTAAGGGAATACAAATAGAATTATATAGACCATAGAGACTAGAGGAATCTAACCCATTTGGTCAATCAAGCCTTGGTCAATAAACCGTAGAATGACGGTATAGGAATAAAATAAAACCTAGATCCTTATGACTCTTAGACTATTCATATTTGTTTTTATTCATCCATTATCGTGCCTTTATTTTTAATATCTAGACTAAAGATGCTAATGTAGCCTAGTTTTTGCAAGCTTAGCCTTTTACCAAGCTTGTTCGTGACATATATGTTAATGGAGGTACCCCACTAACATATTGTCTATCAGAACCGGTGCATAATGGTCTGATCAACCGAGTGCACTTTGGTTCGCTTTTATTTATCGTTCTACGTGGATGGGGACATAGCTAAACTTGTCCTCTAGAGTCTCATCCGTGACTGCCTTGGCAACTCCTTTTGAAAATTTTTTGGTCGTCCTTGAATAACGCCTCCTTCGAACTCTATATTGCTTTCGCCTTCACCTATTTTAGAAGGACGAAGGCGTTGTACTAAAACCTTTCTAGCTTTCATATCATGATTATTATCACTCGATATTTCATCCTAAACTCCTCGTCCTTCATCTCGACCCTACTATGACCCTCATTCAATGATCTAGATCGTAAATTCTTACGGTATGAATTGTTATAAATCGTTTTCCATCGATACCACCTTGTGTCTTCTCACCCCCTACTAATTCTTAATTTCGAGGACGAAATTCTTTTAAGTTGGGTAGGATGTAAAACCCCTAATTTTCTACTATTATTTTTTTTTAAATTTGGTACCGATTTAAATTTTTGTATTGTACGTCACGTAGTCGTATTATACGTCGCGCACGAATTTTAGTTTTCGAAATTGCTCGACGAGTGCGATTATGTGCGAGCGTACATATTTTGAAAATATTATTCTACTATTTTTGTAGTTTCAAAATAATATACATAGTAATTATTTTTCCAAAAATTTCCAAGTTTGTTATTTTATTTATAAAGCCTTACATTTTTCGTAAATATTAATAATAAATAATATTTTTATTTGTATGCTAGAAAAGCATAATTATGAATACATCATTTGTACCTACATACATATTTAGTAATTATTTATTGGTTTATTTTAAATAATAATTTTCAAAATTAATATTATTAGTATTTTTGGAAAGCATATTTTATTTTTGTGGAGATTTAAATATTGATTTGAATTTATGCATTTATTTAAATAGTTAATATTGAAATTTGATTTATTGCATTGATTTTAAACTAGAGGGATATGATTTAAGATTTGATTTGTATTTGGAATTGGGTTTTGATTTAAAATGGATTGTATTTAGATTGGATTTGATTTTAAATTAAATTAGAAAATATCTATTTTTGAGTTTAAACTATCCTAGCTCATATCCAATTGGGAATTCCCACATCCTATAAATAGGCAGGTACTCCTCCAACTTTTCATTATCCTTCCACAAATTTCCACAAAGTGTACGTGCCTCGTGTCGGTGTCCATCTCTTCCGTGTCAACCGTGACGTCCTCGGTTCCGACCCCGGTGACTTCTTATTCCATTCTTTTAACATATACATTTATGTTCTCGTGTCGGACACCCCCGACGCGACGCATCCCAAATCCTAACCCTATCCCAACCAAGCCCCCCATTTGACCTCGCCATCCCCGTCCATCACCACCGTAGGCCCCGACCACCTTCACAGCAGCCCGACCACAGCTCCGCGTCAGACCCCGATGCTACCAGCACCCCCTACTGCCAACTCCATCTCCTCCCTGCCCACCAACCTGCCGCATACCCCGACCGCATCATCCAAAACCGGCCATCCACCAACAAAACCCCCACCGTCATCATCGCCACCACCGTACCACGCCGTGCCCACCCCGTCCTGCAACCGGCAACCACCCGGCCACTTTTCACCACCGCCACCAGATCCAGCAACGAAGTAAAGGAGAAAGAGGGGGGGAGAACAGAACCTCACCTCCGCGTGGTCGAGCTCGCCCCCTCCGCGTGCCATCTCCTTTAACGCCTCCACTCCGCCGCCACCGAACCCGACGGCCACCGCACGAACCCCAGCCAAACCCTCTTCCGACCAACGCTGACTTCCCCCGACCGCCGGAACCCTTCATCTCCGGCCGCCTCATCCTCCTCCGTCCCCGCGTTCAGTAGAAACCCTAGCCGCCGCTCAGCACCGCCGACCCTCGCCCGTCCGCCTCCGTGCCGATCTCTCGCAAACCGCCGGCGCCGCCCGAAAACCCTCTCCGAACGCCGTTCTCCGGCGACCGACCTCCGTCCACCACTAGACCCTCCGCGAGCTGGCAGCTCAGCCCATCGCCGCTCAGCCATGGGCAAAACCCTCTCCGCTCGGCCGCGAAACCCCTCCGTCGCCTATTCCTCCCACAGCCGCGTCGACCGACCTCCCCGCTAACGCTCTCCCTCAGCCTCTTCTTCCCTTCCTTTCCCCTCCTGAGCCGAGACCCTCCGCCGAACGTCGCCTCTCCCGCTCCCTCCGCCTCCGATTCTCTTTCTCTCTCTTGGTTCTACGTTTTTTTTGTTGTTACGTGACTTTACTGTTCTCTCGGGAGAGAACAGCTGCCTATTATTTTTTTATTATTATTTTTTATTTTATTTTATTTTATTTTTCTTTTCTTTTCCTGTCCAAGTTAAATTATTCGTTCTTTTTATTATTTTTAATTGTTTTTTGTTTTGTTAATATCGTTTTCTTTCTAGTATCTGTAATTTTACTAACAATATTATTATTATTTTTAGTATTATTATTATTATTTTATTTATGTTATTTTGTTTGTTTTTGTCTCATGTGTAGGTTATTATTATATTTTTCTGGTCTTTATTTTTTTAAATGACCATCATACATTAATCACTTTGGTAAATAGTAATTTATACCTTTACATACACATTATTATTTAAACATATGATTAGTATATTTTATGTATCATTATCGTATTATTATTACTTTCTTCTCTTGTACAATAATAGTATATTACAGTTATTAACAAAAATTATTTATTTTTGTATATATTATATAAATAGCTGTATTTGTTAATTAGTACTTGTAAACAAGTATATAAGTTAAATACAAATTTTATTTACTGTTATTATCTATAAGGATAAGTTTGCTATTAATTATCATTATTATTTTCTTTTATTGGTACTACTAGTACCTAATCATCATTTTTATTATTATATTGAAATATTTCTAAAATTATTTTCAACTATTACAAGTATAGTCTTCAAGGGTTATAAATAGTTTTTCTAAAAATCATAAATATTTTATTATCCATTTTCTTTGATCTTCTTCTTCATGACCAATCCCGTTATTCCTATCCCGTCGCCAATTTCAAGCCTACCTTATGTCCATCCTAACTAATTTGACCCTTCTGGACCCAATGGAACCGACCGTGTCACCATCCGTGGTCACCTTGTATAGTTGTTGCACCAAAGTTGCAGATCGTGCCACCTTGACCATCGCGGCACACCAGACGTCCTACCAGGCAAGACACCTTGCCATTTGCTGTTTAATTATTGTAGCTCATATTTCATGTATTATTTATTTTCTTTATGCAAAATAAACTGTGATACATGGCATAACTGTTAGAACTTACGGTTCATTTATATTTCCCGTTGTGTATTATTTTTCTTACAAATTAAACCTAGATTTAAGAGACCGCCATGTGTGTTGTATTCATTGGCCTTGACACGTTGTAAACACGGAGTTGTGTGTCCCTTGTAGAACACGGAAGTGCGTGATGGGCTGGCCACCAGTACGTACAAGCCGTGCGATAGGAATAACCGCTAATAGAGGTTGCATGCTAGTTTGACTTAGCGGTTATAGAGGTTAATGTTGTGGATACAACATAATAGGCATTGGGCGGGGAGGACAATTCCTTAGCGTATGGGCTTCGATGCACTTCCCTTGTGACCTGGACTCTCCGTTGGAGATACGGGGTTGATGACCCAAGATTACTGACGGCCACTGACGATTCTGCGGAACGTCATGCTCTTCCTGATGGAGCCTCTGGTGCCCAAAGGGGGACTACGCCGATCCTATTCAGCCAGGGCCCATGCGTAGGAAGGATTGTTCTTAACAACATTTCACTTAGAACGGTTAGGCTACCTTATCCGTTAGGTACGAGTACTTTTGGTTTGGGTACTTGTATCTGACCGTGGCTTGGACCAATAACTTGTCGCGAATTAGTTCATCACATCTTGTCCTTGTTTGGTTGTAGGTGTGACTTACTACTTCGATGAGAAGGTATTGAACCTTATTGGGATCCGGATACCATATTGGATTATTAGAATGGAAAGATACATTACCGTGAATTAGTTTACCATCTCCTGTCCTTATTTGGTTGGGGGGATGGTACGCTCGTTCAGTAGGTGCGTATTGGAACATGTTATAATTCGATTTACTTATTTATTTGAGCAATATTTATTCAGTTTATATGGCATGCTATTATGTGTCTTGTTACGTCCCTCTGAGGACCTGGTTGTCTTGCCAGGTGTGTGCTATTGTCTTTGGCAGGTGCTTTAGCTCTAGCCGTGTTCGTTGCTATTTCTCGAGGATGATTGCACTTGGATCGTCTTCGCTTCGCTCGCCACTCATTTCATTTTCTATGTACTTTTCTTTATTTTGTTGGTAGTGGATTTGTCTCCGCCCAACATATTGTATCAAGACAATTCATTATCTTTATATGAGGTCTTTTATTCATTTAATTCGTGTGGATGAGATTAGTTATGGTTCTACTGCATTTTACAGCTTATGTACCCATACGAGGTTTCCATATATTGGAGTATACTTCGTATGAATACAACTGGCATGTCTACGTTCCTAGTCCTACGTATTTTGGGACTGGGGCGTTACACTTTCTTCCGTCTTGCACTTCGTTTCCATAGATCGTATGTTATTTCTAATTTCGAGGATAAATTTCTTGTAAGTTGGGTAGAATGTAAAGCCCCAAATTTTTATGGAATTTTTTCTTTTATATTTTTCTTAAATAAAATAGTTTTGATTTTTATATTTTAAAATAATATTTCCTTTACGAATATAGTCTTACTCGTGGCTAAGTTTTGCTGTATAGAATGACTAGAAAGTATGGCATAGCTAGTGTTGGCATGTACCATGACCAGCTTATTACCTAGTGAACTCACTAAATTTATTTACTTTGCTAGTTAGTTGTTTACAATTTATTAAATAATATTATGGTTATCTCTCAATGTTTTAATATTTATTTATTTATTTTTGAGGGATTTTTTAAAATAATTTTGTTTTATAATAATAATAATATAAATGTCTATACTAAGTTAATACATTTTTTAAATAAAATATAATATATAGAATTCCTTTGTTAAAAATATTTCAAAAATATTATATTTATATATTTTTAGGTATAGGGATTTTTTTTTGGATATTTAGGTTATATATATCTAAATATTTAAAGTTTTATTTTAGAATACATATATATATATATATATATATATATATATATATATATATATATATATATATATATATATATATAAAGGTTCCTTCTATATATAGATAACGAGATTTTTATTAATTATAATATTTTATTTAAATTATTTTGTGATTTTAGGGTATATATCTATAAATATGTGTGTGTGTCCGCGTGTATATATATATATATATATATATATATATATATATATATATATATATATAGCTTTTGGAAAAGGAAAAAAAGAAAAGAAAAAGAAATCAGGAAGTGAACAGTGCGGCTGTACTGTTCATCTTCTTTCCACAGCCGAGCCGACCCCTTCCCGTGAAACAGAGACTTAAGTCTCGATAAGAATCAAATTCAAAACTCTCTAAATTCTTCACCAAATATTTTCAAATCTGTTCCATTCAAATCCTATCTAGATTCTCTTCAGATTAAATCAAATATATAATCTAAAATCTATCGAATTCCTATCATAATCGAAATAAAAATCTATATATATATAACCTATGGTATCCGAAATTCTTCTACCCGAAAACATCAAAACCTTTTGTGCGCCCTAGTGCTCGGTCCACAGCCACCCTAACCGTGCACGCGACATTTTGACCACCATCCCGCCGTACTCCACCGCCGCTCACCGCTACGGATCGATGCCGGCCGGCTGAACGAGACGGAAACAGAGGTTGCTCTGTTTAAAAATCCAACCCGGGGTACCCTACTTCACCTTCAATTTTCTTCCTGTATGTTCAGTCGTTTTTCAAATCTATAAGATCATATGCAGAGCCCATATAACCGTCAACAACTCCTTTCAATTAGTTCTGATTAAACTGTAATAAGTTGCAGGGAAAATCCTTGTAAACTCTCGAAGAAAAACTGAATATACACTCTATGTATGACAGTTCTTCGTGTTAATGATACTGACTTGGAAGATAGATTTTTATCAGTCCCTTAACACTTTTCAAAATTTAGTTGAACCAACCTATAGCCAACCTTTATGACATCAAAATCCAGTTTTCTGTTTTAATTTTGATTGGTTATATAGGAAGAAAAACTAGTTTAAAAATCAACAAAAATCAGTTTTAAACCTTGAAAAACTTCGATACGAGGTATGTCCCGACAAACTGGACGACTCCATCACAAACCAAGGGCATCAAAAGGTGCATATCGATTTTGTAGACTTGTGAGCTTGGACGAAATTCGAATTGGTTGCGTGTGCGCGATGAATTCGTCTCGTATCCGTCAAAAAATGTCGTATCGGCCTTTTCCAAAAATTCCTAATTACTTTGTGCACACTCATCATATCGCGACAAAACTTCCGCCATTGGACTCGAATTGTTTTTCTGGTCCTGTCAGCCAAGTTTGGTCCGATTCTGAGACAGTTGACCGGATCGCAGTTTTGTGGGTCCTAGGATCCGATTCAACGGACGATTTTGTGCACGATTCATCGGAATCCAAAATTGGCCCGTATTTTGGTGCAAAGCAGGTCCAACGACGAACATCATTTTGACCCAAAATTAGAATTTTGTCCTTATGTCTAGAATTGGACTTTTGGGTGGGAATTTTAAGATATTTCTTTTATTCCAAAAACGTTGATGATGTTTGTTTTAGCATCCGAGGATGTTTGCGGAAGTTCCATCCTTGTAGCTTTTCTTGACTTGTCGATTTTATCTGTTGGACGTCGTCAAAACAACCAACAACCACCAGGCAAGTATACCTTGTTATACTTACTGTCATATTATTTATTTTCAGCATTTATTTATTTAGTTTCATATTTGTTAGTTTCGTATGTTTATAAACTGCGCATCCAAGTCATACTTGTGTGCAAGCGACTCTATTAGTCATTTTTCATTGCTGTCTTTTATTATATGCATGTTGACTTAGTTTTAGCGGACTACCTTCTTGTTGTAGGATATCATTATTTCTTCTTTAGCCATGACACTCACATGCCACGGTTTGAGACAGTTTGCTAAGGGCGTGACCTGCATATTTGACTAATCCTTGGTACGTAAGAGTCGTGTGACAGTTAGATGATCGTAACTACTATGATTAGGGTATAAGGACCCAAGCAGTTACAAACTGGACAGGTCATGGACATGACTTGGTCAGTATGGGAAATCTTGGGGGAGGATAATCACTAGTGCGTATGGGATGCCAAACAGGTAACCATAGTCTTCGGATGGAACTAGGTGAGATACATTTGCAGATACCCTCTGACGTTTTGGATGTTATGGCCGGATACAGCTAACTGGATGACAGTACATGTACACATAGCCTAAATCCTACCCATGCATGTGAAAGTTGTCCTCTAATTGCACGATAGACGGTTAGGATGCCCTTTTGCATATTTGTGTCTAGGAGAGTCCTTTGCATATTATTTATCTATTCTAACAGTTCATATAGCATGATATTATGTATCTTATTACATCTCCTGAGGACATGGTAATCTCTCTAGATATGTGTTTTCGTGACTTCCCGCATGTATTCTAGCCAAGGCCTCCATTCCTTCGATAACGAGTCACTCTTGGATCATGATTGCTACTTTTGACACATCCTTTTATTTGTCATGTATTACTTCTCTTTTAAGTATTGGTAGCATATTTTTCTCTGTCCAACAAACTTGTAAAATAACCATTCATAGTTAATTTATATTATATTTTATTCTTTATTTTGTGGATGAGATTAGTTTGTCATGGTTCAACCGTATTTACAGCTTACGTATATTTATTATACGGCTGGCATGTCTACGTACCCAGTCCTACTTTTTTGGGACCGGAGTGTTACAATCACAAATAGGAATTATTTCGTGTCGACAATAATTTGAATGTTGAAACTAGCAATTCAGTCAAGATTTGTACTACTAGTGAAGACTGGAGAGATCCCTTTGTCGACTTCGCGGTACATGATATCTTGCCTGCAATCCTAAAGAAACTACGATAATTCACGGTTCGATCACCCCGATT